>VWYP01026403.1:0-116177 GCA_013400435.1 Pycnonotus jocosus
GGCTGAGCCGCCGCCGCCAGGTAACGCGGGGCCGCCGGGGCGGTGAGGGACCCCACGGGGGGATGAGGGCTCCCCGGACCGGCCCTCGGGGCCGCGGGGCTGAGCCCGGCTCTGTCGTCCCCCCGCCGGTAACGAGGGCCCTGAGGGGCCGGGGCCTCCTGGCCGGCCGTGGCCGTGGCTCGGTGCTGGGTCCGTGCTCCCGTTCTGCGAGCATCCTCTGTGTCGCTCCCGTGGCCCCTCTCCAGGGTCCTGGGGGCGGCAGAGGTGCCTTTGTGTCCCTAATACGGGGGTTGTGCTGCAGATATCCCATCCCTCCAGCTGCGGAGGTGCCGTTGTGTCCCCACCACCAACCCTGGGGCTGCAGATGCCCCACTCCACATCCCATCATGTTCCTTTTCAGTTCTTGGGGCTGTGAATGTCCCATTGTGTCCCTCAAGCCTGGAGCTGAAGAGGTGCCATCACGTCCCTCTCCCTGGCTGTGGATGTTCCATTGTGTGTGCCCCCACCAACCCTAGGCCTGCAGAGGTCCTGTCATGTCCCTTCCCCCAGCACTTGGATGTGCAAGTCCCCATCGTGTCCCCATCATGTCCCCCTGCCAGGGGCTGTGGAAGCCTGACCACATCTCCCTGCCTGGCTACAGAGGTCCCACCTTGTCCCTCACAGCCAGGGCTGGTCCCTTCTCAGCCCCCACACACAGGCACAGTGACCAACCCCTCAAACCAGCTTTTTTTTTTCACCCGGGTGCCAATGGGGAAGTGAGACTTTTTGCTCGCTGGGGCGGGCAGGGCCGTTCTGTGCCGCTCTGCTCGCTCACAGCCTGTCTGGGCCATCTTTCTCCCCGCAGAATCCAGCATGGAAGGCTTCCTGCGGAGCGTGGAGAAGGACCTGAACATCGACCGCCGGCAGCTGGCCCCCGAGAGGACCCACGTCACTGCCTTCGTGCCGGCGAAATGGCTGCAGAGCCTCAAGGAGCGCCGGGTGCTGCCGGCAGCCTGCCCGCGCCCCGAGGGGCTGAGCGAGGTGGAGGTCAGGACGTTCCTGCAGCACTCGGTGCAGAAACTCCCGGCGGGCTGGACGCGGGTGGAGATCCACGGGCTGAGGAAGGCCCGGCTGAGGTACCCGCTGAAGGCACAGCCCCCTGAGCAGCGCTGCGGCAGCAGCCTGGACAGCCTGCACAGCTTCATGCAGAGCGTGGCCACCCAGAACTACCACAACCTGTGGGGCCGGGCTCACGGGCTGTATGCACGGCCATACCGGCGCCCGGACGCGCCGCCCACGGTGCCGGCGCTGGACGCGCTCAGGGCTGCCCTGCACAGAGCCTACGGCTGCCCCGTCCTTCAGGTGGGCAGGAACGTGCCTGGCACGTCCCCTGCCAAGGAGAGCGTGGCCAAAGGGATGCCCTCGTGCCCCAATGTGCTGCAGGCTGAGGCGCTGCTGGAGTCGGCCAATATGCTGTACATCATCTTCCCCTATGTGCAGTACTGCCTGCACGACGTCGTGACCTTCAGCCCGGCCAAGCTCACCAACAGCCATGCCAAAATCCTTTTCCTTCTCTTCCACGTGCTGCAGGCCATGAGGGCTTGTCACCAGGCGGGTCTGGCGTGTGGAGATTTCTCCCTTCGGGATGTGGCTGTGGATGAGAAGCTGTGCAGCCGGCTGCGTGTGAACTTCAGAGGGTACGAGGAACCTGGGGAGGAGGAAGACAATGTGGAGGGTGGCCTGGAACGAGAAAGCCAGCAAAGCTGCATGCAAAGGCAGGAGGTGACATGCAATGCCTGCCAGAAGGACCTCCGAGACCTGGTGTTGCAGTGGGTGCACGGGCAGGTCAGCAACTTTGACTACCTTATGCGCCTGAACAGCTTGGCTGGGAGGAGAATGGGAGACCCCAATTACCACCCGGTTCTTCCCTGGGTGGTGGACTTCACTACCAAAAACGGCAAGTTCAGGGACCTAAGGAAATCCAAGTTCCGCCTCAATAAGGGGGACAAGCAGCTGGACTTCACCTATGAGATGACCAAGCAGGCGTTTGTTGCGGGGGGGTCAAGTGGGGAGCAGCTCCACGTCCCTCATCACATCTCAGACGTCCTCTCAGATATCACCTACTACGTGTACACAGCCCGCAGGACACCCAAGGCAGTGCTGTGCTGCCACGTGAGGTCCCAGTGGGAGCCCAACGAGTACCCAGCCAGCATGGAGCGCATGCAGAGCTGGACGCCGGACGAGTGCATCCCAGAGTTTTACACTGACCCCTCCATCTTCCGCTCCATCCACCCGGACATGCCCGACCTGGACGTGCCCTCGTGGTGCAGCTCCTACGAGGAGTTCATCGAAGTTCACCGCATGCTGCTGGAGAGCAGGGAGGTCTCCCAGGACCTGCACCACTGGATTGACCTCACGTTTGGCTACAAGCTGCTGGGGAAGGATGCAGTCAAGGAGAAGAACGTCTGCCTCCACTTGGTTGACAACCACACACACCTGACAACCTACGGGGTGGTGCAGCTCTTTGACCAGCCCCATCCCAGGCGTATGGTGGGACCTGCCTACACTCCTGCTGAAGCTCCAGCCATTGCCCGGCCTCTGCTCCAGAACATCCGAGAGACTGTGGTTTTGGAGGACATCCAAGGCCAGGTGACAGATGCAGTCAACGGGCTGGTCCTGGAGGCTACTCCCAGTGAAACCACGTGGTCTGGGGACAAACCCATTGCTGGTGAGGATGATTTGGAGCAAGGCACAGAAGCCCTGGATTCAATTACTGCTCCTGGGAGAGCCCCAGATCAGCCCTGTGCCACTGTGCCTCCAGCACAGCCCTCCACCCTCCCAGCTTATGCCACTGATGGCAAATCCTCAGGGGTCCGGCCGCTCCGGCGGAGCAAGGCAGGGGCTGTGGATCAGCTGGACATGAAGATCACCCTTCCTGAAGGTTTCAATCCGCTCCAGGCCTTAGAGGAACTGGAGAAATTGGACAATTTCTTGGTTAAAGGCTTAAGCAGCGAGATGCAGCTGGTGGAGCAACCGTGGGAAGAGCCACCCTTGGGTCTCTCAGACCTCTTCCAGAGGGACATGCAAGCCCTGGGCATCGTGGTAGCTGAGATTATATTTGCACCCAGGCTTCGTCCCTCGAAGCCCGACGCTTCCCTGTTGGAGCGGTTCCTGATGGTGAGGAACCTCTGCCGTTACCACCCCAAGGAGATCCCGGCCCCGCTGCAGCACGTGCTGCATGTCCTGCTGCAGCTGAGTGTGCCCGTGGAGAAGCTGCTGAAGAGCAGGCTGGGCAAGGGCGCAGTGCAGCTCTTTGAATACAAACCCATCTCCCAGGGCCTCCCCCCACCCTGTCCTACGCAGCTCCTCAGCCCCTTCAGCTCCATTGTCCCCTTCCCCACGTACTTCCCAGCTCTGCACAAGTTCATTTTCACCTATCAGGCAAAGAAGATCGAGGATGAAGGGCAAGGCCGGGAGCTTGTTTTCCAGCTGTGGCAGCAGCTGGAGGGAATCCTTTCTGAAATCACTCCCGAGGGCCTGGAGATTCTTCTGCCTTTCATATTATCTCTGATGTCCGAGGAAAACACGGCTGTCTACGCAGCGTGGTACCTCTTTGAACCCATTGCTAAATCCCTGGGGCCCAAGAATGCCAATAAATACCTGCTGAAGCCCTTGATCGGAGCCTACGAGACCCCCTGCTCCCGCCACGGCAGGTTCTACCTGTACACAGACTGCTTTGTGGCCCAGCTGATCGTGCGCCTGGGGCTGCAGGCCTTCCTCCTGAACCTGCTGCCCCACATCCTGCAGATCCTCGTGGGCATCGAGAGCTCGCGGGAGGAGAGAAAATCCTTCCTGGGCACCGCCGAGGACGATGAGAGCGGAGGGGAGAGCCCGGTGTCCTGCGTGTTTGGGGAGGAGATCAAGATGGATGTGGAGCACAGCTCTGCTGCACTCGACCTCCTGGACTACACATCTGGGGTCAGCTTCCACGACCAGGCCTACCTGCCTGAAGGTGAGGACTTCCAGAGTGGCCTCTACGTCGGGGAATCCCTGCAGCCCCAGGAGCAGGAGTCGCTCAGCCTCGGCCGGCTGAGTGACAAGAGCAGTGCCAGCGAGGTGTCCCTGAGCGAGGACAGACCTGCAGATGGGGACTCCCAGAAGGACAAGAGCAGCTTGAAGTCGATGGACAGCAGCCAGGACCTGAAGCAGAGCGAGGACTCTGAGGAGGAGGAAGAGGAGCATGAGGAAGAGGAGCACGAGGACGCCGCAGTTGATGCAGAGCTGACGGTGGTCGTGGATGCTGCTGGGGCCTCTGTGGATGTCACCCTGGCTGATGACAGCAGTGAGCCAGAGGATGGGGAGGGAGAGGAGCTGCCAGATCACTCTGATGACAAAGAGCAGACCATACTGCTGGGTAAGACCCTGCCAGCATCCAGGCTGTTGGGCAGAACCTCGGGAGAAGGGGGTCTAGATTTGGGGGTGTTTGTGGTCCTAGCTTAGGGGACAGTGATGAAACCAGGGTAAGAGGCCAAGATTGCCTGTGGCTCTGAGAGTCAGGGTTGGGGCAGCAGGGGCTGATAGCTAATCAGTGCCATGCTGGGCACTGTCCTTGTGACTGCTGTTGTTTTGCAGACACAGCCTGTAAGATGGTGAGGTGGCTCTCGGCCAAGCTGGGCCCCACCGTCACATCCCGCTTCATCGCCAGGAACCTGCTCCGGCTGCTCACGTCCTGCTACATTGGTAATGCCCCTTCCCTGGGTCCCAGGGTGGGCTGTGCCCCCAGTCTGTCTGCTGGTGGCTTGGGTGTGGCTGCTGCTTCAGCTCATGATGTGTTGCTCTCTGGGCAGGCCCCACCAGGCAGCAGTTTGTGCCGAGCAGCGATGAGAACAGTCCCCTGAGCACAGGAAATATCTACCAAAAGCGGCCCGTGCTGGGGGATCAGGTGTCCAAGCCAGTGCTGGCCTGCCTCATGCACGTGGCATATTTGTATGGAGAGCCTGTCCTCACCTACCAGTACCTGCCCTACATCAGCTACCTGGTCAGTATTGCCTTTTTCTCCTCTCTGTTGGGGCAAGAGCTGTGTCCAGGCACGGATAATAGTCCATCCTCACCAGGAGCCTTCTGCATAAAAACTGAGCTTGGCTGGGCTCTGTCTGGGCCAGTGTGGGCTGAGCAGCTCTGGCTGAGAAGGGCAGGAGAAGCACTTTCACCTCCTGCCACAAGCTCCAGACTGCTCCCAGCAAAGCACAGTGCTGTTTTCATACCCCTCTTACCCTGTCAGACCTTGTGAAAGCAGAGAAAAAGCATTTCTCCTGCTTTTCTGTGCCCAAACAGAGCTGGCACAAGGGTGGGATTGTGATAACAGGCAGGAGGAGCAGCTTGTGCTGCTGTGAGATTGCTGGAGTGAGTGTTCACAGAGGTCTGTGTGGGTAGATAGGGGTGAACTGGGAGGAGACCAACGGGTTTTTCAACTGAATAAAAAGCACTGGCAAGGCTCACCAACTTTTCAGCTTGAAGTTCATATCAAGAAGGAAATGTATAATGCAGCTGTTCGAAAAACTTAATTTTTCATTAAAAAGAAAAAGGTCTTGAATGTTTTAAACAGGCTTATTTTTCATTTTGCTCCCTCTTTAGTGGTTGTAAACACTTTGGTTATGGATTCTCGTTTAAATGGAAAACTCCAGTAGCTTTCTGATAATTTAAACATAGAGGAAAAGAGGCCACAGCTGTTCATTTAAAGAAAACAAAAAGGCATTGTCAGTTTTTCCAGTGTCGAAGGGGAGATTTTTCAGGGGAAAAAATCCCATTTTTCAGCAAAAAAAAAATCATTCTCCACCCAGTTGCAATCATAGCTCCAGCTGTTCTGCTTTGCTTTCCTAAGCTCATTGCTTGGGGGCACGGAGGGGATTAATACCCCTGTGAAACAGCATTTGGCAACCTGATACTGGAGCCATGGAACTTGCGGGTCACAAATAGGATAAAGTCAATTCTTCTTGCAGGATTTGGCAGGGTGGCTATTTTGTGAGAGGAAGAGCCTCTGTGATGAGCTGGAAGATGGCAGGTGTACAAGAAATATAGCAGGAACTGGGAATTGTCTGTGGGTTTTGTTACTGGCTCTCTTTTCTTTGGGTGTTTGATTTGTCTAGGAGTTAGGAAATAGGACAATCTAGAAAGAAATATTTTAGTGTTTGCTGCTGATGTTATTAACTCTTTGGCACTGCCATAACAGCAGCAGTACATTGTCAGCACAAAAAGGATGTGCAGTTCTGCCTCATGAAATTATTAGCAGCTGGATTTCTAGAAGTCAGCAGCAGGTTTTGCCTGTAATTTGTGCTTGGATATTTCATGCAAGGACTGTTCCTCTGCAGACTGTGGGATGAAGACACTGATGTTTGTTTTTAAATTGTGTGTATGTGAGAGTTTCCCCTCTCTCTGTGCTGGCAAATGATGTTCTGGGGTGTCCAGGGTGGTTTGGGCCAGTGTGGGGTTGTTGGTCTTGCTCCTGAGCTTCCCACTTGTGGGTATGTTGTACTCTGCAGAGGAAATCTGTGAGTTTAAGGATGTCATTCCCATTTCCTCCAGGCTCATCTCTTGTGCTGATAGGTGTCTGTCAGTTTTTGGACTCATCCCTTGAGTGCCAGACACATTTTGCTGCTGAGATTCGGTGTTCAAGTTCCTCTTTTCAGGAGCTGTGACCAGCAGTGCCGTGCTGGGTTCCAGGCTGAGCTCAGGTGACCCCGGGGTCACCTTTGCTGTGTCCTGCAGGGGAGGGGGTGGCCCTGGCACTGAAGGAGTCCCTTTCACAGGTTGCCCCTGGCAGTGGCTCCGGCGGGGTCCGGCTGAACAGTCGGAAGGAGGCCGGGCTCCTGGCTGCTGTCACACTGACACAGAAGATTGTGGTGTGTCTCTCTGACACCACACTGATGGACATCCTCCCCAAGATCAGTCAGGAGGTGCTGCTCCCAGTGCTGGGCTTCCTCACTTCACCAGCTGTCGGGTAAGTGCTGCAGGATTGGCACAAAATCAGGAATTTGGGAATGGTTAATGCTGCCAGGGCTGGGGGGGTTGTTTCTGCTCTGATGTGCATCTCCATGCACTGGTACACTGCTGAAAGTATTCTGATAACACAGAAAAGGCAGGAAGCATTTAAAAAAGGGATCTGTGGAGGGCAGGCTGGTCATGAATGTCCTCTTCAGTTTCCCCAGTGGAGCCCAGGCCCGTGTTGTCCTGTGTGTGAAGACAATCAGCCTCATTGCCTTGATCTGCCTGCGGATTGGGCAGGAGATGGTGCAGCAGCACCTGAGTGACACAGTGAGGAACTTCTTTGGGGCATTCTCGCTGCTGCAGGAGCTGCAGGATCAGGTCAGTGATGTGGGAGAGGTCCTCCTGCACTTCCCCACATGGGGGAATGTGGTGGGCATACCTGGCTGTGTTTGTGTGGTAAGAGCTTCTGATCTTGTGGTTTATCTGATTTTGTTTCTCTTGTCCAGGGATTGACAGCAGAGTCACTGAGCAGCTGTGAGGTGCCAGTGATGGAGGTGCCCCTTTCAGATGGGAAGCTGCTGGCCCTGGATCCATCTGTGCTGGTGGAGTTACAGAAGGTGTTCAACCCCGAGATGGCCTACATCACCTACATCCCCTTCTCCTGCTTGCTGGGTACGCCTTGGCCACCAGCTCCAGGGATCTGTGAGGGAGCTCCATGCTCTGGGCATGCATGCTGGGCCTGAACTCCAGGGCAATCACAGCTCATAGGGCTGCTGGGGGAAACCCACAGCTTCTACAGCATGGCTTGGGCTGATTCTTGGGTTGGGAGCCCACTGGACTGGGAGCAGATGCAGCTGACCTGGGGAATGCTGCATCCACATCCCTGTGAATGGAGGGGGATGATGATGATGATGATGATGATGATGGGGACATTGCTTCCATTGCAGCCACATTGTCTCTGTCTCTTCAGGTGATGTTATCAGGACAGTTGTCCCCAACCACTCTCTGGTTGAGAAGCTGGCCAGCCTCCACCTGGAGAACGTGAACCCCCAGAACCTGCAGGCCGTGGGCCTGGAACAAACACCGAGTGTGCTGGGCTCAGACCAAGACTCTCGAGGGGCTGAGCCCTTCTCCAGCCCTCAGGAGGACACTCACTCGGGCACTTTTGGGAGTGTCCTGGTGGGGAACCGCATCCAGGTGCCCGTGGACACGCAAAGGGAGGGCCTTGGCTTGCTCCAGCTCGGCGCTGGCACCGATGGATTCGTTCCCAGCTCCTCCAGCGAGGAGAACACCCTGAAGCACGACCTGCCCCGCAGCACCCACATGCTGTGTGGGAACTGGCTGGCTTACTGGCAGTACGAGATTGGGGTCAGCCAGCACGACCCCCGCTTCCACTTCCACCAGATCAAGCTGCAGAGTTTCTCAGGGCATTCCGGGGCCATCAAGTGCGTGGCTCCGCTGGGCAGCGAGGATTTCTTCCTGAGTGGCAGCAAGGACAAGACCGTGCGGCTCTGGCCGCTCTACAACTACGGGGATGGCACCAGCGAGGTGCCCCCGCGCTTCACCTACGCCGAGCACAAGAAATCCGTGTTCTATGTGAGCCAGCTGGAGGCACCGCAGCACGTGGTGAGCTGTGATGGCACCGTGCACATCTGGGACCAGTTCACGGGTAAGAAGGGAAAGGGTGAGGAGCTGGAGTGAGCTGATCCAGCCCTTACAGGGCTGAGTTTGGATGGCTCCTGTTAAAAACCAGCACGGAGCTGGAGATTTGCCATGTGAGTTATAGTATCTGTTGTTTTTTCACAGGCAAACTTCTGCGGACTTTCGATGAGTTAGACAGCAAAGTCCCCATCACAGCTGTGACCACCATGCCACCTCCTTATCACAGCATCTCTGTGGCCAGTGCAGACTCCGTGCTGAGGTTCATTGACCACAGGAAGCCGGGACTACAGGTAGGGATGCTCTGTGAGTCACCTTCCTCCAGCCCTGTGCTGAATGACGGGATCACAGCTGGCCCAAAACCAGCTGTGGTGGCTCTGTGGAGACCTCCTTGTCCCTTAAATGCCAGCTCCCCTGAGCTCCATCCCCCAGCTGGACTGTCTCTGTTGCAGCACGAGTTCCGCCTGGCCAGCGGTGTCAGCGCAGGGCTCATTCGCTGCCTGGCCGTGAGTCCGAGCGGCCGCAGCGTCATGGCCGGCTTCTCCTCGGGCTTCATCGTGCTGCTGGACACCAGGACCGGGCTCATCATGAGGGGCTGGCCCGCCCATGAGGGAGACATCCTGCAGATCAAGGTGAGAGGCTCAGCTGGGAGCAGGGTGGGGCCTCTTTGCTGCTGTGAGGGTGTGTGGAGCATCCTTCCTTCAGGGCTTGTCTGCTCCATCCTTGCTCCATCCCTTGCAGTGTCCATAAGAGGCTGCCCAAGCTCTCCTGCTCTATGGTTAGTGCTGCTGCCAGCTGTTCTTGGTCCAACTGGTGCTGCCAGAGTTCAGCCCTCCTGGGTTTCAATCCCTGCCAGGCAGGTCTGCAGTAGGGGCAGGGAAGAGTCGTGGCTCCCGTGAAGGAGAAAATGTGTTGCTTTCTCCACGGGGCTCTGGGCTTCCCTGGGAGAGTGTTGCTCTAATGAGTAACTCTTGTCCATATTTACCCACCCCAGGGAGCAGTGCTGGGTCTCCAGTGTCCTCGACCCAAATATGGGTTAAACAAAGTTCAGCAGTGTGGGTTGTTTACCCTCTCACTAGCTCTGCTAATAAGCAGCTCCAGGCTTCTACTACCCTCAGCAGTATTTTCAGCTGTGAGAGAGCCTCCCAATTCCTTCTCCTGAGAAGGAAAATAGTTTGCCAGGTGATTCAGTGGAGAGGGAGACTGCATGGTAACTCCTGTACCCACTGCAGTAGTAAGAGATGATGAATGAGTTGTGTTGGGTATCAGGGTGTTGTTGAGGAGAGGCCCAGCCCATCTCTTGGAGGAGATTGCCAGCTACCAGAGCATCCTTTAGTTTGCAGTGTTCACCCAAGGCCTTGCTAACATGCTCAGTACCATCAGCTGCTTGGAAATGGCTCGGACTGTCCTGAGGGATTGCACTATGACCATTGGATCGCTGGCAGCCACCTGCTGCTCTCATGTGCAGCACCAAATTATGACAGAAATGTCAGTTCACTGGCCTTTCCTCTCCTACAGGCTGCAGAGGGCAACGTGCTGATCAGCTCCTCCTCAGATCATTCCCTGACTGTCTGGAAGGAGCTGGAGCAGAAACCTTTGCAGCACTACAAATCCGCCTCCGAGCCCATCCACGCGTTCGACCTCTACGGTAACGAAGTGGTCACGGGCACTGTGGCCAACAAGATTGGGGTCTACTCCATGCTGGAGTCCTCAGCCCTGCCCACCAGCACGACCAAGCTGAGCTCAGAGAACTTTCGGGGTACATTGACCAGCCTGGCAGTGCTGCCCACAAAGTGCCACCTCCTGCTGGGCTCGGACAACGGCGTCATCCGGCTCCTGGCGTAGTGACCCCCAGCTTGTGACAGCCTGTGGCTGGAGCTGGAAGCCAGCAGCGTGGCTTTTGGAGGAGGCAGAGTCAGATGTTTCTGAGCAGAGGATGCAGGGGGAGGTGTATTTGTTAAGTCTCTAACCTCTTTCTGTATCTTGAAAAAGAAAAAAAAAAAAGCCATAACTGAGAAACCTCCGCTGCTGCTGGGAGAGATATTGGGCGTTGTAGGTCACTGTCACCCCTGCAGAGAGGCCTGGAGCTTTCCTAACCGTGTGTGCCTGATCCCCAGGGGACTGTGAGCTGCCCTCCACAGTAACAGGGACCACAGGTACCTTTCTCCCTTCAGTTAAAGGGTGAGAGGTGCCTCTTGACAAAACACAACAGTTTAGCTACTGCCACCTGCACTTCCCCCTCCTCTCCTGAAGCACTGAACAGCCCCACTGGGATGACAGAAGCTTTGGAGCTGCATCTCCTCCTGCTGTGACTGGTGCTCAAAGCCCAGAGGAGGTGCTCTGTGAACTTTAGGTTCTGCCAGCTGAGTTAGAGCCTGCATGGGAGGAGGAGAGGTTCACCAGAGCCCTTCTGCTGCCGTGCTGGCTCCAGGGCAAGGACTGGAATGGAAGCCAGCCAAGGTACAAACCCCATCTGCTCTGCCAGTTCCTGTAGGAATGGGCTGCTGCAGAGGGGCACATTGGGGTGGGAATGTGACTCTCTAAGGAGGCCAGAACTAGGTGCTTCCATGGGGATTTTGGTTTCTGGAGCAGTGGGGTAGGGCCATTGTTGGTTGCTGCCCCAGCATCCCCTGATGATGTAAGGGGTGAGGAATGCCATGTGTGCTGTGCACTGGCACTGATCCTCAATAAATCCTTCTAATTCTCTCTTTCGTGCTGGTTGGGCTCCTGGGGAAGACAGGACAGCAAAAAGGTGCTCAGTTTTGTGCCCTCCTGCCCTTGTAGGGCGAGAGGCAGGAGACAAGAATCCAGCATGATCTCTCCTTGGCCTTTCCTTTGGGACAGCACTGTCTGCTCCCACCCCAAGGGCACAGAGGGTGCTCTTTGCCCCAACAGTAGGAGCAGTTTCCTCCCTTCTGTTGCAGCCCTTTTCCCACTCATCCTTCAGCCTAGCCAGAGCCAGTATCAGGGGAACAGGAAGCTCTTACCTTGGGCAGAGAAGGAGCCTGCTGTGGATTGTCCTGGGAGGGGAAAGGGCTTCCATCCAGCTGCAGCTGGGGGGGTGAGTGGTTGGCCAGTGCTGTCCTTCCCTACCCCAGGGGAGCTCTCAGTCCCATGTTGCCTATTAACCATTTGCAATAGATGTAAATATTTACTTCTAATAAACTCTTTGAAAGAGCTGCAGAGCCGTGTGTGTGTGTGTGTGGAAGCTCTGTGCTGGAGGGGCTGGGTGTGCTGCCTGCAGCTCTCCTGCTGCTCAGCCAAAGTGACACCTCCTCCTTCAGGCTCCTCTTGTGGTGTTCTGGGGGAGCCCTGGATGTAGGAGAGGACTCTGCTGCACAGGATTTGCTTTCCAAGGGGAATTGGCTCCCTGTGTTGCAGCAGCCTGTCCCAAATGTGGTTGCAGAGCTCAGATCTGTCACCCACTGTCTGGGGTGAATTTGGGAACCAAGAGTTCCTGCAAGGAAAGGTTGAGTGGAAGATGCTGCTGATGCTCCCTGCTGGTCCTCAGTGACTCCTCTCCCTCTGAGGACATGGGCAGAGGCAGGAAGGATCACCATGACTCCTGCATGTGGCACAAATCCGCCCAGGGCAGGTGTGCTGGAGTTCTGCCCATCCTCAAGACTTTTTCTCCGTGCCCCAAGCAGTGTGTACATGCCCTGGACACTGGGACCAGCTGCCCTGGGAGATCTCTGGAGCGTGCTGTGCCCCAGGGGAGGGACCAGCTGCTCTTGGCTCAGGCCAGCCTGGCCTTCAGAGCCTGCTGTGTGCAGCCACGGGGCCCTGGGCATTTGCTCTGCCAAACCACTGCCTCACACTGGGACTCCAGGAGGGAAGAGCTGGGGGTTTCAGCAAAGAAAATTCCCAAACCAGAGAGCCCTGCGGCAATAAACACCGAGCCCTGCGTTTTCACTGAAGTTTATGAATAAAAGAGAATATTCCTAGCACGGGGGTTTATGCAAAGTGGAGCCACTTGCAAATTCCTTCTGCTGCTGGGAGTTTTGGACCTGGTAAACTCGGTGTTTAGGTTGTATTGAAGGTGCAGCAGCCCAAAAGTGTGACCCCATCTGCAAAGGCACCACAAATTCACTCTTCCCCCCCTGCAAACAAATGTTTAACCGGATGCTGTAGGTCAATATTTGCCTGCCAATTCCCAAACAGGGGGTGGTGCTGAAGGTCGCTGCTGGGAAGGGGGGCTGGACAAGAGCTCTGTGTGCCCCATGCAGAGCTGCTGGACAGGCTGAAGCAGGTGCCAGCTCCAACGTGGACATGAACAGCCTCAGGTAAGAGACAAATCAAAGAATTTTACAGAAATGAGGGCTCCTCCGATGGCCCTCTGGGAGACAGGGGTGAATTTGGCAGAGGGTTAAAGGATGGGCACCACCAAGGGAGGAAAAGGGCTATTTGGGGTTGTGTGTGACTGCAGGATTTGGAGTGAGGGAAGGGGAGGAGTGAAATGGCCACAAGTTATCTTCTGTCAGTGGGATCTCAGCCCAGCAGCTCTGGGTGAAGTAAGGACTACTTGGAGAGTGGAAAGCAGCCCCAGGAATTAAATGTGGACGCCGTGCAGGGGGCTGGGTTTTGGCATGGAGGTTTTGTGAGAAGGAGAAGATATTTTATTTCTGTCTGAAAGGGAAAAGTGGCTGGGTGAAGGGCCGGCCAGGGAATGGGTGGGGTTTTGTCCGTGACCCTGGAAGCCCTGCTCCCACTGCCCCAAGCTGGAACTGGAGCACGGAGATGGGAGAGGCGGGGTTTGCCAGCAAAGGGGGAAGATGAGTGCTGGGAAGGGGAGGACTCCCCCTGCCAGGACATAATGCTGGGAAACTGCTCTGGTATTGCACTTCCTACCTGCAAATTCCCTCCCGGGCAGCACCCGCAGGTCAGTAGCCCTTCTCCCAAGAGCCTGGGGCACAGCTGAGGATGCTGAGCCTGTATCTCGGTGGTTTCCATGGGAAAGGAGCAGAAAGGCTCTTGTCTCCTTCCAGAGGCACAGTGTGTGCAGCACTGATTAGGGAAATACCATTTGCAGTCCAGAGAAACCAGGGCAGCAGGGTCAGACAGGCAGGATCCAAGCAGAGCCTGGCTGTGGCTGCAGCTCCGCTGCGAGCCCCTGCTCCTCTCTGATTTCCCTGCCTTGGCACCAGACCCAGCAGCCCTGTGTTGTTTCTTTGCAGCATTGTTCATCTCCCTATTGCTTTCCACCAGCTCCCGTGCCAACCTGTTTGGCCAGGTTGATAATTTTCTCCCTGTAGACCTGAATAGGCTGAGCTCGCAGCTGGAAATAACTCCTCTCCCTGCTGGTCCTTCTGTTCCAGGAAAATGGGGTTCCTCTGGGGGCTGCTCTGCCTGGCTGCTCTGCACAGCCTCCCGAGGGTAAGTTGCTATTCCAGCAAAGAGCAAGGGAAGTGTGGTGGCTCCCTGAGCCAGACCATGGGGCAAATACCACCCAGAGAAGGCAGATCTCTGCTGGGGGGGCTCACCAGCAAGGTTTCTAATCTTTTATCCAGCTAAAATAGTTGTGGATGTTCTCATTATTCCTATTTCTGTAGAAATTTTTCTTTTGGAACTTGACCTCAACTGTATTTAGTGACTGTGACCTTCAGGAGTTAACAGGTTTTTGAAAAGCAGTTTTTTCCTCCCCCCCTCACTTTTAAATCTGGATCCCTGTCAGAACTGAGATTGCAAAATCCCACTGCTCACTCTCAAAGGGATCCATTATTTTGTGCCAGGCTGGCCTGACCCCTCTCTAAACAAATCCAATGTTTGCAGCTGCTCCTCACTTCCACCTCCCCATCTCAGACCCCACTGCCCCTGGCTCTGCATCCCAAAATCCTGCCTGTGCTGTTGCCTTGTGGGGACTGCTACAGCCAGGATTGCAGCGGGAGCAGGGAAGACAAACTCTGGAAGTTCACAGGGACCCGACTTTGTTTCTTTGTTGATTTTTTCCCCCCACAGCTGGCACATGCCATTGACCAGCAGCATCTCTTCCTGGACAAAGATGGGAAGCTGCGGGTAAGCACTGACAGATTCCACCCAAGGGGGATGAAGTTCTGCTGTGGGATTTGCAGTTTTTCCTGAGAAAGGACGAGCCCAGGCAGTGCCAGTGCCATGAGAAAGTCCATCTTTCTGTAGGCTTTACTCCCAGCTGCTGCCAGTGCTGTGCTCCTTCAAGTTGGAAGCTCCACCCTAAATAACTGGGCAGAGTAAGGAGTTAACATCAGTGCTGGTGTGGACAGGGGCTGACAGGTGGATGATTTAATTTCTGGTTGAAGAGGAAAGGTGAGGGAAACCACCAGCTGTGAGGATGATAGGGAGAAAGACCCATAGCTGATCCAACCCATTGAGCCTAGGAGGTTTCAGACCATGGAAGTGTGAGGAGAGTGTGGCAGTGCTAAAGGCCAAGGCTTAGAGGAGTGGAAAATGAGGAAATTTAGAGAGAAGAAGGATGGAATAGAATCAAGAAAACACAGATGCCTGGAGGAGGAATTGAGCCAAACTGGATCAGGGCTGTGACAGCAGCAGAAGAGGCTGACCAGTGTGAGGCAGGTGAGCACTGCTAAAATGTGTGAGGGGAGGAGATGAAATCAAGGCTGAGGATGATGGATCTGTAAGGCACAGGACGTGCTGAGCTGGTGGTGGGTCTTGCCCTCAAGCTTTTCTGAGAGCAAGTAGAGGAGGAACCACTGCCAGTCCCTTACTGGGTCCATTTTCACATTACAAGACCTTCCCTTTTCCAAAGCCATTCCCTCAAATCATTATCCTCAGGGTTAAAGGGAAACTGAAGCAAAACTCCCACCAGAGCAGAGGAGTCCAGCTCTGTCCAGTTTTCTCAGCCCATTCAGATGTACACTGAAAGCCCATGAGGGTGTCACTGTGCTCTTGCTTTCCCAGTGCTGTCCTTGTTTCTCCCCAGGATGTGAAAAGCGCTGGAATTGTACAGTCGGATTTGCCGGGAGCCATCCCAGAAAAAGTCACGGCCAACCTGCCAAAAGGAGAGCTGGTGGAATTCACTTATGACAGCTTCCAGGAGAATGAGGCAGCCATGCCACCATTCACCACCACCCAGCCAGACACAAGCCATGACTGGAACTCAGACGATGAAGATGTAGCTGGGGCTGGGGGTTGTCGTGGGAAGCAATCACCCGGGGAAAATGCCTCTTCTGAAGAGGAAGGAGAGGCTGGAGATAAAAGCTGTGAGATGACTTGGAAGAAGAGCCAGAGGCTGGCAGATGGCTTGATGAGATTCAGCATCGATCTCCTGAGAGAGGTGCAGCTGGAGTCCGACAGAACCAACGTGATCCTGTCCCCCCTCAGCATCGCCCTTGCCTTGTCTCAGCTGGCTCTGGGTAATTCTCAGTGGCAAAACCACCATTCCCTGCCCTTCCCCATTTCCTCTCCCAGAGGCACGAGCAACTAGTGTGCAAGATGCAAATGAAATACAGTCCCTTCCACTTATCCTTGCTCCTGCAGCTTTAATTAGGCATGATTACAATTGAAGCTGCCCTCTGAGGCTCCGACTCTGAGATTTCTGCAGCCTCTTTTGTGAAGCACAGTGTGTTTCTAACAAGAGGCAGCCAGAGTAATATCCCTGTTTTCCACTTTGTGGGCATGAGACCTAACAGGAATTTGATTTTTAGGAGCAGCAAACCAGACAGAGAAGCATTTGCTGGAGGTGATGCACCTGGAATCAGTGCCCTGCCTGCACCACATGCTGGGCACCCTTCGCAGGAGGCTCACGGAGTCCACCCTCAGCCTTGGGTCACGTCTGTACCTGCAGAAAGGTGAGCCCAGGGAGGGCTGGACTGGTGTAGGATAAACCTCCCTGTCACAGGGAGTGATGGAAGCACACTGGAGACATCAATTTCCCCTATTTCCTCCTCTTGGGGAGTGTCACATCACACTGAACAAACCTTTTCCGTCATTCCTCCCCTTTGCCAGGGTTTGAGGTGAAAGAGAAGTTCCTGGAGGATTCAGAGAAATTCTATGGAGCAAAACCCATGACCCTTTCTGGGATCAGTCAGGATGACCTCGTGGCCATAAACAACTGGGTAAAGGAAGCCACTCGTGGGCAAATTCCTTCCTTCCTCCAGCAGCTCCCTGAAAACACAGTGATGCTCCTGCTCAATGCCATCTATTTCCACGGTGAGCTCCACAGGCCTTCCTTATTTTTTCAAGAGGAAATAGTGAGAACTCCAGTTTTCTGCAAGCCCTGTAGCTGAACAGCATCTCCTCTCCTTGCTTCCTGCTAGGCAATCTGCTTGTTCCTGTGCATCTGCTGTTCCTCTTGCTTAGATTTCTTTACAGTAATGATTCCCGACTGCTTCACATGTGCTAAAAATGTTACTTGACAGCAGAGCCAGGACACAGCAGTGTCTTTGGGACCTGCAGTATCTTTGCCTCCTGGTTCAGGATCCCAGGCAGTGGGACATCCCTGCTCATCTACTCTGATCTTAAAGGTCTTTTCTAACCTAAAAGATGAACCAGGTCATTTGCAGCTCACTGCACACCCACCAGAGAGCTCAGAGGCAGCTTCTGTGGATTTCTCTCTGACTACAGCACAGTGGTTGGCCACATCTTCCTCTTTTATTTCCCTGAGGGCTGTGCACAGACCAAAACACTTCCAGTGTAAATCTACAAACGTTTTACCTTGGTCTTGGAGCAGTGTTTCCCCCTCTGCAGCACAGAGGCAATACTCCCCATTTTTCAAAGCACAAACATACTTTCTTTTATCTCCATAGCCTTCAGTAGTCTCCCACGCTGAGGGATGAGGATTAATCCGTGTTCTTTTTGTTATTCCATAGTTTCTCTCTGGATGATAAGAGTTTCCTGCTGTTAGGGCTCTTCCAGCCTTGATACTGACTTCTCTTTGCTGTATTTTCACTTCCCTGGTCACTATTGGCCTTGTTAGAGAACTCAAGATAGGAGGGGTGTCAGCTCAGCAGTTTCTGGTTTTCTACCCAAATTTAACTTGATTGCTTTCAAAACTTTTATTTTTACAGGGTTTTGGAGGAATAAGTTTAATGCAAACTTCACTGGGCCAGATGTATTCCATCTTGACAATGGGCTTGTGGTCCCAGTTGAGATGATGAGAGCCCACCAGTACCCCCTGAGCTGGTTTACACTGGAGTCTCAGGATATTCAGGTAGGGATTTCTCAGGAGCTCTGCAAATTTTCATTGGAATTTCCTCTTGCTGTGGTATTTTACTAGCTGCAAGCATTCTCTCCAAAAAAACAAATGTTTTTTTAAACAGGCGTAGCACACAAAAATTTGATAATCATTCTTTGTCTTTGCTTCCAGCAAGAATGTTGAATCTTCACTTTTAATCTCTAGGAAAAAACCACAAAGAGATATTCCGACTAACTGGGAATTAATAAGAGTTTTAAAGCCCTGAGTTAATGATAAATGAGGAAATATGGAAAGGAATTCCCTCAGACAATGTGCTGTTGGAGTTTTTCAGAATTCAGAGTGGGGCAAGCTTGTGCTTGTGGGCTTTCACTCTGCCATGTGCTCAATCTTTACCAGCCAGTGGCTAATACTAAAATCTAAATCTAAAGCTGTTATTCCAACAATTTTTCCTCTGGAGAAATCAGATCCCTCCTTCTCACTAAGCTGTTTTCATCTGAGAGCAAGAGTAGCCCTGTAGACTAATTAGAAAAGGACTAAATTGAAAGCATAACTTTCTGGACTTCTCTTCCTTTTCCCCTAAATTCTTCTCTGGTTGGTTTTACTTGCAGGTGGCCAAGTTTCCCTTTAAGAGTAATGCGAGTTTTGTGGTCATCGTACCAAACCAGAACACCCAGAACACCTCCCACGTGCTGGAGAACTTCCCTTACAGAGAACTGTGCAGGCTTTTCCCCAGAGAGGTGCCCACCACAGTGAAGATCCCCAAAATAAAGCTGGACTACCAGCTGGAACTCAACCAGGTTCTCAGCCAAATGGGTAAGGCCTCTAGCAGGGTTTGCAGAGAACAAGAGGAGCTGATCAATCTGTTCGCTGACACCAAAAGCTGCCACCCTTGTTTCTAAAGCTGTGCCTCACAGCTTGCTCCAGAACTCCAAACTCTCCCTGCTCTTCTTCCTCTCCTCCTCCTTACTCCTTGCTTGCCTGGCACCAAATGTTTTGCTCCAAGAAGATGATACTACAGAGAAGGCAGCGTTCACAGCTTCTCACAGGCTTTACGAGTCCTTGCTATTGTAGCCAAGACCAACTTTCCCCATGCATCAAACTCACTCTCTTACTTTGTCATTTCATTCAGTGTCCAGGACATGGAAACTGCCAACAGGGAAAATGCAGATCACAAAACCTGGAGCTGAAATAATACACCAGGTGTTGCCTTTCCAGATGAGAATAATTTAAGAGTTCACTTTGTTTTGCAAAGAATTGCTTAAAAAAAATAATTTCTGTAGAATTGTTTCCAGCCTAGCTAGAGTCTTCAGACTTGCTGCTGCTTTTGAAGGATGACTTCAAGTTCTTACACTACTATTCTTAAAGAGGTGGAATGTTTGAGTTCTCCAGTCCTCCATGGTGGGCAGCATATGGAGCAATAGATCAGGCAATTGCTTTCTTCAGACAGCTTTGAGAAACTGTTTGTGGCACCAACTTGGTCTCATTTCTCTGCAGGCCTCCAGGAGCTGTTCACGAGCCCAAATCTCCAGAAGATCACAGAGGAGCCCCTCTTTGTGTCCAGTGTCCAGCACCAGGCCACCCTGGAGCTTAAAGAAGATGGGGTGGAAGCATCTGCTGCCACCAGTGTCGCGCTGTCACGCTCAGTCTCTGTCTTCAGCGTTGACAGGCCCTTTGTCTTCATCATCTTTGACGATGAAACAGGGATCCCACTTTTTATTGGCAGTGTCCAGAACCCCAACCCAGATGCTGCTCCCCAGATCCAAGAGCCACAGGACTCACGTGAAGCCGCAGATGGCAGCAAGCACCGCGTGCCCAAATAACAGAGGGCAGAGCCTGAGTGTTCTGGGACTGCTGCCTGAGCCTCTGGACCAGCTGAGAGAGGCCTCCTGCCCCTCTGAGGCCACAGGGGGCAGTTCCTTGCTGTTTTCCTTTATCCAGATCCCTAGAGAGCAGTCCTGGGATAGCCCATTTCAGCCCTGACAAGCTTCTCCAGGCTGAGGCTCCCCTCTGCTGAACCTGAAAAGCTTGTTCTGCCTGGATTTCCCTTCCAGGGCTCTCAGTCATGGAAGGGAGACTTTCTTGTCCCCAGACTGTTATTAGAGTCTTCATTAAGATCTTATTAGAGTCCCCTGTAGCCTGGAATCATCATTAGCATCTGGCAGCTTGGACATCAGCCAGGGATGTATTAATGTGGCTCTTCCTTCCGCAGTTCCTGGGAACATGAATCCCTCAGTGTTCCTCTGAAAACCATCTGTGCCCACCTAGACAACGACCTCCAGAGCAACTGGACCAGAAACCAGTTGTCTTCTCTAGGATGAGTCACAGCCACTTCCAATCTTTTTCAAAGATTCCCTTTTCCCACTCCTTGGCTATTTGGATCTGATGTAGGAGGCTCTGCAGTAGGAAACCCCTCCCTTTGGATCCTTCTCTCCTGCCCTTCCTCTAGAGGCTGGGTAATGCTAGATTTTTCAAGGCATATTTTATAAAGTTGTTTTTTAGTAATTTTTATGTTGGCAGAATAATAAAGAATAAAGCAGAATAATATTTGCTGAAGGTGTTGCATTGAAGGGCCCAACAGAGAAAGGAAAAAGGTGCAAAAATTTAGTATTTGCAAAGATTGGGAGGAAAAAAGTCTGGGCGTGGCAGAAGAAAAAAGGAGAGGCTCTGGCAAAGAATCTGCTTTTTGCTACACCTTGTCACAGGGAACAGCAGGGGATGTGAGGTGAAATGGCAAATCTGTAAAGACTCTCCAAGGACTCAGTCCAACAAGTTTTGGGCATCTCCCCTGCCAAGTGTGCAGGGGATGGCTGCTCTGGGTCAGAGCTGGCTTTGTGACATGGCAGAATTCCCTGAATTAGGGCATGAGCTCAGTGGCACAGGGTCAGGAGGGTGCCTGGCCTGTGAGCAGCAATGCAGGGATAAGCAAGGATGTAACAGCCCTTAACCCTTCTCTTGGGTAAAACCTGACAAGTGCTGGGACCTGCTCAGAGGGTCAAAGGTGCTGATCTGGCATCTGTTATCTGTGGTTTCTTCTTCACTGGGATACTCCTGGCTCCACAGTCACCATGCTGTGGATGGCTGGGACAGCTTCCAGGGAAAGGAGGAAAGATTCTCACACCTGGAGCTGAATGTCATGGCTTTTGTTTTGGCAAAAGGCAACGTCCTGCTATAGCTTCCCTTTGGTCTGAGATGGGCAGAGCTCATCACAGCCCCTGAGATGGGTTTTTGTTCCAATGCAGCAGTGCCCTAAAAGCCCCTGAAGTCCTGGCACAGGTTGCCCACAGAATCTGTGGCTGCCCAATCCCTGAAAGAGTCCAAGGACAGCTTGGACAAGGCTTGGAGCAACCTGGGATACAGGAAGGTGTCCCTGCCCATGGCAGGGGGGTTGGAACAAGATGATCTTTAAGTTTCCTTCCAAACCAAACCATTTTACGATTCTACCAAGGAATTTTGGGGTCCCTCCACCCAACCAAGCCATCCTACCACCTAAAAGTACGAGCCTAACTTAGGAGTATTTCTGTACAAAACAACTCCTGTCCATAGTAATTTCTGCTTCCAAATCCCCCTCAGTTGCTGGCTAGAAAGGATGGTGCTCTGTTCTTGCAGAGCAGCAGTTAGAGAGCCCAAGGGCCATCCTTCTGGCAGTGTTTTCCTCTCTTGGGAAGGCTGCCTTCCCTCAAAGGAAGGAGCAGAATGCTTCTGGGAGCCTCCGTCCCTGAATAGTCTGCACCATCTGCTGGCATAAGAGCAGGACTGACTCACTAACCATGAATTTTGGGGATGCAGGCGACTTGGGGGAATAAAAAGTCCTGGCTCCAACCTCCAATTATGCATTTCTTCCAGTCTAAAAGGGGAAGAATGGCCGAAGATAATGCCTACCCCTTTAACCAGTGTAATGACACAAACTCTTCAGAAAGAGGCTGTAATTACAGGGCCCTGCAGTTTTAACAAGCCAACCCACAAGAATGCAGCCTTTCTTACTAGAGGGCACAGCTCTAGCCCACAGGGAACATTTTAGCTTATTTATTTATACAGATTCATTCCTAGCATTCAGAAATACCATTCCATGCCTTAGGTAAGTCTTCTTTGCCTACTGCAGCCTCCCTGAATGCCACCCTGTTGCACTGCAACCGCTGCAAAATTTGAAGCTCAAGTTTTCCTTTTCACGCCTCTGCCCCCCCAGCTCCCGCTTTTATAAAGTTTTTTTCCCTTGTTCTCAGTTTCCTGAACAGCTTGGTTCTTATTTCCTATTTTCTGTCTTGCTGCCATCACTCCTCCTCCAAGCTATTCTTGTCAAACTATTAATTTCATCTTATTTGACAGTACAGCAGCCCTCCATGACTGTACTTCGCTCAACAAATTATCAGTTACACCAACCATAAGACTCTTTTTCACTCCACTGACTTTCCAGAAGAGGCAGTTTGTAAAATGCAAAGTAATATTAATGCTTCTGCTCAGGAGTTTCCACTTTGCATTGCTAAAGCTTTCATTTTGACGGAGCTGCACTCTGAAAAGACATGACTAGCACAGGGTGTCTGCTCTATCCATCTGCACCACTGGCTCAGAATATCAAATAAGTCCCAGTTTCTTTAATATTAGATGTATTTTTTTCCTTACCTAGAGCAAATTCATATCACCACCACTTCCACAGCAGAAGTGAACCCTGTCAGAGAGCATACTGAAACCAAACCAGCACAACAGGAAAATGTTTGTATTGATTTAACAAAACTGACTTTGTTAGATGAGTTTAATGCACCGTTTCAGGGATACCCTTCACCCACAGGAATAAAGCTGGCTTTGGTCTGTAATAACATTCTATGAAACTACCACTCTGATTTAAATGGTTTTTAAACCAAACCTGTATTTAAACAGATGGATTTTCACTTGAAGATAGAGACAAGACATAAAAACTTCTCTAGGACTCCTTCCATAAAGGGCATTTTAACACCACAAACAAGGTATCACAAAGAGATGAAAACCACCAGAAAATATCTCCACAGCCAACACCCCCATTCCTGGGCTGAGAATGAAAGAATAACAAGCACAATTTTTTCTCTACAGATGATTTTGCACAGAGCAAGCTGAAAAGCAGCTGAAAGCAGAGCTGCCACCCCTCTTGTTAGGAGGGGTGGCCTTTGAAGCACTGACTAATCACAGGGCACACCTGATTTGCTTTCCTGGCTTGCAAATCCAGCAGCTAATGCATCTCTGAGCCCATTCTTTCCCCTTTGCTGAGGGACTGGATGAGCTCAGTGCTCAGAGGGGAAGAGCTCCTCGTTACCTGCTGGCAGTGGGCCCAAAGAGATGTCCCAGACTGGGGGCCCTGACATCACTGCCTCTCCAACATTTCCAAACAGAAAAACAGCTGGATCTGGTTAGCTACATGTCCAGTTAGCCCAGTATCGTGGTCCTCCCAGTAACCATGGCTGAGGAAAAAAAGGAATGACAAGGGACAAGGAAAACCCACTGTTCTCTGCTATTTTGCCCAGGTGACCATTGGTAGCCTTCAGGGGACCTTTCTTCCACTAATTTGGTTTGGGTTTTTTACCCCCAAATCTATTTATCTTTCATCTTCTGCAATATCTACTTATAATGAGTTTTACAATTTAATACTTGTTTAAAAATACACTCCCTTGATTTAAATGTGCAGGGATAGGTGCTCCCCTTGAGCCTTCAGTGGAAAGTAATAATGGAACGCCTCTGTCCCTTTCCTTTCTCCATATAATTTATCATTCTGAAAGCTTCTACAAGATTCTCTTAATTCATCTTCTTTTTTAACAAGTCCTTGGCTTTCTAGCCTCTTTCTTTTCAGCCAAAAACTTTAAGCCAGTCAATGATTTCTTGTTAACTATCGCTGGATACAAGCAGTTCCCAGCATCTTAACTGCCTCAAACAACAGAATCCTGTTTCCACAGGCTCTCCATTAAATCTTGGACATAAATCTATAAATCCATTAAACACTACTGCATTAACCATACCTCTGAGACAGAAGGAATTCCCTGATGTGACCTATGGCAGAACTGCTGGGATAAAAGATTTGCTCAAACAGGGCAGGGAGTGTTTGCCTTTCCTACCTGTGCTTTACCCACCAGGCTGCCCTTAGACCGGGGATTTGTTTTTGGGGGGAAAAGGGTTGAAAAATTAGTGCAATTCATTCTGAAGGTGGCAGGGGCAGAAAATGGGAGCAGAGCACTTTAAGAGAGCCCTGGGAAGCTGTAACCTGAAGCCTGCCGAAGGCTGGGCTGGGGGAAGCAGCAAAAAGCAGATGTGGCTGTACCAAACTCGCTCTGTCCTCGACTCGAACCCGCTGGGAGCCCTGACAGCAGCGGCCGAGAGGAGCCCCAGGTAAGGGACAGCTCAGGGACAGCTCACCTGTGCCACTGCCAGCGGCCAGGGGAGCACAGGGCAGGGGCTGAGCCTGGGCAGCTCTCAGAGGACCTGGGAAATGGGAAGAATGGTTCTTCTGCAAGGTGGGATTTCCACCAAGAGACCTCACCAAGGATCGGGAGCCACCAGCATCAGCTTTGCCCCCGGGGCTGAGCTGTGCTCGGGAACTGGGGTGGGTTTTCTGCCTTTCAAGCATCTGCCTTGCAGCTGGGAACACGTTTTTTTTTGTTGTTGTTTGTGATGGTGTGACAGTCAAATCTCTGGAGCTGGTGGTTTCAGGATGCTCCAGGAGCTGGTGCTGTGGAACAAGCAGAGCAAGCAGGGTGAACTCATGGGTCTTGTTTCACAGCACCTCTAAAGTCAGAAGTGTTTATAAATGATGTGAGAGACTTGCACCACTGTAGGTGGAAAGTAAAATATTTCCTTTGCACCTGCAGGCCTTCATAAATCGACAACTCCCAGACACAAAGTTCCTTCTCAGCTCATTTCTCAAGGTTTTTTTCCTATACTTTTTGACTGTAACATCACTTGCTGTTGCTACTTCTCTTCTCCTTCAAGGCAGCCACAGATTTTAATATCATGCCTGAAACCATCCCACCTCCGATCCAACCAAATTCTTTTCTCTGCTTTTCTGGCTGTGTGCTAAGAGAAATACAGATAGAATCCAGATGTTCAGGCCAATTCAAACGCAAAAGGCTTTGTCTTTTTAAAATGGAAATTGCTTTTTGGCAAAGTCTGAGAAATATGAAGCTGGTGACAGTACTGGCAAAAACAATACAATCTGCAAAACCAATCTCTGCTCCCATGCTCCCAGGAGCTCAATGTAGCTGGAAGCAGAGGTTGTGTTGAGATTATTTTCTTTTTCTACAGAGAAAAGGTTATGCTCCATGGAAAAGCTTCATCTCTAAGCTAGACTGGGCCAAACCTCTTCCTCTCAGCATGCAGGAGTGCAGCTTGGTACAGGCATCCTCACAGAGCCCTCCCTAAGGCCTGTTTGTCTTTGACTCATGCAGGACTGCTGGCATCTCTCTTCCAGAGTGGTGCCTGTTCATTGTAAATCTCTGGAATGATAGGAGCAATCCCAGCATCATATCCACTATCACACCACCAGATACACCAGACAGTAAATCCTCTTGATCCACATCATCTGCACCAGAAAACCTCACCTATTCTGCAGCTGGGATGGCAGCGGGTTGCAGGATGCAAACACACAGGGGAAAGAGGAACCACTTCTGTGTTACGCTGGCTGAACACAGCTGAAAGCTCAAAACCTCCCCTGTGATGCTTTTTTCTCCAAGGGAGAGCTGCCTCCAGAAGAAAAGGCAGGGAAGGGAAACAGCAAACTGCCTCTCACTCTGCCTGAACAGGGTCTCGAGCTGGGGCTGTTGTCGCCACGTGTATTTCTAGCAGCAGGCGTGTTTTCTTTTGTAGCTGAAGTTAATCTGAAACACATGTTCTTCCTCTGATTTCTCTAGTTGCCTGCATGACAGGGGTTAGTTAAATACAACCCTCTTCCTTTAATTTCTGGGAATCTATCTAAACATTGCTTCAGACCAGCCTCGGTGGCGTCTGTTCTCGGGGGCAGGACATTTCTGTAGCTCTGGTTTACCCACAGCAAAGCCCTGGGTCACTCAGTGCCCTCTGGACCAGACAGATCTGTCTGCAAGGGCCACTCATCCCACTGCTGGAGTGATGAAGTGGATTCCACAGAAAGAACAGCATTGGGGAGTTTGGTGCTTTTCTCCCACCTCCATTAAAAATGTCGAATGAGTCAAGCTCTGCCTTCCACTTCTCTAGGTTTCCTTATTCTCCTTTTAAGAAAGATCTTCTATTTTGCTTCATCGGATTGCAAATAAGAAGCAAAGGATGGATGCAGGTACATGTAGACACAAGAAACAGCAAACTACTGCCTGAGGCAGGTAATTTGTATATCAAAGCAGTAACCAGTCAGTGTTGCCTTCTGCCCCATTCAACAGTATGGATTTGGTGCCTTTTATAAATGAAGTCTTGAATTTTTTTTTTTTTTTTTGAAGTCTAAGACTCTGAAGTAATGATTTGGTGCTTTTCTGGACCTTGGCACTCAGTAACTGCCAGCATCAGTGTGGTTTGGGCCACACACATCTGCTTTTGTGCTCAGGCACACCCACACCATGTGCTTGCCCAATTTTCAAGTCACTGGGGCCAGTCTGGCTGACTGTTTCCAACTAGAGAAGGAAACCTGGCTCAGATCAGGTGTGTGTTTCACAACTGGAAGGACAAGCAGCAGCATCTGTCACTGCAGCTCCTGTCACAGCCAGGTACAGTGAGTAGTTGTGGTGGAGATGTATTTACCTGATTGCTCAAACTGTCTCTGTCATATTCTTACTCTGTAGGTCCAAGCATGCAGATTCCAGCAGTTCTCCTTTTCCTGGGTCTCTTAAGTGTCCCAAGCAGAACCCAGAACTCAGCTACTGAGCAGGTGAGTAGGAGACATACAGAGAATGAGAGGTGTGGAGCAGGTAATTTAATTTTAGAGATTCTTACCAAAGGATTAAGCACTACCCTCCTAAATTACTGAGATTTTATTTAGCAACATAATGAGACTAACTCCTGCTTCACCTGGATAAAACCACAGTAGTTACATCAGGAGATGACCAGCAGGCAGAATTTCAAACTCAATGATGCCTTTGACATTAAAGTAACTGTTTCTACACTCTCTATAAGATTAAGTCAATATTTCTGTAGGTCACAGAAGAATATCTGTAGTTGTTTGCCTATGAAGTGTTTACCACACCTGCAAGTCTAACCAAAGCACTCCCTGGACCTGCCAGAACTCTGCCACAGCTGATGGAGCCCATGCTGGCGAGGAAGAGGAAGATCCATTCTACAAGAGCCCTGTGAACAAGCTGGCAGCTGCAGTCTCCAACTTTGGCTATGACCTGTACCGCCAGCAGTCCAGCCGGACAGCCACAGCCAACGTGCTGCTGTCTCCCTTCAGCCTGGCTACTGCACTTTCTGGTCTCTCACTTGGTGAGTTCTTTGCCCCATTTCCACACTCACCCTCTGGCTCAGCAGCCCTTCCCTCATGTTCTCCTGGTCGTTGGCAGGGGCTGGAGAACGAACGGAAAATGTGATTTCTCGCGCCCTCTTCTACGATCTGCTCAACAAGGCTGAGGTCCACGACACCTACAAGGACCTCCTGAGCAGTGTCACCGGCCCAGAGAAGAGCATGAAAAGTGCCTCCCGCATCATCTTGGAGAAAAGTAAAAGTCCTTCTTCCCCTCTATGAAATTCTACCTAAAAAGCTGTCAGCAGTAGTTATTTTGGTGTGTGAATATATATAAAAACACACAGCTCTGGCTCTGACATTCTGCTGAGCCAGGATGCAGAGAGGGCATGGAATGCTCTTGCTGCTCCAGAAAAAGCCTGGAAAGTTTGTGTGTACTTAAATAAAAGACCAGACATGCACACAAAGACACTGGTGACAGAACAGTTAACTCACACAAGACCTCAAAGAAACTTGCTGATAATTTTGCCTTCACTCCAGGCTGTCTGGCAGGTGTTGCTGGCTTCCAAGAACTACAGATCATATTTTCTATTTGTGATAACACTCAGCCATATTCCTTTGTTTAATTCCTTGCAGAGCTATTTGAAATGTCTGCTTCTGGCATGCAATAAACATCTGCAGAGAATGCTAAGAGCTATCTTTTGGAACCTGCTGGTTCCAAGAATCCAATAGGTTGAGTAAGCTGTACTCAGAAAGCAAGCTGGGGAAAGAAGAAAGGCTGATGTAGCAATGGCTGTGTCCAAGCCTTCAGTTCTTATCTTTTTTGAGTTTTCAGAAGAGAGTTATCCCATGCTCCAGCATAGGTGGCTGGAGGATTTGGATCAGTTTCCTTAATGTGCTCTCAGATATTCCTCTTCAAAGCAGGTTTCTGTAGACAAACAGGCACAGATATTTTATGACAGACCTGTTGCTGGGCTTTGGATTGGCACCTGCTGCCTTGAGATTGTTTGGATAAGGGAGCTAGCTGCAGTATCCATGTTTTTATTCCCCAGGACTCAGGGCAAGGCCTGGATTTCCCAGCCAGCTCGAGAAGTCCTACAAGATGCGACTGAGGGCCCTGAGTGGCAACAGCCAGCTGGACCTCCAAGAAATCAACACCTGGGTCCGACAGCAGACAAAGGGAAGGATTATGAGGTTCATGAAGGACATGCCCACAGATGTCAGCATTCTCCTTGCTGGGGCTGCTTTCTTCAAGGGTAAGGATGTTGTGTGCTTGAGGACAGAAAATGTCCATTAAGCACAGGTTAGAGGAGATGTGAAGAAATGCTCTCACTTCCAATAAAGCAAACAGGCTGTCAAAGAGAGAAGTGTGAGAAGAAAGTGTTTGAGAATGTTTAGTAAAGAAGAGGGGGGGAAAAAAAAAAAAAGCACACTACCTGTACAAAAATAGTCCTGAGGGAGGAATTATTACTCTTGGGAAGCTGAATCTTGACCTGTTTGCAGTAAGAATCAGAGAAGAAAGTTCAAGCTCACAAAACTCCATTCAGAGACAGGATATTACCATTTAGGGAAGGGACAGCTTAGAGTGTTCTGAGCCTTCTTACCACTGTAGAAGGAAGTTTGATACTGGAGAGCTGTTCTTAAGCATGCTGTAAGTCACTGTACTGGAGAATTATTGCTTAGAGACCAGGAGCAAAATAAAGGGTGGGGAGAGAAGCACTTTATATCCATTGACACAACTGTTACCCTTTAAAATAGTTTTGTAATTACATAAGTAGACATCAACTTCCCAATGGCTACTCCACCCATACACTGGCTTGATTATTTATTTGCCATTTAGCCAACTCTCAGATGAAAAGGAGGGGCCAAGGATGGCAGTAAATCAGTAGCTCCAATCAGTCTATTTCTATCCCTGTTATGCCTCAACTCCTTAATGCACAAATACTGCATCTTAAAGCACAAGATTATTCAGCCACAGGCATCAGCCTGGTTTCATATGCTATTGTTACAGAAAATCTTCCATTTTCTCTCTTACAAAACAGGGACATGGAAAACCAAGTTTGACACCAAAAAGACTGCTCTGAAGGACTTCTACCTGGATGAGGACAGAACTGTGAAGGTGTCCATGATGTCAGACCCCAAAGCCATCCTGAGATACGGTTTTGACTCAGAACTCAACTGCAAGGTCAGCCAGCAAATATTGCCTAAGATCTCCTAAGCCTACTGAGGAGCAGGTTCAGCTACACCTGCCTGTTAACCCATTCCAGCCTTGCTCCTCCCATCAGCTGCTTTTGCAATCCCTATTTTGAAAGGCAGTGTGTTGATTCTTAGGACATCCTCCTTCTAGCCAAGATGTCCTAAGAATCCAAAAATTAATTTATGCAATCCAAAATTTAATTTATGGCCAGGTCCTACCAGCCTGTATTGCTTGACTTAAAGTTGGGCAAGAAGGGCAAGGCACACCTCTCAAAACTTTTCCATCTCTACCTCTTTCAACCAATCTTTCCCTGGAGCATGAGCTCAAAGGTGTTCCAGTGAGAATTCCCCAAAGCAATGCTGCAGGATTCAGCAGGTGAGAGAGCACTTCCATAGCAGGAGAGTGCAGTAAGGATGGATAAAAGCCTGGGGAAAAAGCCAGAAGTGTCAGGAAGGATCATGTCAGACAAAAGCAAACAGGGGAAAAAGATCAAATGTTCACTGAAAAGGCTGAGATTCCAGCCTGAGAATCAGGCATCTGCCTGATACAGGATGGTAAAACTGTTTATTATTGATGTGACCCCTTCTTATCTATCTCTTATTTCTGGCCTTGCAGATTGCCCAGCTGCCCCTGACAGAGGGAATCAGTGCCATGTTCTTCCTGCCCACAAAGGTCACCCAGAACATGACTCTGATTGAGGAAAGCCTCACTTCTGAGTTTGTCCACGATGTGGACAAGGAGCTGAAGACAGTCCACGCTGTGCTGAGCCTGCCCAAACTAAAGCTGAACCACGAAGAGGCACTTGGCAGCACACTAAAGGAGACAAGTATGTGCATCACACCCTCCTTTGCAGGCTGCCAGGGCTCAAAGCAGTGGTCAAGTTGCTTCGTGCTCTCAGAATATGAAGCTGGTGGGTTGTTCAGTCACCTTCACCCAGGACTTCTCAGCTTTTTATCACATCCCTCCCCCAAGCTCATACACTGCTGCTGAGATTGTGGGTGAAGCTCAGTGAAGCAGATGGAAGCTGCTTCTCCCTGTTCCCCCAAAAAACTCTGCCCAAGCAGCTCCCTGCCCTTGTGGATCACACATTAAGCAGGGCTGCTCCCCGTTCTGCAATCCATGCCTTCAGCTAATGGAACTTTCTCTCTTTTCTCCAGGGCTCCAATCACTTTTCACATCACCTGATTTCTCCAAGATTTCTGCCAAACCTCTGAGATTATCACATGTGCAACACAAGGCAATGCTGGAGCTTAGTGAGGATGGGCAGGGATCCACACCAAACCCTGGGGCCAATGCTGCTCGTCTGACCTTCCCCATAGAATACCACGTGGACAGACCTTTCCTTCTGGTCCTGAGGGATGACACCACTGGAACCCTCCTCTTCATTGGCAAGATCCTGGATCCCAGGGGTGTTTAGATCCCTTCACAATGCAATGGTAGGGCCCAATGGAAAGGGTGCTATTGGGAGGGATACTGGCTCCCTGCTGTGCTGCACAAAGACACAACTTGCAAATCTTCCGCCTTCATGCTGCAATAAAAGAGCTTTTGCTATTAATCTCAGCAAGCCCAAGTATTCTCCCTTGAAAGGTTGTCTGCCCACACTCCCAGTTTCCCCACAGGAGGAATGCAGTTCTGTGTCCTGAAAGCAAACATTATCTGGTGTATGCTGCATTGTTCCCCATCCTGTTTTCCAACCTGACACCCGTTGTTGATTCTGAATCCCTCATCACTGACAGACCTGTGCTGGAGCCCTCCAAGTCCTGCAGTGCCCTCTTTTATAGACTCTTAAGTTTGCACTTCCCAGGCTGTGGCCTCACCTCTTCCAACCATCTCCATTTGACATTAGCAAGAAGGAAAGTGCCTCACAGTATTAAAAATAGAAGGCAACGTGCTCTGGATGACTGTATGTTCATAATGCTCAGGGCACCACACAGGGGAGAGTCACATCTCACACAAAAGCAACTCAAACATTTGCTTCCAACCCACACACAGAACTTATACAACAGCCTCTGTTCCCACCATACCACACACACACCTCTCACGTTAGAATTGGTCATTTTATTTACAACAGGCTCACTAAAGAGCATTTCAAGACTTCATTCAAGTTGCTGTTACACATGATTTTCCAGCTTGTACTACATGACTACCTTACCACATGACACTTAGCTTTGATGAAAGATCACATTCCAGCTTCCTTTGACAGGGAAATTAAGTCCTCTGAAGGATGTTTCTGGGAAGCTCTGACAGGCAGGCCTTCATCTCCTGTAGTTCCTGGATCTGAGCACTCTGAGGACCAAAGTGCACTGACAAAATCCCTTCTGCTCTTTGAATGGTGCTCAGAGCTTCAGAAACTGCAAATCTGAAATAGGAAGATAATAAGAACAGAGCATGCAAAATACTTAATTCAGCTTCTTGACTTACACAACCTTTAAGCCCTCCCTAACATAAACCTAAACCTGTTCATGGCCACAGATTCCATGCTCCCCTGTCTTCCATCAGCAGGAAAATTGTGTCTGCTTCAGCTGCAAAGGGAGGATGAGGGGGTTGGAAAGGTGAGGAGATGGACAAAACATTATCTTTGAGTCTACAGGAACCCACTACTTCACCACTGCAGCTCCTGCTAAAATTAATTTGGTTAAAGGGAGTTGTTGTGAGGAGATTTTCAGAAACAGTCTGGGGATTTCCTTGCCAATAAAGCAAGAGGATTTCATTCCCTCCTTTGGGAAGATGTCAGCAACATTATACAACTGAGGCATAAACACCAAGGCTGATGAGTTGACAGAATAAAACAATTGGACAGGGAATAAACTGAGCCAGGGAGAAGAAAAAGATAGACAAGCACAAAGGAGAGAAACAGATTCCTAAGAGAATACCTGTGCTAGACTGCCCTGTGTCCTGTGAGACACCCTCAAGGTGCCTTGATATTGTGTCAGACACACAGGAGTGGTGCAGGGCAGGGACAGAGGATGAAACCAAACTCACCCATTGAAGAGGATTTGTGCCAGCTTGAAAAGTTCGTGGCCTGTTTCTACACTTGATGGCCCATGGTGCATTTCCACAATCTCAATGCTCTTCTTCAGGTGTCTGGCTGCTTCCTGCCACTTCCCTGATGGAAAAACAAAGCAAAACAAACCAATGAGAAATTAATAAATACTTCCTAGAGCTACTGCCACCCAAAGAATCTGACAGAATTAATCAAAATGTGGTGAATTCTGTCCACAGAACCAGGACAGGGAGTCTAAAAGAACATGAGAGCACAGAATTGTTCACTGGCTGCTGGGAACACCAGTTTGGTCCTTCTGAGAGCCCTGCTGACAAAACTAGAGGAAAAAATGAGAGGGCCAGTCCAAGAAAAAGCCAGTCATATTAAATTCAAAGTTCAGGAAACATGGGATATTGGGAGGACAATGCCATACCAAGAGTGGCATAGACCTGTGCCAGATGATCCTCCATTTCTCCCATCAGCAAATGCTCTGGAGACAAGAAAGTTCCAGCATCCATCTGACATTTCAGAAGCATTTTGATAGCCTGATCTATTAAAACAAAGAAGAGGTTATAAAATTCACCCTGTGGCCAGTCTCCAGTTTTCCATGAAATAAAATCAATCCAATCTCATCTTTGCATGTTACACAGCTGATTGGGGTTTGGTTAGGATTCAACACTTCATCTGCACCTCTGCTTATTCTACCCCAGTGCTGGCCCAACTCCCTTCAGGAAAACAAGGCCTGGGAATGCCCAACTCCAATGTCACCCAGATTTCTTTTGATTTAATTACTTTACTATGGAACAATATGACTTAGATTAACACCCAGATCAGGGGGTATAAACAATTTAAAGCTGAAGTCCCCAGGGACACCAGGCCACATGTCACAGCAGCCCAATGGCATGAGCAACAGTGCCATCTCATGGTTCCTGTCCCGACCTGGGCTCCTCAGCTCCTGACCTCAGGGCACAAAGCTGAGCCTTACCAGCCTTCCTGACTCTCAGCAGGTCTAAAGCCTTCTGGATTTGTTGCTGAAGGTCCTGTAAACGGCCAGACAAGTGATCTCTGCTGGTTGAGGTTGCACAAGCTTCATTTGAACAGCAAAGTGTGTCTTCTTCCCCCTGTGGAAATCACCCTTGTGATCATTCCTGCTCACGTTCAGCTCAAAGCTTAGCTCTGGGTTGTAGAGATGCTAAATTGCTTCTCAGTTGTATTCATTAAACAAAGTGATTTTGTTACAAATTGTTATCAGCTTATTTGATTTTATAAGAAACAGTGAGACACTGTCTTGACTCAACAGGGGCTTTTGGCTTCTGAGCAGGGATCAAAGTGAGGTCTTCACCTCTTGGCTTTCCCAGACCCAAACCTTACATGCCCCAATAAGTTGCCCAATCATAACTATGGAGTATTACCTGCATTTGGGCCTGGCATTTGGGACAGCAGAATGAATTTCTGATGGACACCACACTCTTGACACCAGGCTCTAACTCCTCGAGGCACGCCCGGCAGCAACACTCAAAGAAATACTGCCTGAGAAGCTGCTGTCTCTCAGCAACCCTCATCCTACACCAGTGAGGCCCTGCAAAGGAGGGCAAGGGTAGAAATCTCTCAACAGCTACAGTTCTTAATATCAGAATAAATAGATTTTTGTTACAATTGGGATTACGTATATTTTGAGAAGAACACAACTGGAGAGTGAAAACTTAACAGTGGGCTTAAGAGATGAAATGTTGGTCAAGGCTGCTGAACAAAACTCTGGCAATGTTAGATGAGAATTATATGAGAGTTAAGATATAAATAGCCATCAGCATGATAAGGAGAGGTGAATGATGAGACAAACAGAGAATTAGGGCTTACCATAGCAATGCAGAACCTCTTGGCCACTTGAGATTGGCTGTGATGCCCTGACAGTGGCAGCTGTCCCACTGAATGACACGCTGGTATTGGGGCAGCATGAGTGGTTCAGGAGGCTGAGGACAGGGAAGAAGGCTGTTGCCAGCCTCACAGGCTTCTTATCTACAACAGCCCCATCTCCAGGCCCTGAAGACAGAGGAAAACCAAGCAGGTTGAGATTGAATGCTCACAAACCCACACAATTTCTGCAATGAGCACCGTGACCGATGGCAGGCAGCAGCAGAAAGGTTCTTGGTATATTGCTGCAATAAATAATAGCTAAACACTCTCTGCATGTGCACCAAGGAACAGGCCAGCATGGGACAGGCCATTAAATTTTAAACAAGTCGTTTCCATCTGCAATGGGAGCTTTTTAGAGCTGATAATTCAATCTCTTCACTTCGCAGAAGGAAGATGAGCAAGGAGAGGACACTCCTGGGCTCCTCAGGACAGGAAAGAGGAGCTACTGGAGAGGGTCCGGTGGAGGCCACAAAGATGATGAAGGGTCTGGAGCATCTCCCTTATGAGGAGAGACTGAGGAAGCTGGGTTTGGTTAGTTTGGAGAAGACTGAGAAGGGATCTTATCAAATACAGGTGTCAGAGAATGGTGATGGACTCTTTTCTGTGGTGCCAGGATGAGGGGTAACAGCCACAAATTAAACAAGAAGCTTCACCTCAACAGGAAGAAAAACTTCTTTCCACTGAGGGTGGCAGAGCACTGGAACAGGCTGCCCAGGGAGGTCTGGAGACATTCCAAACCCACCTGGACATGTTCCTGTGTCACCTGCTCCAGGTGACCCTGCCTGGGCAGGGGATTTGGAATGAATCACCTTCAGAGGTCCCTTCCAACCCCAACCATTCTGTGACAACACAGTAGGGCTTAAATTTTATCTTACCCAGCTCCTGCATTACAGTGATTGCTTGTGCATTACACTGCAGCTGCAACACGTGCCTCAGCATTGCTTCTGCCACAGTCTTCAGCTCTGGGGACAACTCATCTGAGGTTTTTCCACATGTCTTTGGTTTGGACCACTGCTGAGGTGATTCCTGATTCAACACAGCAGCCTCCAGGCCAGCTGCTTTCAGCTGTTTGCATATAGCCACCACACTGAGAGTGCAGAGGAACTTGTGCTCAGGGCTGTGCTGCTCAGTGTGGGGCAAAAGGTGGAAGAGAGCTTGGTAAGAACTCTGGTAGTGACCATTGCTGCCACAGCCAGGGATACCTCTGCTATCAGCTCCTGCATCACTGAGAGGTTTGTAACTTGCCTCAGGGTTCTGGAGGTTCTTGTCCCCATGGTGGGACCACGCCACCAGCCTGCTAACCTCTGCAAACCCTGCCAGCAGCACAGTCCTCAAGGCCACGTGGCAGAAGATGCCCAGCGTGAGGAGCAGCGCTCCCAGGGAACACTCTGTCCTGTGGTACTGCTGCCATGCCACATCTGCACAGTCCTGGCTGCAGTACTTGGCATAACTGCAGCCCTGACAAGGCACTGAGGCCAGCAGCTGCCTCAGGCAGCGGTGGCAGTAAAGATCTGCGTTGGTGGCTTGAGTGTCCCACGCTGTGTCACCATCCTGCAGAGGAAGGCTCTCCCCAGGGCACAGCACACTCACAAAGGCCTCCTCTTTCACCAGGCTCTGTCCTGGCACGATGTCCTGGGAGGCCACCAAGTGACGTCCTCTCTCTGCATCAAAACTCAGGCTCAGAGATGAAGATGCACCTGAAATCCTGCTGTTCTCTTCCCAGATCTCTGGCTCTGTTTGAATACCACCATGTGCTTCTTGTGCAGGCTCTGGACACCTCTTTTTCTCACCTAATTTAACCTTCAGCTGACTTAACTTTTTTAGCCGTGTCAGGTGAGCAGTCATGACCCCATCCAGAGCAATTTTACTCTCCAACATTGCAAGGATGTCCTGTGCCTCCTGTAACCTCTCCAGGCACAGCAGACACTCAGCTTTCCGCAGCAGGACCTTGGGCAGCAGCCTGTCTGGATAGCCATGGCTTTCAGCCCTGGCAATATCTTCCAAACAAACCTAGGACCAAAGATAAGGCATTTTAATTGGGCTTGAAAACCAGCTCGTGCTCTTTCATTCCACCTAAGACAGCCTCACAGAAGAATTCTGTGTGTTAATCAGCAAATTCCATGTGCATAACCAACCTGCTGCCCAAATAAAGCATCCTGACAGGGAAACTAAGCAGGAGACCTTCAGAAAGTTGAGTTATGGATGCTTTAAGCACAGTTTGGGGAGCGCATCTGACCTGCTGTCTCTTGTTCCAACAACCAAACACCTCAGGGGCACACCCAGGACCTTGTGGGGTGGGTGGGTGCTGCCCTGGCTCCACTTACCTCAAAGTGCCCCAGGTGGAGGAGGGCAGCCGAGCGGTTGGCAAAGCACACGGACACCTCGGGGCTCCCAGGGAGCTCGTGGGATGCTGCCTGCAGAGACCAGAGAATTGTTGCTGCCTTGGGGGATCCCTCACAGCACCCTCTCAGCAGGGTCCCCACTTTGGGGATCCCCTCACAGGAGCTGCTCCTTGCCCCTCACAGGAGCCCTGCAACCATGAGGAGCTGCAGAACCTTTCCTTGGGGATATCCTGAGGGGATCCCTTTGGCTGGGAGGTGTTGTGGGACCCCCCCCCGAGATCCTCTCCTGCCACACTTACCTTGGAGTAGAGCCTCAGGGCAGCCTGGTACCGGCCCCGCTTGAATTCCTGGTTTCCCTGCTCCCGGTACCAGCTGGCGGCCTCCGGCTCCTTGTCCGTCCGTGCCTGGTGGCACAACCTCACCAGGGCTGCCTCCTCCTCCTCCTCACTCCTGTGGGACACGGGGTGAGCACTGTGGAATCAGTTTGGAACCGTCTGGTCCAGCCCCGCTGCCTCAAGCAGGAGCATCCTCGTGGCACAGGATTGTGGCCAGAGGGTTCTGGAGTATCGCCACACTCTCAATCTGTGCCGGTGCACGGTCACTGCACAGGGAAGAAGTTCTTCCTCATATTCACAGAATCGCAGGATCAATTAGGTTGGAAAAGACCTCTGAGGTCACCGAGTCCAGCCTGTGAGGGATCCCCAGTTTGTCAGCCAGACCATGGCACTGAACGCCGTGTCCAATCTTTCCTTAAACACCTCCAGGCACAGCGACTTCACCACCTCCCTGGGCAGCCCATTCCAGCGCCTAATCACCCTTTCTGAGAAGAAATTCTTACTAATGTCCAACCTAAACCTGCCTAAAGTGAAGTTTAAGCCTGTGTCTTCTTATCCTATCGACAGTAGCGTGGGACACGAGGCCGTCAGGGAGAAAGGTGGAATTTTATCCAGATGGAATTTCCCCGGTATCACTTTCTGCCCGTTGCCCCGTGTCCCATCCTAGTCCATCCTTTGACACCCCCCCGCTTTATCCATACGCATTAAAAGAGATGCTCCAGTCCCTCACTCCCCCTCGTTGCCCTTCGCCGGACCCCGCCCGCGGCTCACCGGAGCAGGTCGCAACCCAGCAGCACCGCGTCCTGAAGCGAACCCGCCGCCAGCCGCTCCCTCAGCGCCGGGTCCAGCGCGGCCCAGAGCCGGGCGACGCGGGCCTGCCACTCCGCCACCGGCAGCGCCATCACCGCCATGGCGGCGCCCAGCAGCATCCCTGCACGGAATACAGAGACACTTCCGCCGTACAGCGCCGGACAGCCAATAGAAGCGCCGTGCTGGCGGGTGACACACGGCGCGGCGTAAGGCGGCACCGGAAGAAGGCGGTGGCGGCAACGGCGGCGGGAGGATTTGGCGGCAACGGCGGCGGGAGGATTTGGCGGCAGCGGCATCATGAGCGTGCGGCTGAGCGAGGGGGCCATTGCGGTGAGCGGCTCGGGGTGGGCTGGGATGGACTTGGTGCTGGTCAGGGTGGGAGGTGAAAGCCGGGCCTGGGCAACGGGTCCGGCCCGGTCCCGAGGGGAGAAGCAGGCCCGGAGCGGGGCCTGGTCCCGGGGGGTGGCCCTGGTCCGGCGGTTACGGCGGCAACCGTGTCCCTGGCACTGCCACGGCAGCTCCTCCTCAACTCCTTGGCTACAACCCTTCGTAGGCTGGGCCCGATGGTCTCGGACGTCCAAGCTCGTTGATTCTGTGGTTCTGTCACTGTGCGTGGAGAGGCGGTGGCACATTTCTGAGCGTCTCTTTCATTTCTCCAGGCCATAATGCAAGGGGAGGAGGTCTCCAAGCCCGTGCTGCAAGTTATTGTGAGTACTGTCCCTTCGGGGGTCCTGAGTGCAGCCACACTAGCTCTGCAGAGAAGCCGAGCAAGGCTGCTCTACTTTGAGTTCTCTTAATTTTGTGTCACATTACTTGGGCTATGCCGTTGATATTAGTGTTCAAAAAAAGCAGAATAGATAAGTCACTTGTTGTTGATGTCACTTTCTGTTTTTGAAAAGTTTCTGAACAAATGTGAACTGACAGTCTGGGGGTTTGTTTTGTTTTATTTTGGTTTTTTCCCCTGCAGAATACACGGGCTATTGCTACAGGAACTGGCCCCCCACGGTACCGAGTGCTGATGAGTGATGGGGTGAACACTCTTTCCTGTGAGTATGACGAGCTGCAGTGAGGTTTTTCTAAGCATGGAGATGCTAAGGGTGATAAGTTCCTGGTCTGGTGGTGACTGGATGCAAAGTGCTGAAATAAATACTGAAGGAGATTGTGGTTTTTCACTGGGCCACAGACTCTGAACTGTGCAACCGCATTTTGTTGTTTCGGTGAAATCTTTGACTTTTGGAACTTTGTGACGTGTTAGCAGTATCCTCCTTGCTGGAGGATATAATGAAAGTACAGAAACCTATACATGTAACATTGATTTTAAAGTAATTTAGCTTAATCTTCCTCTCAGTTCTTTGATGTGCAATCATTCTAGCTATCACTGCACTCTGAAGTATGGGGAATAAATACAGCATAGTTTATAGTCAGTTTTGGTGACTTATTAGCAGCTGCACTGTTTCTGTAGATCAGTGCAATACCTGACTGGCTGGAAAAGGTGTGGCCAGCCATGGCAGCCCCTTTTAAAGCTGGTGTTGTGATTTGTTTCAATATTTTCCTTCTGCTTCTGCAGCATTCATGTTGGCAACACAGCTGAACTCCCTGGTGGAAGAGGAGCGCTTGTCGGCCCGGTGTATTTGCCAGGTTAACAGATTCATTGTCAACAGCCTGAAAGATGGAAGGTATTTGTGATAATCTTTAAGTACAGCCCTACAGAAAGGCAGCTGCACTAGTGGGGGCCCTGTGCTTTGTGACTCAGCAGAGGCCAAGTGGTTTTGGTTGGGATTATCTGGAAATACTCAGGCTTTAGGGTGTGAGAGGGAAAGTCCACAGCAGTAACAGAAGAAATAAATTGCAGAATGTGACTAGTGGGATCAGATGTATCTGGTACAGTGATTTAGTAATATAGTTTCCAGTTGCAATACTCCAACTCCAGCTGGAATACTCCAAATACCTGTACAAAGCTTCCTTAAAATTATCTGCTGTTGAAAAGAAACAATAAAGATTCCTTGTTACTTAGGTGTTGTGGAATCTGGTCTTTTAGTAAAATTTGAGGAAATAGGATAGGAGGAAAATTTGAGGGAGCGGGATACTGCAAAATGAGAAGGGATCCAGGTGAAACTATTACAGAAAAAACTATGTATATGTCTAGCAGGATATGAACTGAGGTTCGTATTTTTATTCTGGGGAGAAGACAACAACTTTTGAGGCAGGGAAAAAAAAATCTGGTATGGCTTTGCTACTTTTAAAACACAGTAGTTTCCCAAGCTATTTTTGGTACCTGTTCAGCCTGCCATCACCTATCCTTGCTGCAGTGTGATATTGTTTCAAGCTTACTTGTCCCTCAAGAGAGGGCTTAGTTGACAGAGGAGAGCTTTTGTCTCCCAGACCCTTCATCCAAAGAATCAGCCTCTTAATGCTTGGTTTTCTCACCTGCTGCAAAGGATATTCAGAGATGGGAGTTGCAGAGGGAGTGAAAGTGTTTATTTGCTGTCTGTTCTGTGTTGTAGGAGAGTGGTTATCCTGATGGATGTAAATGTCCTGCAAACTGCTGATCAGGTTGCTGGGCCTATTGGCAATCCCCAGCCATACAATGAAGGTGAGTATCTGTAACCAAATACTTTTCTGTCAGCTCAGAGAGCCTTTCAGCTTCTCTCTTTCCCTTAAAAAAAAGCAGTCAGACACGTTGAGGTGTTTTTTTATGCCTGGAATAGTGATGTCCAGATCTTGAAAATCCTTTTTGTTTGTGTCAAGCAAATCGGGGTTTGTTCCTGTTTTAATAAACTCTGCACCATGGTTGAAGCTTGAGTCTCTCCATGGTATTTGGAGCATCCATGCCTTGTAACCCTGACAGGTTTTTATTGTAGTGAGTGGTCTCTACCTTGAGTTCCAGTAAGTAAGCGGAAGCTCTTTTATGTCTCCTCATAATGAGTAATCAAATAGATTCTAATTTCTCCTGTCTGGAAAGAAACAGGAGGAGGAAGATGGAATAATGATCTGTAAAAGTCTAAGATGGCGTGGAGGGGATGAATAAAGAATGATGAATCTCTCTCTCTCTCTCTTTCCTATGTTCATTTGATGCTCTTTAGCTCTCATGTTGTCAGGCAGTGGTTGTAAAACAAAAGCTGCACCACACCCCTAAACTGCATAGTTAAATTATGGAACTTGTGGAGGTAGGTGCCAAAAATTGGCTCAGGTTCAAAAAGCAATTAGATGTGAAAGAGAAATCCATTAAAGGCTGTTAAACATAACAATACATCCTCTGCATGAATGTTAGGCACAGGAAGCACTAAAACTTAGATTGTTCCAAGTACATAGATGAGAGACTGCTATGAAAACAAGGAGAGCACAAAATTCCCTAAGCACCCATTCCTACCATGCCCAGCTGAAAAAGGATTGAGGCACTGGGTGGACCTTAATCTGACCTGCCATGAATCTCATTGGATCTGTTATGTTGCATAAATAACTGTGTTCCTCGCTTTTGTGTGCTGAGCTTGCAGTTCTCATGCAAATGGTTTTTTAAATTAAAACATTTTTCCCTCTGAGAACGTTCAAAAGTCTGTTCTGCTCTTCCAATTCTGATCTTTTAAAAAGGAGGGAGAATAATAAGCACTTAAAGAAAATATTTGAACAGCTCTGTCAGTGATGTATACACAGATAATGGCTGGAATTTAATAGCAAACAGCACTTCCTGAAGATTTTTTTTATCCTGAGAGAAGTGAACTAATATATTTTTATTACTAAGGGACCACACATTAGTGGCAGGAGTTTTCTGTGGAATAGTTTGGGCAAACAGTGGTGGTAGGTACATTGCTCTTCTGGTTAAAAATCTATTCTGTTGCAAAGGCAAAGACATCTTTCTTCATTAACTTTTTCCAAGGGAATTAAGAGGGGCGTTTGTTAAATGAGCCTAAAGAATCCTTTGTTCCTTTGATAGTTACTTAGCTAATTGCTGTTTAAAAAATGTGTTGACATCTCAGATTTTATGGTTTAATCCCACAGTTGCTGTAGAGACCAAGACTTTCAGAATAGCTACTGAGCAGACTGTTTTGTGCCTTTCTCCCTTTTCCCTGCTTATGTGATACAAGAGCTTGTGAACTATAGTGTTTTTCAGTTATATTGTTGCTTAGAAACCACTGAGAACGTGGTATCTGACAGAACTGAGCTGAAAATATACCTTTAACTATAAATTCTGGTGAAATTACCATTACTTTGATCAAAGTTGTGTTCTTCATTTGGACTTACAAAAATACTCTGCAGTGGAGGTTTCAAATCTAAACTCTTGGAGATGTTACAGGTCTGTGGTCATAATATGTGTAGGCTTGCACTAGATAAAAGATGCTAAATAGGATGTGATATGTGTTTCATTTTAACACTAATCTTATTCTGACGACTTCATACCCTTTTATTTGATACTAAATAAGGTTTCTCATACAGAAGATGGTAATAGTTTAGATTAGGTAAGATTAACCCAGCCCTGCTGCTCTGCAGGCTGCAAGATTTGTCATGAAGGCCTTGATGAAATGGCAGAGGTGTGTATTTCAAGTTGCATATTCTCCAGGTTCCTGTATATATTAAGAAATTGTATTTTTGAGGGGCACTCAGCTAATGCAAAATGAGCATCTTAAATGTACTTTGTGGTTTCCATAAAAAAAAAAAAAAAAAAAGAGTTCTAGTTTTTTAAAAATGCATCTTTTAGCCCTGCTTTTGGTTTTTCTTGAAATACAGATCTCAGACTGCCAGACCTAGGATTAAGGAATATTCTTTCTCAGACTGTAATAGCACAGTGGGACCCAGGGGGGGTGAGAAGCTGGCTTTTGGCCACTTTACATGGGAGCAGTAGGTGGTTAATCTGCCTAACAAGGAAGCTGGAGACACAATCTTCTTATTACAAATCATAAAAACTTTTCAGGCAGCCTCTCATAATGGTATCGAAAATGAAGACTGAGCAGTTTAGTTCTTGTTGAAGACTGGATGGTTGTGTTATTACTGTCGTTAATCTCATTCAAATTACTCTGATGCTGGACTTTCTTTTCACTATGACAATGACTTGCTACTTATGTTTAACTTCTGTCATTAATCTTTCCATGTTGAAATGTTTATGTACTTACACACCCGCTTGAACTCTTTATTCTTGCCCTTCTCACTGCTGTGATTTAGGTGTGTGTTGTTTCAAAATGCATTTTTTCCCTTCTGTTCCTTCCCTGCTGCTCAGTTCTGGGGCAGGTCTTGTGTCATGGCCCTGTGGCAAAACCTCTTGGTGGCAAATTATTGGAAGCTGAGGGCTCCTGTTACATAGTTTTTGCCTTTGAGTGGGCTGTGGGGCAGCTGTAGGCAAAGGTCTTGGCTTTGCCTAACCCACCACATACAGCAGAAATGTGAGCAGGTATTTCAGCTGGGTTTTTTTCACCTCTTGCTAATAAAAACGAACAGCAAAAACCAGGCAGCCTCCTCAGTTTTCTGAGCACTTTAAGTGATCTGTAGGCCACCAGCCACCAAAAATCACAGTTTAGGAGTCCCTAGGCTCTCCAAGCGAGAAAATTGGAGAGATATTTCTGCTACTTCTGTATTTGAACACATGCACAGATGTGTGAATTTATTCTTACTCTGTTGAGAAACACTCGGCTGTGGGTAGGCAGCCATTAAAATGTGAATTTGTGTTTCATAACGCACACGTGTTCCAATGGATGTGGTGGTCTTTGGTTTGGTTTTCAGTGTTTTTTTTTTTTTTAATCACAAATTCCTACAGAAAAAACCCCATATTTGGAACAAAAGTAATGAGGAAACCTCTTGCTGCTTCATACCCGCATTCTGTTCTTCCTGAATATTCCTCCCCTGACCAGACATATTTTTCTCTTAATGCGTCTTGTTGGGTTTTTTTTCCGCTTTCCCTTGCACAAAATGAATTTGGGTGTGGAGTGCTGACCCTCTGAGCACCTGAGGCCACTGAGCCAGGGGGAGACCTGGCTCCTCCATCTAGTGGAACCTGCAGCAAATACACATTTTGCTGTTTGACGTCACGCTGTTGCCAGGGAGACTGTCACCAGTTCACCGCTGTGACTCTACTGCGGCAACTTAGAGGAGCAGAGTGGGGTTCGTGCAAGGACCTGGATTTTGGGTTAAAAACAACCAGGGGGTTACCTCTGGAGTCTGTACCACATCCAGCAACACCACACTGGGGTCTCCTTGTGTTGCTTCTGCTCCTTTCCTGTAGTTTGGTGCCATCCCTCCGTCCTGGGATTCTCTGCTTTTGTTCCTCGTGGTGCTCTACAGGCTTGGGCTGACCTTCTTCTCCACTTCCTCTGCCCATCTTCCTCCTCACATCCCAAATCATGGGAGTTTTGCCTGCTCAGGCCTAGGTCTCTCTGCAAAGCAAGATCTTAAGGATCAGTTGTGTCCCAAAGGACAAAAATGTTGGATATTTCTCGTCTAGAGGCAAATTATACTGCACAGGAATTCAAATTTTTGAATGGTAAATTAGTCTTTTAATGGACTTTTACTTTAGATATGCCTGTCTGCTCTTTCCCTTGTAATTTATCATTAATTTAAAGCAAGTAAAAGTCATGAAATCTAAAGAAATGGGCACTATGTTCTTACTATAACATCACTTTGCTCCCTAAGCAATTTACTGCTGTGTGCCAAGAAAGGCCCTGGTGGATTCTGAAGTGATGACTCCATCACCCCCACACTGAACATCTTCATATTTCGGAAATAAAATGCAGCAGGTGTTTTCTCTGTCTTGGGTTAACTTCAGATTTGACTTTACCCAGTGGATTTTTGGCCCTTTCTGAGTGATGAGACAGAATTCTCTACAGTTTTTTTTATCTTAACTGTTAGGTAGGAGCAGAAACTACCTGTCAGAGCAATAGCAGCTGATAAACACTGAAAAGTTGTCAAGATTACTTCAGGGCTGTCCTTTTAAATCACCATCAGCCCTGAGTTCTTTCCAAGTAGAAAGCAGTTGCTTGAGGAAAGAGTTCTGACTGGAATTCCTTCATGGTAATCTTCAACAGATAGCTTGCTCCTGTGTTTTGAATACCTGAATTTTAGCATATTCTCAGTGGTTTTAATTTTTTTTTTTTTTTTTTTGCATGCAAGTCTTATTTCCTAAAAGGGTACATTTAATTACTGTGTTCCCTACTCTATGGTCTCTTTGCATTTTAATTACCAGGACAAGGGCAACGTTCTGCAGCTCCAGCAGGAAACTCAGCACCCAGCAAACCCCAGCAACAAAATGGCAATTTGTCTGGAGCAGGTAAGAGTCATCCTGGGCAGGAATTCTGATATGTGATCAGTGAGAAACTACAGCTTCAGTTTAAATAAAATCATCACTCTAATGGTGTTGCATTGAAACTCTCCATTGAGGTGTAACCCATAGCTTGACAAGGTGAATTCTCTCAAGAGAACTCAACACTTGGTTGTAAAAGGGGGGGAAAATTGGGTCTTTTCTTCCCCAAGGAAAAAAAAACAAACCTAAAAAACTCAACTTTATTTTGGAACAGTGCTCAGTGGACACCCAAATGAGGCTGCAGTTTGGAACTGGCCACCAATTGTGTGTGTTACCAATGCTGAGACAGGCCAAACATTTTAAGCAATACACTGAAATGATTTGATGGTACATCCAGAAATGTGGTTTTTTCATCAAGATTTCAGTGAGAGAAAGATGCAGTCAATTTAAATGTCAGCTTGTAGACTTTTTTTTTTTTTTGGTCTAAAAAGTTGTCAATCCTAATTCTTGGTGCCGCTTTAACTTGTCTGTATTCTTTACCCCTGTGTTTAGGAAGGATTTTTAAATAGTAAAATTTTGACATTTGCTTAGAAACTTGCAGCAGAAAACAAGCTTCTCCTTCCTTGCTTAGAGCTGATCACGAGAGTTTTTTGCATATACATTGACAGGACTGAGTTTAGAATTAGCAGTATCACTTTATGTCAAAAAAAACATTTGTGGGGTATTTTTCCTTAGTTGTTCCCCCAAGTGTTGTCTTGATCTAACACTTCCCATCCCTGGAAGTGTTCAAGGCTGGCTTGGGTGGGGTTCTGGGTATGGTTGTTTGTGGAAGGTGTCCCTGTCCTTGGCAGGGGGTTGGAACGAGTCTCTTCCAACCCAAACCACCCTGTGGTTCTGTTATTTTAGAGAATTCACTGCTAAACAGTTGTATGCCACTTAACCTGTGTTCAAGTGGTTGACTCTTGTGGACACATCTCCACTTAAGTGCAAGCACTCTAAAAGGTCTGAGAGTGTCTCTTCTGCAGCATTTTGCAGCCTAGAAAGCACTTGTGACCAAGAGCAGAAACGATGCAACAAACTTGAACCCCCCACATGGCACAGGGAGCTCCAGTGTTCCCTGGAACTTTGCCTCTTTGGCATGGTGGGAAAGTTCTGCACCCTGAGCTTGGTTTTAAACTGATTTTTGTGTGCAAAGCTGAAATCCTCTCTGCTCTGTTGTGGTTTTTGGAAGGTCCTGCTGCTCCCAAATACCACGCTCCCTCCAACCAGTTTGGAAAAGCCAGTGCTCCCAGTACCCTGAAGACACCTGGGGGCTCTCAGGCCAAAGTGGTGCCGATTGCCAGCTTGAATCCATACCAGTCCAAGTGAGTTCTTGTGGTTTGCCAGGCCTTGTTCATGTCACAGGCATGAAGGAACAATGGCTTTGTTTTGATTTTCTGTGTGTGAGTCTCTGTCACATAATTCATTGAATTCTTTGGACTACATTGGTTAAGTTCAAACAAATCCACCCAACAATGACCACAAAACCTCCCAGAGAAACAAGCAAAAAACCTTTCATAGAAACACTGGTGGGCTTTGTTTTGGGGGGTTTCGTTATTGTTTTGGGTTTTTGTTTGGGGTTTTGTTTTCTGCTCTTTTTTTTTCCTGTAGAGAAGGGTGTTCTTTCTTTTTTTTTTTTTCTTTTAAAATTGCATCAACACTCTTAACAATCTGAGATTTGCCTTGCCATTGTCTTGGTGCAGCTGCCCTGCTGAGCTTGATAGGTTTTTAATATTTTAGTTGAAAATCGATTGACTTGTCTGGGTTTTTTTTTTCCCTAAAACAACCCTCTTTTTGGTAACTTAATGACAAAACAGCTCAGTAAGCTATTCACTTCGGCTACTGAGCTGTTGAAAAGCATGAGGATGTAATTATTTAGTGAATGACATTTTTAAGTTATGCAAACTGATTTGATTACCCAAGTTAAATGCGAATCCTATAATTGAGCTCTTGAGTTCTGGCGTGGCTTTTCAGAGCAGGCAAACTGCTGTGTGAGAAATGTACCCTAGAAGAGTAAAAGATTTGAGGCCTGCTTCTGTGCAGAAGGATTGTTCACTATTATTATCATACTGGATGCTTTATGGCTGCTTTGTTGCCTTCTCTACAACTTTCTGTCTTTAATGGTCTAGGCCATTAAAACAGAAAGCAGTGGAAAGAGTTGCCGAGGTGCAGTGGGAAGATTCTGGCTTTTAAATAGTCACATTACAGTTCCAAAGGTTTGTCAAGTCATTCTCTTTTTTAAAAAAGATACAGAACAGTGATTTCTTGCATGATTTCAGGTGGACCATTTGTGCTCGGGTTACCCAAAAGGGTCAGATCCGCACATGGAGCAACTCCCGTGGTGAAGGGAAGCTCTTTTCCATAGAGCTGGTTGATGAAAGTGTAAGTGTCATGTGTTGAGACAAAGATAATGTATGCCAGATGCTGATGAACCCTTCATAAAGGCAGAATAGAGGAAATAAAGTGCATTTTTCGGAAATGATTTTTTTTTTATTACAACTGAAACTTGTATCCCTGCATTCATTAAGTTGCACATCAACGTGCCAGTTTTTATCCAGAATGAAGTCTTAAATGTGCAGCATTGCTGATTATTTTTCATCAAAGTCTATAGTGTGTGACTAGATTTTTGCAGCTTCAAAATAGAGTTGTTTATGCAAACTGACAACCTAATACTGAGGGTTGTGGTGGTTTCCTGTAGATTGAGAGTGACATCTCCTCCTGGCTGAGCTACACCTTACAAAACAGGGAGGGAGAAGAGCGTTACCTCCAAGTTACAAGCTTTCAATTTTCATGAGGAAATTGGAGTACAAATTATTGTAACAGTGAGAAATTTCCTCTGTGATTCGTTTGGGGAATGGTATCTGGTTAATCTAACTAACCTTGCAGTTTGTCAAACCTCTTATCAAATTACAGCCTGCTGTCGTGAAAACAAACAAGATTCTGCTAGATTATATTGAGTGTAAAATGTGAGGTTAATAATATAACATGTTGTCACCAGGCATTTGTTTTCTCTGCATAGTGTTTGTGTTGTTTTTTTTTAAAAACCAGTGTTTATATCTAGTGAGGGTATAATTGTTATTAATTCTTACTTATAGACATATCTGAGTGGGAGCCATCACAATATACTGTGTGCTAACTTGTGGAGCTGCGGGGTCTATTTGAGTTTTATTTCGTCACTGCCAGTTTTACTGACATTTTCAGAGGTGTCTCTATGATGGATGTGGTTCTTATGCCTTTTATTCTGGAGCTGTAGATGTACTAATGAGACTTGAATATGGGGTTTGATTGTCAGGTGTAGAATATGTCATTTTAGCTCTAACTACAGATGTGAAGAGAAGGTTGTTTGTTTCTCACATGCCTGGAGCTACCCTGGCAGACCCCACTGTCTCTGCAGGACTGCTGCCACTTAACATTGCAAAGAGTTTTTTTTTTTTAATCTTTCTCCATGCCAAATTTCACTTCTGACCAGCTCCCCTATTTTCCTGCAGGGTGAGATTAGAGCTACTGCATTCAACGATCAAGCAGACAAGTTCTTTCCACTCCTTGAATTGAACAAGGTATGGTGGTTTTGTGCTTTCTGAGACTGACAGGAGCTGGGAAAGAGGAACTTGAGCCTAGCAAGGATTTTTAAAGGTGAACACAATCTATTTTCCCTGGCTGCTGATAATATCCCCTGTTTCATTGCTTTCTCCTGTAGGTATATTATTTTACCAAAGGCAATTTGAAGACTGCTAACAAGCAATATACAGCTGTTAAGAATGACTATGAGATTACATTCACTAATGAGACTTCAGTTGTGCCCTGTGATGATGCCCAGCATCTTCCATCTGTTCAGTTTGATTTTGTATCCATCTCTGACTTGGAGAACACGCCCAAAGACTCGATTGTTGGTCAGTCAAAGTAGAAAAATGGCAAATTCTAAACCTTTGAAGTTTGATTTTTGTGTGCTGAATTCTGGGCAGGTAGTGAGCATAGGATGCTTCGAGTGTTGTGATCTCTTAATTGAAGTTATCCAGTGGTGGTTGCCATTAAAAAACACCACAGGCAGTTTTCCTGTTAGGATGATTTTGCCCTGGTTTCTAACAATATATAACAATTATTATTCAAACTTGTGCTTCAAACTAAAGACAGTAGGTGATAGTTGTTTATTGTACTGTGATCACTGTTTTCCACAGAAAAAGGCTGAAAGAAAAAATGCCCTTGCTCAGCACGTGTGCATTTCATACCTTCTGTGGTCTTGCTTTCTTTCGCTATCTAATTATCTCTGTAGTGATTTTGGCATAATTCATTGCATCCAAGTCCAAGTTGCATGACTGTTTTGGCTTGCTTTGTGAAGTATTGGAGGTTTGTTTTTCTGTAATTCGTTGGGCAGAGTACTCCGGAAAAATCAGAGGCTTGGGTGGGGGCGAGGGTTCTCAGGTTTCAGAGGCACAAGATGCCTGTGATTCAGAGACATTCAGCTGGGAATTTTAAAGGTAAATGGGTAATATTAAACGTGGTGTATTTTTAGGGACTGCACAGGGGCTTGCTGTAGCTCTTACCACCTGAACATGCAGACTTGTTCAAGTTGCAACTTAAAATTGCAGAGTTATGTGGAGGCACGAGCTTCATTGTCTTTCAGTCCCTTTGAAGGCTCTTGCTTGTGCTTTAACAGCAAGTGTGTGTTACACGATCAGGACTGAAGTCCTTTGACAGAATGTGATGGGAAAAGATAGTACAATGCCTTGATCTCTCTAATGTGGTGAGGCTTGCATTCATGAATATCTTAATGACTGCGTCAACAAAATTAAAGCACTGAAGAGTTCTGTAGTGGAACATTCCTACCATAATACACTTAATTTCCATATCAGATTGCATTTCAATAGGGAGCTGGGATACAAGGTAAAAATCTGACAGTAGGTTTGAATTCTTCTCTTGTGATCTTGTATTCCCCAATTGTGACCCTTGAGTAACTCTAAATTGTAACTGTTTCTCAGATGTAATTGGAATTTGCAAGAGCTACGAAGATGTCACTAAAATTACAGTGAAAGCTAACAATAGGGAGGTTTCAAAGAGGAACGTGCATCTGATGGATACATCAGGGAAACTGGTGACAGCTACGCTGTGGGGAAATGAGGTATGTGCTCTCTTACCTGTTCTTAACAAAGCTTCCTTGGTGTAGGGCAAGATGTCACCTGAGATGGGCACAGCACTGACACAGTCCTGGGTGTTCAAGGATCAGGGGCCAAGAGAAGGTGAAAGACTGTCTGGTTGCATTCAGGTGTGATGTTCTTAACCTCTCCCTGACAAACTGCTGACATGATCTGACTAATGTGTTCTGAACAACTGCAGACATTATGTCTCAAGCCAAAATGCTGAAGGTAACAGGCTCTTGGTTTAGGCAAGGGTATGAGCTGCAGTTTGATTACGGGAAAGCCTGCTGGCTATGGCTGTCTCAAATGAGATTAATTTTATTTGTAGGGTGTTACCCCTAATGAGCAGGTTGAAAGGCTCCATCTCAGACTGGGAGTTCCAAGCATCAAAGCCTTGGAAGTGAAAGTTTGAAAAGTTGCAGTAAACTGCTTCCTTATCTTTTTAACAGGCTACTTTGTTTTCCACTGTTGTTATAGATACTTAGGGATTTATGTGCCAGTCTATAAAATGGGAGTGATCCTGCCAGCTTGACAGTGATGCTTTATGGCTAAATGATCAAGTGCACTGATACTGTAGGTACCTAAACACCATTAACCATCTGCTGATACAAATGAAGTAAACTGAAGTTCAGTATCACAAAACCTTAAGATTGAACTAGGTTATAATAGGAGAGACTACTGGTATACAATCCCTGGCATAACTCTTCCAACAGAGATCAGGGTCTGCATTTTGCAAAGTTAAATCTGTTTGCTTGCTTGTAGAATAGAAATATCAATAAGGGGGATATCAATATCATTGAGGGGGAGCAAAGTATGGCTTGCAGCTGGCACAGTTAGGGTTAGATTCTGTATGTCCTTTACAACAGTCACTGCCATCCCAGCCACTGCTGGGATGTGTTTTCTGTTCTTTTTGCATCTCATGGGTACAGTGAGTACTGCTGCAACTCCAGCTCGTTTGTTATCTTTAAGCACATGATCCCCCCCTTGCTTGCTGAGTGGTGTGGGGTCTATAAAATCCATACTTTTCAAACCCTCTCTCATGCCATGAGGTTCTTTGTTAGTGTCAGACTACTGAAGTGATGGCAGTTGAACAGCATTAGAGCAGCTTTATGAGATAAAAACCAGAAGATGGAAAGTTGAGTAAAAATGTTTGGTCAGCATAGCTGCACTTCAGTGTAAGTGGTGGTAAGATGGACATGATTGGCTCAGTGAAGCTGAGTGAGTTGTTCTGTCTCTTGAGGAGTCTGATATGAACAATTAATTTTGTTTCCATTCCCATAACACATCTCCCTTCCTAAAATCCTGGTGTAAAGCTGCTGACAGAGGGGACCAGTCTTTTCTGATAAACCCGTGGTGTGACTTAAGGATTCTCTGGTTCCCCAGGAAACAGGGTGTTAAGATTGCACAGAAAATTGTCACCTACCTTTGCTTAAACTCCTAATGACACCATTCAAAACCTTACCTTTTAGGTACAGCGGGGTAGTTTGATTCAGGTTTGGTCTCTTGTCATGACCTGTGAATTATGACCACAAGTTCAGTGCCTTTCCTGTAACATGCTGCTGCTGCTGCTCTCTGGTTTTTCACACATGCAGGCTGAACAGTTTGATGGTTCCAGACAGCCTGTGATTGCCATCAAAGGAGCCCGTGTCTCTGACTTTGGTGGCAGAAGCTTGTCTGTCCTGTCCTCCAGCACAGTTGTCATCAACCCTGATAGCCCAGAGGCTTTCAAGCTCCGAGGATGGTATGAGTGTGTTTGTTGTTTTGTTTCAACCTCCTGCAGAGCATTTGTTTTATTTTGTTTCTTTGTACTTGGGCAGTGTGTGTAGCACTGAGGGAAGGTGGCAGAGGGTATGGCTTCCAGGGCTGTAGAAACTTCTGTGGCTTGCAAGCCCTAGAGCCTGGAAGGCTGTCCTTCTTAAGTTGTTCAATTCAAAAAACTTTTAATTCCATGACAGACCTTGAAAAATTGGAACTGGGGTAGTGCATGCTGACCCAAAGCCTTGGAAGGCAGCATGAAATCAGGCTTGACCAGCTCTACTTTCTGAGGCTTGATCTGAGAGAACAGTATTTTTTTCCACAGGCTTTTTCCATTGTGTGGAATCTGATACGCACTCAGTGAGTGTGGAGGGACTGTTTGACATCTCTCAGTGTCTAGTTCTTGCCAGATATTTTTCAGATAGCAAAATAACTCTTTTATTGTCAGGAAAACAAAGCGATTTCATTGTTGCTTCTCCTGTAAGTAGTTGTTAAATTGTCTGCTGCAAGTATGAATGTGGTGAGATGTGGTGTGTGTATGTGTGAAGAGGGTTAAGTGCCAACAGCATCAGACTTGTGAATCCTGAGTCTTCAGATCCCAGTTACATCACCCAAATGTGGATGAAATAAATGGCATCCTCCATTTGTCATTGAGCTGTGGCTCTCCCATACTTCAGAGGCTTGTTGGAGATAAAATTGATTGTGGGTCTGAGCTATTACTGTCACGCTTTAATTAAGCTCAATCTTGGAGCCTCGTTGGTGTGTTTGTGAAATCACAAAGCCCATCACAACGGGAATGCAGTGCAACCTTTTGCTGAAGAGCTGTGCTTTCTTATTTTAACAGAGGAAGCATAATCTTTTCAATGCTATTTGCTTTTTCTTTCGAAGCTGCTGCGAAGATAATGGTACCATGTAATTTAATTTTAATTATGGAAATATCTTGATGCCCTTAAATCTTGTTATCTGCCTGCCTCTGAGAAGTGTGCAGTGCGTGGTTTGACCACTAGCTGGCAAACAAATTGCAGTTATATAGAACAAAGCTGTCCTCCTTTTGTGGGTTTGTAAAATACTGTGCTAATTAAGTCAGACTATTAACTTATTCTGAAATGCTATTTTTGTTTGCAATATACACATATTACTGTAATTGTTTCCTTTGCAATCATTGATAAAAAATCCCTCATGTATCGAGCACATGAAAATAAACATTAAGCTTTTGATAAGTCTGTATGGTCTGCTCTCCAAAAATAGAAGTGCATCTCTGTGGTTGCAGGTTTGACTCCGAGGGGCAGCTTCTGGAAGGCGCCTCCATCTCTGATGTGAGGGGTGGGCCAGCAGCTGGAGCAAATACCAATTGGAAAACTTTGTTTGAAGCCAAATCTGAGAACTTGGGACAAGGAGATAAGGTAAGGCATGGCCACTCAGTACAAGCTTTGTGTATTGGGGGGAAAATAAAAGCAAAGCTTTGTGCAGGTATTCTTCTTATTGAAGTAGTCTAAGTGTTGAGCAGTATGTTTACTGTCTTGGAATTTATGTTATTAATTAATATTATTGTTTTTCAAATAAATCCAAGCTTGTTGCTGATGTTGCAACATGACACTTTGTTTGCAAGAGAATTCTGAGCCATGTTTAAATGAGGGGAGATGTTTTTTACCCCGAAGATTTTCAAATAAGCAGCACAGAGTGTTCCAGGAGAAACAGGTGCATTAGGAGGAAGTGGTTTTCAAGGGTGCACACTTGGTCAATAGAAAAGCTGGTAATAAACCCCAGGTCTTTGGCTTTTCATTCCAGAAACCTCTCTAGGCTTTTTATTTTTTATTTTTTTAAATATATACTGCTTTTTAATTTTTTGTCTCAGACTTAAGTGCTAAGCTGTTTGGGATATACAAGAGCTTCTATCCATGGAAAAAAACCCTTTAAAATCATCGAATGATTTGGGTTGGAAGGGACCTTAAAGATCACCTCTTTCCAAACCTCTAATCATGGGCAGGGATGCTACCCCTTAGATGAGGTGGCTCAAGGTCTCATCCAACCTGGCTCTGAACATTTTCACTTTACCTGTAATTCAGCTATTTTCTGTGACAATTTTTGCCCATGCTTCTTAAGCAACCTCTATTCTTCTGCTGAAAGACTTGACCGTGGTCTTAAACCATTATGATGATTATTTTAGTGTGGTGAGTGGGTATTTTGTTCTGTAGGCTACAGTTTAATCAAATGCTTATCTGTAACACTACACAATAGGCTTTCTGTTTTTTTGTATTGGTTCCCGAAAGAAGCGTAGGAAAGTGCAGAATCTTAATCCTGTGAGAAAGTGCAGATTTGAACAGACACAATGGAGAATCAAATATGCTTTATCTAAAGAAGACCTAGCAATTGGAGTTTCCTGCAATGGAAACACAAAATAATCTTGCTGTAGGGGCTTTATTAACATAATGGAAGCCTAAAAATTATTGCAACAGAGGGGTTGATTTACAGTTTCCCAGTAATCCATAGCTGTTAAGCTTTCTAATCCTAAATATCCAAGTATGGGTGCCTTGCTTTTGTAGTTAATTCAGAATGGGGGAAAACATTGAGTATTTTGAGGCTAATGTTGCACACTCACTCTCCCAGGCAGATTATTTTAGCTGTGTGGGCACAATTGTACATCTGCGCAAAGAGAACAGCATGTACCAGGCATGTCCCTCTCAGGATTGCAACAAGAAAGTGATAGACCAGCAAAACGGACTTTACCGCTGCGAGAAGTGTGACCGCGAATTCCCCAACTTCAAGTACCGCCTGATGCTCCTGGTGAGTACCCGGATCAGATTTCAGGGCGTTTCCTGCCACGTTCCCAGCACGATCCAAACAGGAAAGCTTTTGATGGAACCCAGTCGGTGCTGTTTGTCCGTCTGTGCCACCCAGTGAGTTAGAGGGTATTTAGCTGGTTTGTGTCCTGTACCTGAGTGAGGGATGTTTCATTGAGCTGATTAGCAGTTTGTTTTCCTAGTGCTCCAATTAAAAGCTTTTCTCTTTGCCAAAAAGTTGCTGCTAGCTCAGTGGATTCTGGTTTCCAAGTGTACTATGCAGTGCAGAATACAGATGGCCTCCGCCTCTTCAGTAGTGAAGATAAACTGAAGTAAAATGGCATTTCTGGAGAGCAGTAATTGCACTTTTACAGCTGCTACCTATATTTAGTACAGTTCTTTTGGTAGGTATTGTTCTGCCTCGTGCTTTAATGGGGCCTGCTTCAGAAAGTTGTCTGGGGATTATTATTGTGATGCCCACTTACACCATAGGCAATGAACCCTCTTCTGTTTTACATTATAAATTAGAGTTGTATCTGCCTCTTAGAAATGCTCTGCCAGGTGGGCACGCAGAGAGAAAGGAACTATCCCTGCAGCCTCCCTAAAACACAAACTGCTTCTGAATAATTCTAATCAGATAACTTCTAGGAACACATGAACTGCTTCATGTAGCAGAGTCATTCTTGTAGAATATAAAGGGGATGCTGAGGGTACACTCAAGGCCTTCAGAGCAGTGTCTCCCATTTCCTCATTCTAATTACCAAAGCAGCCAGGAAATGCATGTGAGGCTGGAAATTGATCTTTAAACTGTCTGGCCCTTGAATAGTTTGATAGTCTCCTCATAAAATAACATAGTGTTCCATGAATTTATGCTCAAGCATTCAGGTATTTGCAAAGTAAGTTCAGTTTGCAGAGTTGCTGCTGTCCCCTTGGTGATTATTGTTGTGGGATACCTGTTCCTGCTCACAGCTCCTCAGTGGCAGCAGGACACAGCTGAGCATCCATCAGTTTTGTCCTGCTATGATCTTGTTGGCCTCTCCCTGTGGTTCAATCTACTGCCAATATTAACCTGTGTTAAGTTATGGACATTCTGTGGAGCTTAAAAAAGGTAGGAAGTCACTGCTTTCCACCCTCAGTGATTGAAAGGACATACAGGTCAGGCTCTGAGAGCTGCTGGAAATTTAAAACTCTCTATAGCTCTGACATATTCTTTTCTTTTTTGTTGTCTTCTGTCTTTTTAGAGGAAAAGGCAACTGAGTAAAATAAGCTATTGGGTTTTGTTGTTGTATTCTAGATTACCATTGCAGACTGCCTGGAATATCAGTGGGTGACTTGTTTTCAAGACACAGCAGAATTCATTCTTGGGCAAAATGCAGCTTTCCTGGGAGAACTAAAGGAGAAGGTCAGTCAATTAGCTTATTGTATTTTTACTGTTTGCCTTGAAGTTGAACTATGTTTCACTCATCTTGTACAAGGCTGCCCTCAGATTTCTTGGGTTTTCTTTTTTGATCCTTCTGGTAAGGAAATATTCTTTAATGCTTTGAAGGCAGGTCTGGCAAAGATGTAAGGTTTGTGTGAGACACCAGTGCTGATCCACCAGAGAGCATTTTTGTGTGAATGTACAGCACATGTGGCAAAGGCATTGGGACATGTCATGTTCTTGCAGTGGGAGTTAACAGCATTTAAAACATATGAAATTATGCCATATGAAAGAAAGAGTTGTTTCATTTGCCAAGGATTTGATTTGACCCTTTCTCTGGGTGATAGGCCAGCTCAGCTCAGCCCAAGGTTGTCCTCCAGATGTTGGCCTTCAGTATCTTTTACAAGTTCACAAATCATTGCTTCCCCCTAGCCCCAAGTACTTGGCAGGGACTTGTTTACTCTCCTTGGGATTATTTTCCACAGGCCATCTGCCTGAAGAACAGAGATTTGCCTGCTTTCCCCCATAGTTTGCTCCCACAGTCAGTCTGTCTACCCCTGAGCTCTTTTGGCTGCTGAAAGCTGGAGATCAGCCTGTCCTCATCACCTGGACCTGGAGAGGCAGCTGATCACTCCAGGGTTGTGCCACAGCCTTTGGGGGACTGACAGCTTTAACACATCTTGGCTCCAGCAGAAAAGACAGCCTGTTTTATCATTGTACCTAGATTGCAAGAATCTGCAAAAAAACCCCTAGTTTAGCAATGAATGCTGACAACATTATCCCTAATGTGTTCCAAAAATTTGTTTACAAAATCAAAAAGTTCTAGAACACTTTGTATGTATCTTTGTTAAGTAGGCAGGAAGCTTTTTGAACTGATGTGTGTGAGCCCACTTTTGAAGGCTCTTTTTTTTTTTTTTCCCCCACACCAAATATCATCAGAACTTTGTGAGTCTTGTGAAAACCACAATTTGTAAAACAGGTCATTGGCAGAGATGCTGAAGTGACAGATAGAACAGTTTTTAAGGTTGTAAGTCATTAGACTTACAGGCAGTATTATCTTCCCTTTGTCACTCTCTGCTTTTCTGCTGCATTTGTCTTTCTTCCAACCAAAATAATCTTTTCCTGATTTTTTTTTTTTTTAACTTGTGTACTGTATAAAAACTGTGTGGCTTTGTTTTGTTTTTAAATGATGATGTGGAATGCATGATAAGTTCTTGAATTGCATATGAGCCATGCTGTGCTCCCAGGCTAAGGCTGTTTGATTCCAGGACTCCACAGATAGCCCAGTTGTTGGTTAACCCATTGCTTGGCTGTGGGAGGGAAATGAAGCAGGAGGGATTGTTGAGGCTGTTGTCTTGAGACACTATTGTAGACCTCTATTTCTGCAAAGCAGGGCTATTTTTCCTGTAATAGGGAATGATTTTTGGAAATTTTCTGCGCTCTGGCTGTCAGAGGTGAAGGATACAAAGGTTGTGGTTCTGGGATGCTGAGTTTTTGTGATATTATGAAGGCTGGACACCTCTGTTCTGTAGGAAGATGTCCAGCTGGGGGGATTCTAATTAGATGTGCTTGCACTTTTGCATTTCCATTTTCAGACGTTCTTAACCTGTCAATATTTTCTTACTTCAGCCACGCTTAATCTCTGCTAGAGTTTAAACAAAATTTCTTAGTTGCTTTTAATGTTGAAGAGAACTGGGTGGGCAAGGAGAGACAGCAGATCCTATGTACCAGTACAAACATGTAATGCCTTTTGAAGAGCTGCCTAATGGAAATGGCTGAGGATAGAAAATGGAACATAATATGGAGTGAGCCCTTGAGCGGGAATGCTTTGTGTTCCAGGAGAAATTGGTTTTGATTTGACACTTTTATGAGCCTTTAAAAATGGTACTCGATGCATTTGCAGTAAGCTTTTCTTAGTGGTTTTTCTCTGATAGAGCTGATGCAGTGTCTTGTGAAGTTGGTGGGAGTCTTTTCACTGCTCACAGTATGGATGGAGTTCATGTACAGCCTGTGACCACGCTAAGCAGAGATACATGTGCAAGGTTTTTCATCTGCCTCTTGCCTGTGCTTGTTAGATACCAAAGGAGGTAATGTGGGGTAGCAGTGACTGCTATGCTGAGGGCATTTTCAACTCACTAATGGTTAGCACAGTTTGTGACAGAGCTGCAGAGAGGAGCTAAATGCTTTATTAAGCGAGCTTTCTTATCCCCTAATCCATAAAATGGCCAAAGGAAGGGGTTTTAATATTCAGGAGGGATATGTCTAAATTCTGTAATCTGTGAACCTAGCTGCTCCTGTTCACCTCCATTTGTTGTGCTTTTCTAAACCCTAGGAGAATCACTGTGTAGTGTAAAATAGTGCTGCACACAGTGAAAAACAGCAGATGTAACACTTGGAATGTGAGTGGAACTGGGGTGGATTCAATTCCAGATCAGATGCTCTGTCTGCTGCTGGAGTGACTGATCAAGTCAAGTGCATCTGGTAGATAAATGCATTAATAATTACTTGTCAGTATCATCAGGGAGATGCAGGATTTTTTTTTTGAATGTCAGCAAAGGTTTTTACGACTCATATTTTTATAAAAATAAACTTTTTTTTTTCACAGTCTCCACGCCTTGCCTGCTCCTTTTCTACTGTTTTGACAAATTGTCTGTTATAAACGATGATGATGATGTTTAGTGTTCATATGGTAATTAGAAGCAGCTTATGTTATAAATATGACACAGTCTTCTCATGGTTATTAAAGCACGTTCAAAACATGGATCTGCTTTTTTTATAGAACATTCTCTTAAATGGGCCTGTGTCAGGATGGGAAGGATACATGCAGCTTTGATGGATAAGCAGAATGCCTAATAAGGCAATTAATAAGGAAGCAGTTAACTCTGTCAGTGTTTGTGATCCCAGTACAACATCAGAATTAGCCAGTTTGGCAGCTCCTGAAGATTTGTAGAATTTTTGTTCCTTATACCTGGTTGCAGATTCAATGCCCTTTGATTCTATGTTCTTTTGTAGCTAAAAAGTTGTCACCTTTTTATTTTAAAAACTTTTGAGTTATGGGTTTGGCACCTAAAATGTGATGATGGAAGACTCGGCTCTGCCTGTGTGGGCCAGGTGTTTCCAGTGTTTTGCCAACCTCCCCAAAAGCTGAGCTGTTCTCAAAGTTCATGGCACTACTGGGAGTCTGGAGTATCTGCAGCTCATCCCTGTCTTTGTCCTCCCCTCAGAACGAGCAGGCTTTTGAAGAAGTGTTCCAAAACGCAAACTTCAACACCTACGAGTTCAGGATCCGAGTGAAACTGGAGACTTACAATGTAAGTGTTGCCCAAAAGGCAAATAATGTAACTTGTGGCTTTTGTAGTTGGACTTGTCTCCATAGGAGGTGACTTCCTCCTCTTATGTTTGTGGGGAGAGGTTTCCCTTGCTCACAGAGAACAGAAGATTCCAAAGATCACACAAATACTGTCAATCTTGAGCACTGAGTGGGAGATCCTTGCTGCTCCTTCTCAGGCTCATCAAGAGTGGCTGGTTTCACATGAAAACAACATACCAGCTCTGGGAGTCGTGTTGGCACTCCCAGCTAACCCAGATACCGTGAGCAGTAAGTTAATGGGGCAGAAGGAGGTTGGAACCAAATGCCTGGAGTGCTTCATGTTCTTTTACATACTAACATTTCTCTTTCGCAGGACGAGTCTCGTATTAAGGCCACGGCAATGGATGTCAAACCTGTGAACTACAGAGAATACAGCAAGAGGCTGATTGCCAACATCAGGAGAAATGCTCAGCTGGGGTGAGGAGGCCAGTGCTGGCTGCTTGAGCCTAGAACTTCCAGGAAAAAGCTCAGTAGATAACCTTACACTGACTTTTTTCCCTACCCTGTGTGTGATAATTCAGCATTAGTTTTGCCAAGCATGGCAGCCCAGCGTAGTGGGCTGAGTGATTTGATGCATTTCTCTGGAGATGTGCCCTGGGAGGTAAGAGTGCACTCTGATGGCCACGACTTTGTTAGCCTGTTGTGGTCTGTTAAACTCTGACAAGAAATCTCTAGACAGATTGCCAGGCTCTTTAAGACAAACCACTCAGAATGTCTGAGGTAACTTTGCTCTCTTCCTATATGTAAAGCTGAATTATATAACCATTTTGTCTTCTTTGCAAGGAAGTAGTGACAACCTTGACACTTTGACTTGTTCAGCAGAGGGTAGGAGGAACAGTGTCACAGAGCTTTCAGATCTGGACAAAAGAGAACAGGTCTATTAGTACAAGTTAGTTCCCTTCCATAGAATTCAAAGGCTTTCACTTTCCACAGGTGCCATGCAGTTGTTAATGCTTGGAATGGCAATATGGTAGAATTATTAATCAAAGACATATCTCTTATATCTGAAGAATATCCTTCCTTCAGGGTTTAATAGACTGAGTCAGATGGGTCTGATATTAATCAAAATTGTCTCTTCTGAGGAAGGCAGATAAGCATTGACTCTCCATCCCCCAGGGAAATCCAGGCAACTACAAAGCATTGCTTTAGTTTTCTCTTCAATTAATACTATGGATTTCTGACTGATTTTTTTTTTGGCTCACAGTTCCTGCCTATACATGTTTTGTATGTTTGTATGTTGAGTTTCTTTGGTTTGATTTGTAATGATGTGAATCAGAAAGAGGTCTTTAAATGGGGGGAGCTTTGTTTCAATAAACACTGTTTAATTCCTGTATACTGAATTTTGCTTTCTTTGAACACCAAAGACTTCTCATTACTGGAAAGCAATTAATTAGCTTTCATAATAAGCATTCACTTGGGGGAGATGTTACCTTATTACAAACTCTAAGGTTAGACTGAAGAATGGAGACTTCTTTGCCTGATGTTAACAGCATGGAAGTGCAGTGATATTTTCACCATTTCTATGCCTGAGAATGCTGATGAGCTGGCACTTCTGGGATTTTTATTGACGTTTACACAGCAGTCTAAAACTAACCAGGCTTTGAGATTTGTTCAGACATAGAGCTAGTACAGAAAACAGTAATTATGCTACTGGGCTTTTCAGTCAGCAGAGCATGCTAGCTCTGTGTGCTCCTAATCACATTAATTATGTGTTCCCTGGCTGCAGCTCACAGCTTGGCATTTGCTGCACAGCTCCAAGCATCCAGGCAATGCTGCAGTGGGGCTCTGGTAGCACAAGTGAGGTTTATTTATTTATTTTGCTCCGTAGAGCAGAGTTTCTTCATGTATTCAGTCAGTGCCCTTTATTCCCTGTGATTTCCTGTTTGTCATCTCAAGTCTTGGTGTTTAAGTACTGTAAATGTCATTTCCATTGATGGACATGAAGCACATTATTCTGGGCCCATTAATTGCGAACACAACCTCTTCTTTTTTGGATTCTGAGGATCACGACTGGGTTCTTCTGCTGATGTCTTGCATTTTTTTTATTGAAGTATTTGTTCCCTCTGACCTTGCTTATAAAGCATTGACTAGAAAATTACGGTCTTCAGCACAGTTCTGGATTGACAAATGGTAGGTTAGTGGTGATAATCCATCTTTCCACTCTGCTAACCAGTCTTTTAGTACTGCTCCCTTCCTATCCCTCCTACCCAATTTTAGGAAACTGGGAATGAGTGTTAGTGCAAATTGTTCCTTGAGGCTCATTTCCAATTCCTGGGCCCATCCATACACACCAGGAAGTTTTTATGGGTGTTGTTTTTGGCAGCTGTTTGCTGCTCTGAGTGTTGCACACCTGCCACTGCTGGGGCAGCTCCTTCTGCCAAGGGGAATTGCTGCACATCCATATTGCAGGGTTTAGTGTGCCATCAGCCAGAGCACTAGAGATGGAGGGTATCAATACTCAAGAGCATTAAGATATCTTACAGGATCAGCTGAACGACCTTGAGAACTGGAACAGAAAAATCAACTTTAAAACAGTTTGTGTGAAAAGCCATTTATTTGAGGACTAATAAAAAACAACCCTCTGCTCTAAAGTGGATGCTCATTAGTGACTGAAGAGTTGGAGGGTTTTAATCATGCTTTAATCAGCTAGTATATGATAAAAACATCAAGCTATGTGAGGCAAGGTATTTCTAGTGTAGCTATACAAGTGCCACAGCATTATGTAAGCCTCTGCTGTGAGATCTCATCTCGAATGCTATGTACAGCTCTGGCCTGCAATGTGGAGAGGCAAAAAAGAAACTCAGCTGGGGCGAGTACAGAGGAGGACTACACTGCTGAGTAGGAGAATGAGGATCTTTTTTAGGAGGGGCCTAGAAGAGCTAATATAGCAGAATGAATCCTGAGAGGGGCATATGATTTCCCACTTATATAAAAGATAGATGCCTCTATCTTATCTCGCCTTCCTTCCCCTGATCTTAGGCTAGAGCTGCTGAAGGTAACTGGTTAATGAATTGTTTGTTAATCCCAGGAAAGTGAGGTATCCAGGTAAGGAGTGAGGGCAAGGAAGGTGTGGAGGTGTCTCCATTCTCCTCCCACCTCACTGCCAGCTGACCATAGCCATCCAAACCCTGGTAGATCCCTGCAGTCACTGGCACAAGCCATGGAAACCTTCACAAAGGCTCTGGGCTCTTCTGACTGTGCTAATTAAGTGGACTCACAATGCTAATTTGGATTATTGGCAAACTAGCCTGTGCCTTCCTTCCCCTCATCGTAAATCTCCCCTGCTACCAGCCAGGTTATTCTGGATGGCTTCAGCCATTACCTGGGTTGAATATGTATTTGCTCAATTGAAAGGATTCTGGAATTGTTCGTAACTAGAGCTCTGTGAGGTGAGGATTCCTGTGGCTGCTCGTGTTTTGCTTTAAATTAAATGTACACAGCAGAGATGAAATTGGGAGGCTGCTGGTTTGGAAACAGGCAGGTGCCAAGGCAATTACACAAGAGCATCAAGTTCTGCATGGCCGAGGGAAGATCTGGAGCGTGCCCTGCCGGGCCATGTTCAGGTGCTTTTGCTGTTTGTCTTAATTCCCTCTGGTGGGATTGAACTGTGTTTTCACTGGGCGTGAATTTTAAACGAGCCATCAGTGACCCTTTACGAGTCCCTGGAGGGCAGATTCTGTTAGAGCCACACCGAGATTTTAACATGCATCAGGTGGGTTTGTTGTTTGTTTGTTTTTTTGGTTTTTTTTTTTTTTTTGTCCCCAAAGTAAAGCTTTGAGGAGCAATACATTCTCAGAGCTGTTGGAAGGGAATAAATGGTGGTCTTAGATGGATCAGGAGTGAGTGGTTGCTTTGTGCTGTGTGTGCTCTGCCTGGCAGCTGGGATGAGTGTGTGTGTGTGGGCTCTGTGTTCCAGCACGACGGGATTGTCCTTTTAGTGCAACGGGTGTGAGAGTGGAAGCTGATGACTCTGGTGTTTTGATTCCTAATTCCTGGTGGTATTTACATTTGCTACCCAAGATGCAGCATAACATCTCGAGGAGGGAATATTAATTTCCCTTCTGGGTCCATTTTTTTTTTTTTTGGTCATCTTTCCTTTGGCCTCCTTGTTTTGTAGCCCTTGATCAAGTGGCCACTTTGGAGAGAAGAGTGGCCACCCCACAGGGCTTCTCCCTCATCCCTCAGGCAGCTGCAGGGCTGCTGGGGAGACTCAGATGGGAAAGAAAGAGAAATTTCACATCACTTTGATATAAAAGGCTTAGGGAAAAACGTGAAATGGAGTGGGCTGCCTACTTCCAAAGCCTGTGTTCATGGCAAGGAGTGGTCTGCAGCATATTAGGCATTATAAATACCGGAGTAGTGCAGTAAATATCAGTAATCTTATTACAGGGAGTGGAAATTCTCTTTAATATATTATCTGTGAGGATGCAAGAGGCCCACAGACCTTCTCGCAGTTTTTAAAGTCTGTTTTTCATGTTTACATTTTTGCATTTCAATCATATGCATATTTAAAAAAAAAAAAAAGTAGTTTGGATCGCCAGATGGATTTTTCATGAGGCCTGTTACGCATTTTTCTGTGTATTTTATTTGGATATTTAGGTGTCTGTGTTTGGGGGGTAGGGTGTTGTTTGTTTTTAGTTTTTTTCCTGTTTATATTGCATTGATTTGTTGTTAAATTCAGCCTCTGTGCCATGCCAAAAGCGTGCCTTTGGGAGTGTTCCTCGGCTGTTTGTTGTGCTTTTCTTTTTTCCCCATCCTTGTAAGTTATTTAAAATAAACTGGACACTTGTGAAGGCTTCTTTTTTTTTTTTTTTTTTTAATTTGCCCCATACATTTTGCCCTTTAAATGGAGATTGTAAACGACAACAACAACAAAATTAAAAATCAACAAAACCAACTTAAAAATCACCCTCTTGAGCTCCTTTTATGTTTCCTGATGAAATTTTCTTTAAGGTCCCACGTGAGGATATTACCTCTCATAGGGATGTAATTCCCAGGGATAATCCAGGTTAGGATAAAGGCACCTGGGAAACTGCACTGCAGAGGATACACAATAAATGGGCTCTTTACTCTGAGAGTTTATCCTCAGGAAAGTTGGCAGAGCAGAGCTGGTTGCTGGTTTATCTGATGGAGAAATGAAAGATGTGAACATTTGTCATGTCCACTCTGACATCACCGCTGAGCAATTAAGAGGAAGAAATCTAATTTTTTTTGCCATCAGTTTAGCTCTCGGAATTCCCTCATGGCTTATTGTACAAAAGGCTGAAAAATAAGAGTAATAATCCGATTTTTGTCTGTTTCTAGTGTTTTATGTTTTCCATTAAAGCCTTGCTGCTATGCTGCACTGACTTTTTGAACTGCAGGATCAAAAAATACTCCTGCCTTTGTTTTTGGTGGAGACCGACTCTGAAAAGGATAAATACTATTGATTGAGGTATTTAATACACTAATGAAACCCACAATTATTGACTGGGTAATTAATATACTGTCTAAAAGTAAAGTTTGACAGCGCATATAGAAAAGCGATATTGACTCGGGCTCCTTTGGCAAGGAGCCTCGCAGGTTTTTATTTATAGGCACTGAAACACGTTCTTCAAGTAATGATTCAATCCCACTTTGTGCTTGCCACAAGCTAGAAGGCTGCCCTTCTTCTTGCTGACTGTAAGGCTTTCACATTAGCTGTGGGGAAGGAGAATTTTCAACCCTCAGCTCGGCTGTTTTTTGCATTAGGTTTTGGGGCTGGAGCTGCGCTGTGCATGGTGCTGGTTTTTGCAGGCTTTCCCAAGGAGCTTTCTGGATTTTGTAAGCGAGTTTGGAGGCTTTTTTTTTTTGAGCTGCTTTTGGGTTTGTTAACCTTGGTGAGTGGTGAAAGCCTGAGGGAACTGAGGGACAGCTTGGTGGAGCTGGAAGGGTTCCATTGGACAGAGGGTTTCCTCAGCATAGCTGCATTTTTGTGCTGGAAGCATCTTGTGGGGCAAATGCTCTGTTTTAGCCTCAAGGTGATACATGGTTTTGCTCTCAGCTTAAGTGGCCTTTCTTAAGCCTAGCAGCAATATTAATCTTCTCCCTGAACTGACAGGTATCTTCAGCCTGAGGTGTGTTCTTGCCTGATTCCAGGGTTTGGTGATGCTGAAACATCTCCTTTAGCCTTGCTCCTCTTCCCCTTGCAGCCCAGCCTTGTGTTCTTTGCTGCTGCTCAAGTTGCCAGAGAATGCATTTAGATTGCCAGGAAGCTGAAGCTGCATTTATAAATGGCTTTAAGTTGTTCATGTGCCCCTGTGAAATGTTAAACTTCTTAGCACCAGGTGAAGTTATTTACATCCAGCTCAGAAGCTGATAATGAAGGTTTTTTTAGATTTCAAGTGATTTAAAAAAAAACTTCCAAATCCCAAGTGTATCAGCTATGTGGTAATTGGAGCTTGTGCTGTCATTAAAAATGACAGCTTTCTCCAAAAACATTCTTAGTGCTTGTAAAATGCAGCTAACATAACCTATATTTAACTTGTATTAGCTAGAATTTCCTTTCTGTGCTTGCTTACTTTCAGAGCTTTGGTGTGAATACCAAGGTCCTGCTCTATTCCTCAACCACAAATTATTTTACCTGGTTGGGAGAATAGAAAGCTTTTAACCAGGCTTGGACAGAGGGTATTTCTGTGGTTTTAGGGGTTGTTAGGGTTTGGGTTTTTTTCCCCAGGCAGCAAGAAGAAGCCATTCTTTGGGCAGAAAGAAACCTTCAGCACTGATGTGTGTGGCAAGAAAGCCCAGACTGATGAAGGCTGGGACAAAGCTCATGTTCCTTAACCTCCAAAACAGCTTTTTTTTTTTTTTTTAATTCCTCTTTTTTTATTCCTCTTTTTTTTCATTTTTTTTTCTCCCTCTGCGGTCAGTCAAAAACATTTGCATGTCGAATCGTTAAGGCTCTGTCCCATAATTGAGATGCTGGGTGGCAATCTGCTCCCCTCCTCCGCCTGGAAGTGTTCCACACAGAGCCCTCTAATTAAACAGAAAATGGTTTGTCATGTGTAACTGCCTCTTCTGAATGTAACAAACTCATTTCAAGAGATGCCAACACCATCTTTATAGCTGTTTTAATAATCTTCTCTTGAATCAGAGAGGGCTCTAACCTCGTATTTCACTTCACCAGCTGTTTATTTTGCTGTTTGCTTGTTGATTTTTTGGGTTTGGGGTTGTTTTTTTTTTCCCTCACACCGAGAACGCGGAGACTCCTTTCCTTTTTTTTTTTTTTCCCTCTGTGTGCGCTCGTGGAAATCCTCATTAAGAGTAACTGAGTTGAAGTCTGTGAAATAGTCAGTTAAGGGCTGAGGCTTTTAAGCTTTTACTATTTACAGTGGGAGCACGTGCAGGCTTTTTCAGCTCCCAACCCTGTCAATCACCCCCGCCTGTCACGTCGGGAGGGAGCCCAAAAAAACTCCGCTGCCGGCCCCGTTTGCTGGGGAACGGAGGTGTTTAGGCAGTTTCCAGAGCTAACATCTATTTTGCAGACAGATGTGCATGCCACAGCCACCCTCCACACACGCCTGTAATAGAAACCATTAGCTCCCCGCTCCCCCAGCGCGGGGGAGAGCTGCAGTGTGTTCTTAATGCATGAAGTGTGGTCTGGGTAGGACACAAATAGTGTAGCAGATTACCAGGTGAAATTGGCTTTTACCTCTCCCCCATCCTTCTCAGACACTTTCCTGCCAAACTTCAGCTTTTAAGTCGGTGCTCAAAGAAATTCTCCCTGTGTAAAAGGCCTCTTGCTGCCTTTTAAATTGGCTAATGTTTGGCAGAAAATCCGAATAGCGGGTACAGTTATTTAGTGCCTTCATTACTTACTGCCTGGAGACTTTCTCTGATATTAGTGGCTCCTGTTTATTCAGAGTGTGCTTGTGTCTGCCTCTCTCCTGACGGCCTTCTAGGCAAGGGAGGACCTGTAGAAGATCAGGGTGCCACAGCACAGCTTTGTGTCCTGGGACAGCACTTTTTCCTTGGACAGCTCCCATCTCTGTGCTGGAAACCCAGACCCTGCCTTGTTGTAACAGCTTCCTGCATGGCAGCACCGGTTAGATGAGGAGCAGTGTTCTCCCAACAAGCCACGTTGTTAACATCCAGCTGGGATGTGAAAATCACTTCTAGGTTTATGTCTCTAAATATTGCGAGTATGATGCCACCATCTTCAAAAAGGGAAGGAACAGCAAGCCGACTCCTGTCAGTTTGTTAGAGCATATTTATAACTCAAATGCTAATTCCTGCTCTTGACTCATAATAGCTTCTGAATTCTGAATCTTTAAATTCCGGATCTCATGTTTTGAGGTTAATCCATTCAGATAGATTGGGAAGCAGAATTTATAATTTGGAGAAGTAATGTCAGTCCTTCTTTGCTTCAGTCAGTCATTCCATGTTGGCTATGGGTCCCACCAGCGAGCCACTATTTGACCCTTCCTTACAGACGAGTCAAACCCAACATGTTCATTTTATCTGACTTGATCCTGCTGTTCCCTTCATACTCATACCTTGGCCCATAAGCTTAAGAGTCACAGGAGCTGGCTGTCAGCACACTTGCCTGATTCTGATTTAACTCATTCAGCTTATTGTGAGCCTTAACCTATTTTCTGTGCTGTCTCCAAGTGTACAGCTTCTGCAAAGAGATTAATAATTCAAAAAAAATATATCTTTAGTCTTCAAACCTCTCCCAGGCAGCAGTGCAGACTTAGAGGGCTTGAAGAAAGGAGTGGCATTAATATCCCACCTATCAGTGGACATGGTCTTTAGCATCAGCCCTTAAGCCAGCCTTTGCAGGCAGAGCCTGTGTCACCACAGCTCCTGGCTGATGCTAAAGCTCCAGGAGCTGCCTTCACCTTGTAGAAAGCTTTGCTTGACTCACTCTCATTATACTCCGGCCTTGTATTGGATTTTGAGGAGAGCGTGCTCATTGCCAAGTGAGAGTGAAGGAAAAGAGTAGCTGGGTTTTGATTTAGAATTTTAATTACCGTGCTTGGAAACAAATGCAAAAAGACAAAGCAATTTGAAGGTGAATTTCTTATTGAAATAAAACTTAATGTCCAATGGGTTGTGGGTTTTTTCCCCCTCTCACTTAACAAAGCTGGTGAAGGATCACAGCATTGTAATGGTCCTCTTAGTGTCATTTCCTCTGATTAATGGGATGTCATCTGGTGTTAATGACTGGTCCAGTCCTTAAGCAGCAACCTATTCCTATGCTTTGCTTTCTTTGAGCATTTTGAGGACATTGGGTATCTCAGAGCAGGAGATGAGCCACGTCCCCTCTCCCAGCTCAGGTTTCTCGTTGAATTTACCAAACCTGAGGTGGTTGATTTAGCATTCCCCCTCAAGGGATGCTCCTGAAAATAAACTTTAGACTCTGCTTACACACCTTAGTTTATTGTGGTGGGTGCTAAGTGCTTACAGGGGGGGCATTCATCCCAATTGAAGCCTGCAGAACATGGTGTGCCAGCTGTGTGTGACTGCTCCCATAAATCCCCCTTCCAGGAGTTCCTGGCTGTGCACTTTATAAGTAGGCTTGTAGCAAACACCTTGCAATACATATTCATTATTTCAGCTTTGCCTAATGCATAAGGCTTGGGGATGGTGGGGGGGGGAGAGGGAAGTGGCTTCTTCTCACCAATTTATGTTCCCTGAGCTAATCCACCTCCCCTGCTTGGCACCGTTAACTTTTAGTTGCAATATTTTGTGCCTCGCAGAAGCGGGTTTTAATTGCGCCACAGAAGTCCCTTTCTGCCAATAGTTCATTAGACTTCATGAATGCTGCAACTGAAGAATGGTCTCTCTGGATTAGCATCATCTTCCAACACACCCTTCCTGCTGGATCGCTGTCAGGTGAATTGATAAAAGAGTATTTCTGGACAGAGCCAAAAAAAGTGCTGGGGGTGAGATACAACAACCTACAGGCTTCCAGACAAACGAGCAGGAACCAGGGAAAGCCATAATTCTGCATTCAGGACGTCACAGGCATGGCAGGAGCTTTGGAAGGTCTAGATTAAAAGGGAGCTATTTTTCTTCTGGAAATAGGAAGAAGGGATTTGGTGCCAGTCAGAAGCAAAGCCTACCCGAATCAGGCAGGAAGCAAAATTCACTGCAACCGAGTGAATTCACTTCCTCCCCGAGCCGAGAGCAGCCGCAGTGCCTGATCAATAGGCAGAATCCAGAGGTGCAGGCAGGAACATCTCTAATATGCCCACACTAATTAACTCTGAATTATCAGGTGTACATGTGAAACCTTTAAATGATCATCCCGGGATTTAGCGAGCACTTCTGTGCAGCAAAGTGTTGCCTGGGCTCTTCCTGCCCATAAAGCTGTTAGTGACCCTGGCTTGCATTTGTGGGGTAAGTGAGCTCCATGCTGCTGCTGAAGCTGAAGGTGATCCAGCAGTGCAGCCACTGGAATAACCCTTGGAAATAGGGTTTAGGCTATAAACCTTGTTTCAGCCATCTCATAAGAGCTGCTCATCCTGGGACATAAGTCATGGTGTGCCTGTCTTTAAAAAAAATGACTGGCTCAGCTATTGTCTGCATAAAATCACCTCTGTTTATAGTGCATTTTTCTAATGGCTCGAGCAGCAGAGTAAAATTTAAATAAGTAATTATTGTGCAGGAGGCGCACGCTAAATGGAATGATTTCCCTGGCTGCTCTGCCCTTTTGGCTGCACTCTGAGCACAAGGCAACTCCCTTGGTAATCAGGTGGGTTCAACCAGGCAGGTTTTGGCAGCTCGTGCACCTTTGCTGCGGGAGCTCGTCTGCAGCTCAACATCTGCCTGAGCAAATCAGCCAAATTATTGGTGCAACCCAAGGAAAACTCTAAAATCTGGAGGATTTTTTTAGTAGGGTTTGTATTTTGTTTTGATTTTATTTCATGGGAGGGTTCTGGGTTTTTTTGGTTGGTTGTTGGTTTTTGGTGGGTTTTTTGGTTTTGGGGTTTTTTTGGTTTTTTTTGAAACTGAGAAAGGCAAGAAGCACAGAGGCTGGGCTTGGATTTTTATGCCAATAACTTGATGTCCCTCCACAGACTGGCCCTTCAGAAAGCCACCAGCACTTCTTCCGGAGCCAGCAGGTGGAGCTTGAAGAATAGCATCAATATCCAACCCCATTTGTGCTAGAGCCCATTGAGTGGGAACTATCTGTGCTGAAATCCTGATTGAATAAAAATTGTTCATTATGCAAACTGTCTGGTTCAGTACACAGAGGCAGCCCCCAGGCACAGACCCCAAGTAGCTGCTTTCTCTTTCCCCAGATTAAAACATATGAACTGCTTTGATGTAATCTTATAACAAAGCCTAATGGACATTTTATATCCTCTGAAGTTGACTGTCATTTCTCACTGCTCTGCTTCCTCTGGCCTATTAATACTCCAAACCCAGGGAGCAACTTGGGCTCTTTTTGCTGGCAAATACGGTACATTTCCCATCCATATTTAAGTTTTTTTTATTTATGTTTAAATACTGTTAGATTACATTACAGTATGTTTAATCCCTTGTTTTTTCCATAGCTATTTATCATTTTAATGGAATGCTGCGGAATATTACATTGTGCAATGTGTTTAAATTGATAAATTGTATTAGAAAAATATTGGATAGGATTTTTAATGGTAAGTGGGGCTTTAGTAGATATATTTTCTCATTAGTAGAGTAACTGCACACAGACTGCATGAGGCTGGAATGTTAAGGATTTTGGGATAAGCTATGTTTATGACTTATTTGACTAATTAAGGCACAATTTTATCATAAAGTTTTTCCCAGACTTTGCTGAGCAGGATGAAGGAGGAAAACTTGCCCCAGTGCAGTTACTCTACAACATCAGTTGCCATAACAACTTCATGCAATACTATATTTTTACTTGAAATTCCTTTTAAGACTCAGTTGCTGTAATAATTTGTTTCAGCTGCTAAAAGGCATGTTTCTCTTTGTGGTGGTTTCAAGGCTCTCATTACAGTAACAAAAAAGTGGTTGTGTTAATATAGACTCTTTTCATTTCAACATATGCAAAAGTTCAATAGACTCCAAAAATAGAATTAAAGGGTGGAGGTGATGAATCTGCTATAAAATCTCTTCCAGTCTTTAGGAAAGAGGAATGGGTTTAGCTGGTGAAGGTGAACTTTATTAACAGCCTTATGGAGAGATGCTGCTGTTACTCCCTACCTGTAATTATTGCACCCAATGGGAAGCTAAAACTGCAACTTCATGTTGTGCATCCCTCTGCCTCACATCACACCCAAGCCCTGTAACTTCCATGAGAGATGGGGAATGTGTTTGCTGTCCAAAAGAGTTGAGGCATCAGTCACCTTTCCAGGGATGCTGTTGCTGTTTTGTGGAGCTGGGCCCAAAGTTTTTGTTCAGGAGAACAGCACAAGGGAACATCAGCTCCTTCTAATCTATCTGCACCCTTAATTCATTAAATAATCACCTCACATGAACATACATTGTCTAGGTTTTGGCCATGGGCATACTGAAAGTGCAAAAACAATTTTCAGGCAGCCTGGAGCATCATCTGATTTCTGATTCTGATGTTAATTCAGTGGAAGGCAAGGAGTGCATGATAAGAAAGTTGCTCACTTTTATTTTTAACCCTTTCCCCTAACTTTAGTGATTGTTGCTTTCTTCCAGGAACACGCTGTGCTGGAGCAGCCCCTGCCCATTGAGCCAGCCTTGTGCTGTTATAAATCCCCCATCTGGCTTCTGGCATCTCATGGTGCAGGCAGCAATTCCTCGAGCAAGTTCTTATTCTAGTTCAGCATATGGACCCTGCTTCTATTGGTGCCAGGCAAATAACAAAGTTTTTAGCTATTTGGTTAATTGAGACAGTCAAAATACAGCGTTTTTTGGATCATCTCCAGGTTTCTCAGGTCCGTGGAGCAAGAAGAAGAGATGTCCCTGGCTTTCCCTAGGTTTTTTCTCCTAGAGAGGATGTGGAGGCAGGAGTTGAGCTGGTATTTTGATTTCAGTGCTATTCAAGTGCCAAAGGATTGTGGCTTTTCTAACAGGCCGTTTGGAGCAAGATTGAAGGTGATAAAACCACTTTTCTTCCAGGGCACAACCAGTGTTTGCTTTCTGGAGCTGGGGGATGCAGAGAGCCTAAACCCTCCTTTCCTCCCCGCTTCCAGAATATGGAGAGGATTTACCCTCGCTGCAGGAAGGAGAAAACACCAAACTCCTTAAAATCTGTGATGATCCCTCCCCTCCATGTCTTTGACAGGATTCTGACTCTGCTCTGCCATTTTACAGCTCTCCAGCTGGATCTTACTCTTCTGATACGTTTATGACTCTGCTTTTTCCTGCATTCTGGTCTTTTTGTTCCACCCTTTCCTAACCCTGATTCTCTCTGCTGAGTGGAAAGGGTTAAAATGGTTGTGTTTTGTATCCCTTCTCTCTGTCCAGTTCCTACCACTGACCCCTGGATTTTTAATAGCAGTGGAGATGCTATTGGTCATTTAATGCAGCCCCCTGCCTGCAGCAAAATCTTCGTCAAGGTTTTCGTGCCGCCTCCCTCAGGCAGCTCATCTTGTTGCTTAATTGTCTTTAAGCTTGCTCACAGCTTCAGATTTTAACTGTATTTCCCTCAAACTGTAACTGTGGCTGAGTTGTGTGGCTCAGGAGAGTGACCCCTTTACAACTTGGTGTCTGTCAGCCCTGGCTGTGAAATTTGGGCTGGGTAAATTATTTTGGGTGAGTAGAGATGATAGAAAAGGGCATGTCTCACCACGAAAGATGAATCATTCCTTTGCCTTTTACTCCTTGTTGTAGTAACATTATTCCCGAGGAATTTTTTGCTATTTATGTGATTGTCAGATGTGATTCCATCAGAATTACAAAGGAATTCAGCACGAATTAGTGGCCACTTAACGTTATAGAAAGCTGCAATGTAAATGTACTCCATGATCTCATCTACAACTCAGTCCTTAGCGGATGCTTCAAGGTAGATTTTTTTCCTAAAGTGGTCATAAATTGCAACCAGTCATTGGACTCCCTCCAGTCCTAGAGCAATTACTGGGCCAGTTCAGCTGAAGGGTTTGATCAGGTGTTTTACTAGCAGGATTTTATTTCACTAAATGAACATCTCCTAAAGAACTGGGAATGTAATATTTACACGTTAAAGTGCTGCTGTAATGGCACTGCATTTAACTTCACTAGGAGACCAGGAATCCTGTGGTAAAATGCCTGATAACTGCTGCATTTACCAGGGGGATGAATTTATAGCATTTGAATTTCTCCAGCAGAACAAAGGGCTGTATTATGAAAGGACCCTCTTCTCCCTAACAAAAGCTTTGAGCCAAGTCCTGTTTCCTGCTCTAGGAGACGTTGTGGTGTTGCTTTGCATCACTGCAGTTGTTGCCTTGCCTGCGTGCCTGGCAGTGTTTTGGATAAGTAAAAAGAGGGGGGGTGTCATCCTTCTGGTTCACCCTCCACAGGTTGTGTGTTACTGAATCCCGTGGGAAGATTCTGGGAGGGATTCTGTGGCTGCTGCGTGCGAGCTCGGTACGTGGAGAGGTGATGGAGGTGGGATTCAGATCCACCTCCTTCAGCCTGGATCCTCCCTGCAAGCTGGAACGCCCATGGCACAGCCACAGAGTTTCCAAAGGCTGTCCCTTATCCCTGGGCCATCCTCCTGGTTTAGCAGGATGAGCCTGCTAAACCATTGCCATCTTTATTCCTGGCTGGTGGGGACACCTCTGTATAAATAACTCATGTTATGCAGCTTCCCTTCCTCTCTGTTTTCATCCACTGGTATTAATAGTAGCTAATTATTGCTTTTACTATCAGGGTCATGTGTTGTAAATACACTAAATGTGGATCGTGTCCCGTGCGTGCTGGTTTGGGTGCTAATGCCTGGATCCTGCCTCTTAACATGCAGCCTAATTGCACTGCTCTGCCTGGCATGCTATTTTTTGGGATAATTGCTCCCAAAGTCTCAGCATTTTAATGTAGTCGGTATTACATGGTCTGGCTGAAAACTGTTCTAAACAAACCGTGGGTCCTATTCCAAAAGAAATCATAACAGAGCTTCCTGGGGAAAACAGGGCTTTTCCTCCTCTATTTTTCCTCTTCTCTTCCCTGCAGTTCACTGTGCTGGGATTACTGAGGTGGCAGAATCCCACGGAGCAGAGCCCTGCTGTCACTCTGCTGCCTGCATCCATGGGTGGCAGTGAGATGAGTCGGTGACAACCTGGTCACTGGTGAAAAATCTTTTTAATTATTTAAGTGGTGGTAAACACCTGCTCTTATTGGTATGGGCATAAGCTGCAGCTTCTCTAATTTTCCTCTTTAATCTCTCCTGGAAGAGCTGAGTGCCTGCTCTCCTTGGCATTGTGTTTCCCTAAAGAAAGCTGCTTTGAAGAAGTCGGCTCCCTGCTCAGGATGCTGATGCGAATGAGTCCCTCAGCAAACAAGTTTCAGGCTTTTACACTAAAAGCACTTGAGGGTTATTTGTGAGTGTAATGTCAAGACAGCCTAATGGGAGATATGTGCCCCGCTCAGGTTTAAACCACGCAGCACTGTGAGCTTCCCAGGTGTGATGTTAGTGCTGATTTTGCCTTTTTCTCCACTTTCCATTTGGGAGACGGAATAAAGCAGAGTCCCGCGTTGCCTTTCGCAAGGAGACTGTCTCCTCTGCTGACAGCTCCAGGAGAAACGTTCCTGCTGCTCTCTGGGACCTTTGGCTTCCCCCTCCCAGGCCAGGAATGCAGAGCCTGCTACTTTGCAAAGGGAATGCTTTGTGCATGGATGTGTTCACTCCATCAGCAGCTGATTCTGGTAATAAGCAAGTCCTACACCCTGGGCTGTGCTGCTGCAGAAGAGCTAATTTTCCTCCCTTTCCCACTCTTTGGGGCACAGCAGAACATATGTGCTGTTACCTCTTAATTCTTCTGTGGAGCATTAGGACTAATAAAAACCTTTCAGGGTTTCTGATGTGAGAAGCAGCTGCCATTGCATGCTAAGAGAAAAAGAGTGATTAAAATAAAAAGCTCCACGTACTTCTCCCGGTAACAGGGACAGGGAAAGAGTTTGTGACCCCCTCCTGTGGCAGGTGACACTGTTCTTTGCTTGACTAATTGCACCGGGGCTGCATACCTGGGTGGTAACGAGGGACTGAGCGGCGGCTGTACCCTTTAAATAACAGAACATTGAAGTGTCATTGCTTTCATGTTTGTCTACTTGCTTCTAATTATTGAAGGCAGCTGACTTTAAAGCATAGGCCATTTCCTCCCCTTCCTGCAGCGGGGTCATAACAGCTTGTTTATACACTCCTAAGCTGGCTTGCTGCAACAGATTGTGACTTTAAATAGAAGGTTGCTAAGAGTGAGGTAAGGGTGCCGGGAGAAATGAGCTTTCTCAAAACAAGTCGCTTGGTATTTCGGGGAGATGGGAGCAGCAGGCAAAAACGCATCCGTGGAGAGGTGCGGGATGGGCGGCGCTCGTTGGCGGTTGGTGTAACAACACAGCTCTGTACATATGTAGGTATATAATGCTCTTTTAGAAAGCACAGGGGAGTGTGATCGAGCCAGCCGTGTCCCGGGGAAACCTCGCCCAGGATTCTCCTGGACCATCTCACGAGACTGAACCATTACTAGTTATTTATTCATCCTCTCGGCAAATGCCAGTAGCTCCTGTTTGGCGTCGGGCTGAATATCAAGAAAGTTGATTCATTGACTTGAAAAAAACAAAACAAAGCCTACACTGGACAAATGCTAGAAAATATGTGTTGGTAAAGAGGTGGACTGAGTGATGAACATATTTTCTATCTCTCATTTCTCTGACTCATGGCCCTAACTTAGCACAGATTTTATTTTATCAAACGATTAATTACCCTCATCCTTTAATTTCATATATATACAATTTGAGATTGTTGTTTCTGTCTTCAAATGTCTCTAATCCTCTCTCCAGTAGACTGTTGCTGCTAAATAGATGGGATTATTTTCTTGGTTGCCACGCCAGATTTATTTATACTGTTAAACTTGCATGAGGAGTTGGGGTGAAAACAACTATCAGACTGTCAAATTTAGCTTTACCCCCTTGGATTTAGTTCCTGGCAGGCTTCTGCTAAAGTCTTGGAAAGTAAAATTCATTAGATGAACCTTAGCATGATTTTTCCGTGGCTCTGATTTTAATCAAAGTGCGGATTTGAAATTGTTTCATCGTTAGAATCTGTTGACTGAACGTCAATGCAAAGCAATTCCCCCCCTGCCTGGTGTAGAGATGCATCCTGTGTGCTTAGGTAAATCCCAGACTGAGAGAGTGGAACAGCAGAAAGGGTAGAAATTAGCCTCTGAGGTTTGCAAATGCACTGCAGGCTGATGTCTCTCTGCATTTCAAGGACTGAGGTTCAATTGCGAGGCTGTTCTTCTGCTTACCCATAATGGGCAAACTAATCAATTAAAATGGTCTGTTCTTAAGCCATTGCAGGAGGGAAGGCTTGTTTCTAGTAACTGCCTTACAAGGTCTGAAGGATGCGGGTTTAACACAACAGCCTTTTATCTCCACATCTGCAACATCAAGGCGCTGTGTTACACCCGGCTACCTGGGAGCACAGGGAAGACAGATTCTGGGGAAGATCTTTAGTAGGTTACTAAAGAGCCTTTTTGCATAAGGCAGCAGAGCTGGTTTTCTCTGAAGACCAATTTACACAAGCCCCAGTGACTGCAGTGAGCCTGGAACTCCCAAACCTCAGGGCTGCGGCTCAACATCCTAAAAGGAGATATTGAGGGAGCAGAGGAGAGCCGGAGGAGGGTCACACTCACGCCACATTTTTTTATACTTCGAGATGGAAGCCTGTGTGTTTAAGAGCTTGTTTTAAGAGTCTGCATGCCCGTGTTTTTCATAACACTTCCCGATGAGATCCTCCCTGGGTGTACGCGTTTGAATTTTAAGAGCTTTTACTTTCCAGGTCAGCACGGTGCCTAACTCAGACCCAACTTCCTTGTGAATGAAAAATAAAAATTAAAACCCCAGAGAGTAAAGGCGGTGTGTGTGCTGCTCTGGTCTGGGTGTGCTGACTGCAGCGTGCTCCTCTGGGTGAGCACAGTGTTCATCCGAGGCTGCAGGTAAGCCCCCTTGCCTTGCCCAAATCCGCTGCGTGACGGGCGGCAATTTTCTGTGCTCGCAGAGAATTTTTCTGTGCTCGCTGAGAATTTTCTGTGCTCGCAGGCAGGACACGAGGTCAGAGCGTCCTGGCGCCGGCACCGGCGAAAATCGGGAGCACCCGGGCTGGAATTGGTGGCTGCGGTGATGTAAGGAGCGGTGTAAGGCAGAGATGATGCCAGACCCTAATGACAGCTTCTGCCTGCTCGCGGAATTCTGCATAGAGATCAGCACTTCCAGCAACAAAAGAAAGTAGGTCAGAGGCAGGTCCCCCTCCCCGCCTGCGCGCTGGGAGCACATGTGTTGGATTACACGCCTGCAGATTGAGGCAGGAGTGAGTGTGATGGGTGTTTTTCCTTCGGGAAGGTGCGTGTGAAAGCAGTGCGGTGCTGTCGCTCCCACCGTGAGGGTTTTTCGTGGAGCTGCTGCATTCCCGATGCCTGGGGAGCTCGGGGACCTATTTGTGTGTTAAAGTTGCAGGGGGGAGCTGCCCTCATTCCCCTTGGTTTGGGGAGGGGGTGAGGCCAGCAGCGGCACCTGGGTGTGCTCCTGGTCCCTGCCCATGCTCTGGTACCCTGATGCTGAGCCTCTCCTTGCCTTGCTGCAGCCATGAAACTCCAGTTCTACTTGAACGATTACCCGACACGTTAATTGGGACTCCCGCTATGATTAAAAAGAAATTTCAGATTAAGCCCGCCATGCTGTAGAGCTCAGGAAGAAAACATCTCTTTATAAACACAGCAGGAATGTGGGGACTCCATTATTACTATTTTCTTTTAACTTTGAAGAAGCTGGCTCTCTCTGCTGTTTAGACCACAAGGAGACGAGTGTGGCCATCTCTCCACTATGGTCAGAGCTGAGTGGAAGGGATGCTTGCAGGGAGATAAAATTGCAGGGTGTTTCTCCTTTTTTTTTTTGTTTGAGCTTAATGTGATAACCATAATGGATTTATCTCTGTAGATTTCAGATCCTGTCTATGGGAGACTCAGGCTCTGCCACTCCTGGGCAGAGCTCAGAGGAAGTTCTGTACAAACCAGATGAGTGGGCAAGTGTGGTCCTGCCTCCAAGGGGCAGAATATGGTGTTTAGTGCATTTAAATCATTACACAACCTTTGCAGTGCTGTTGATGGCCAGCTCTGAGAGTGTCTCCAGCTTGCCTTGTCCCTGGGGAACATCCCAGGTGAGCAGCATTTGATTGTTGGTCCCACTGGACACCGCTGGGCAGGTGATGTGCTCCAAGGCTGGTGATACTCTCAAATATTTGCTCTATTTATTTCCACTTTAGGAAGCTGTAATGTTGTTTCCAGTCAAAATCCAAACCCCTCCTCCTCCAAACACTGCCTTTCTGATGGAGAACATCAGCTGAGGGTGTCTCCTCCTCCTCCAGTGAAGCTTTCTGTGTGCAGTGGCTGAGGCAGGAAATCCCATTTGGATGAGTTCCCTCTTGGCAGGGGCACAGGGAGCTTCCCCCTGCCCATCACGCAGCAGGGGACCAACTCCAGCCCTTCCAGAGCACCAGGAGATAACTGTGTGTGTTCAATATCCAGAGCAGGAGTCCCTGTGGGTCTGCAGCTTCCCAGCCCTGCCTTTGCTCCGTGCTGGACTCACTGAGCCAGTAGGTGAGGGCAGCAGTAGATTATCCCCCGCTCCCCCCTGGATTTTTTTTTTTCCCTTTAAACTTACCCTTTGGTGTTCCATCTGAAGCAGCATGAGGTGAGTAAACTCCACTGCTCAAAATAAGAGTGGATAAGCTCAGTTTACTTGCATTTATTCATGACTTCACCACTCCACTGGGGCCTGAAAATCAGAGCCAAAAGGAACTGCAGTGAAAATTGGCCTACATGCAATGGCTTTAAATAATCTGCCCTTTTGCTCCAGTTCTGGGTTGAGATGTGCTGGAAGCCTGAGGAGCTGGGATCTGCCTTGATGTAGGAGCTGCTTTTTGTTTTCTTCCCCTGGTGTTTGTTTCTCTGTGTACAGTGTTACTTGGGGGAAGTTGCAAAGTGGGGGGGAAAGGAAAAAAATCTGCTTGAGAAATGCTGTATTTAGTGCACGACTCAGAATTACCAGAATCCGCACGATGAATTAGCTTTTATTTCCAAAGCTGTAAAAAGAGAGAAAATAGAAATACAGTGAGCAGCCTATGTCCCAAATATTGACACATGGGAACAGGGTGTTGTATTGGACTAAAAAACATCGTCCTGCTGGAAGAGGAAGGGCTCATGCTAATAGGGAATTCTTGTTTGCCCTTACATTTGTGCAGACTCTTAAGGCAAATATGATTCCCAGATGACGTGTGGTACATGCATGTGCCTGACACTTGCACCAGGCAGGGAAGAAGTCACGCAAGCCATGGGAGAGCCCAGAGCTCTGGGTGAGGCTCAGCTCCAGCATCTGAGCAGAAATAGAAATGGATCCATCTGCAAACCAGGTCATCGCCGCTCTTGTGCTTTTTCTCTTGGGCCCCCTTGAATCACATCATGATTTTCTTTCCCCCCGCCCCTACCCCCAGCTCCCTGCAGCTGGGATTACTTTTCACATACTCTGCTCACATAATTGGCTCTAATAATTTCTCAGCTCTCAAGACAGAAATGTCCACCTTTCCCCTCGCAGGGCTGCACACACCCACTCCAGCAGGCACGTATGCCCTCCTTCCTGCTGCTCCTGCCTCTCCCAAGCCCTTCTCTTCTCTCTCACTGCTCTAACCTCCAGAATTCTCATCCTCCTTCCCAGAGATCCACTGGGTTGATGGCTTGGTGTACTGCACAGCTCCCCCATGCAGATGTCCTTGGCTGGTCCCAGCTCTGCTCCTCACCCGCCTGCGGGAAGGGGATCCTACAGGCGCCCAGGGAGATGGAGGCTCACAGGAGGAGATGCTGTCAGGCAGGGCTGCTCCCTGCCTCTCTGCTCTCTGCATGCTGGCACCAACGTTTCAGGGCAGTGCTGTGTCAGCAGCACATGTGGAGGGGGATTTTGGAGGTTTCCCATCTTTGCTTCAGAGAAAACCCTTCCAGCTACCCAAGGAAGCCGATGGCCGGGGTCCTGCCGTGCCAGCTGGAGCGCCAGGGAGTTGAGGCAGGCTGTTAACATCCCGTGGTATATTTAGTTCAAGTTTAACAGGGGCTCCATATGTGTGTGTTCTCTTGTTTCCTTTTGCTTTCTACGTGCTAAGTAGATGCAGGGAAGAGTGGAGAAGTCTTCCCGTGACAGCGAGGGTGAGGTTTCGCTGCTTTGTGTTCTGCTCTCCTTTGCTGGGCTGCTTCCCCGAGCTGTGCCCTTAGAAAACATTAAAAGCTGAGAGGAACAAGTATCCCAGGGACTCCTTCTATCCCTGAAAAAGTGGTAAGGGACATGATTCTCCTGGGAGGAGGGCACACAGCGCTGTGGAACAGGACCCTGCACGCAGCCAACGCTGTGCACCAGCAGATTTTGCACATTTGGTCCTCCCCAGGATCCTTTGGTGCCAAAATAGTCACTGCTTTTTCTCTTAAAGTATTATTTTTTTACATTTTTATATTTCAGACTGAGTTGAAAAATCATACAGATAGCCTGTGATTCCCAGGAGGGGTTCCAGGAGGGCTGATTCTGAGGACAGGAGGGCATGCCAGGCACTTCATGAGAGAGAACATGTGGAAATGCTTCCTCAGAGAAGATGTGTGAGGAGCCAACACCTTTGATTATGGGATATTTTAGCTGTAGAAGGATTGACTGGGGGAATCATGATGAAAACCTTTTCCAAGGAGAGCAATTTGTATGCACTATTGAGAAATCAGGCCTGAGAGAAGTTTTGCAAGGTCTATAGGAAAAAAGAAATAACCAAGTCGTGCTGGTAGGCTCAAAGTGGAGGTGTTAAATCTCAGCTAAGAGATGGGGAAGGTGCAGACAAATTCTGTGCTGGGGATGCTGTGGTACCTGCCCAGGTGGGATCACCTGGTGCAGCTCAGATTGAAGCAAACAAAATCCATCTCTAGGGATGGCAACCCTTGCTGGGAGTGGGATCAGCTTCTCTGGGGAATAAAGTGTATGAATGTGAGGGAGAAATGGGAATCTTCCTGGGCAAGAAATAGCAAATAGCCAGGAGTTTCATTATTCCTTAACAGCCTCAGAAATCCTCAGCCTGTCATAGGAACAATTCTGTATTTTAATAGAAGTGTTTTGCTTTTGACCCTGTGTGGCACAGCACAGCCCCTGAAAAGCAGGAGAGTTTTCACTGTTTCCATCAGATTTTGGGTTTCCTCCAACTCTGTTTTTTAAAATCTCCTGTCCCCCAGACAGATTTGGGCAGGTGAGGTGCTCAGGGTGGATGCTGGAGCCTCACAGTGTGTAGCAGGACCTAGTTTTGTCAGGATGGAGGTGTGAGACACCAGAGATGTTCTGTTGGCCAGGACATTATTGCTAATCACGATTTGTTACTCAGATTTCAACACTGTAAGTGTCGGCTGTAAGTACAAAATAACCCTCACCCCCTGCAGCTTCCAGCAAAGCCTTTTGTCCCTCAACAAGATCAAGGGTTGGGTTGCAAAACACTGATTTCTGCCTGGATCCCCAGAGAAGAGAACTCGACTCTTTTCATCCAAACAAGACCCGTAACTTTAAACCCCTGCTTTAGCTGGAAAACACAGGATTCTGAGCATCTGGCGGGTGCTGCGGCGTGTTGGCAAAAGGAGACCACAAACAAATGGAGAGGAGAAATGGAAAAGAGGAAGGAAAATTTTGAGTAATGTGAGGAAGTGTTTGACAAAGCAGATGGCAAACAACGCCTGCCTGACCCTGTGCCTGTCTGCGGCACCGGGGCTGTGACATCCGACTCCCTGCGAGCTGCGAGTGCAGGAAGCTGTCCATAAATCAAAAGCACCCAGACTATCAAATTTGTTTATTTCTTGGGGTATTACTTGCTGTGTTTGACTCGTGTAGCTATTTTGTTTAGTTTCTTTTAGCTGTGTTCCTCCTCTCCAAATCAAAAATTGTTGGAGCATACCACTCCCTTTATCCTTAGATCCTTTCTCTCATTTTTGAATTCTTTTTTTTTTCTTTTTTTTTTTTTTTCCCCTTAGAAGATAGCAAGCCGTGGTGGAGCTGGTGGTGTTAATGTTCTGCAGCAGGAGTGAAATAGCCTGGAGATGTGCAGCAAGAGCAGGGGCGTGTGCCCTAAATAGGAGGGTTAAACAGGGCTTATTCTGAGGGAAGCAGTAATTGCAGCTTGTGCGAAGCAGTAATATTCTTTTGTGCATTATTTACCCAGGAACATCTGCTAATACATATACATTCTCCGGTGCATGTAAACAACTTGTGCAGGAAGAGGATTAGGAGATTTATAAAAAAATTAGAAGCAAGTTAAAAGGGCAATTAGAAGAGCAGAAAGAGATATTGAGCAGTGAATTAGGGAGGATATTTTAACACACAATCAGAGCTCCCCGAGACGTATTCAGAGCAGAGAGGAGGTAAAAGAGAAAATTGGCCAATTACGAAATGATAGCGGGGAATTGGTGACATGAGAGAAGGTAATGGCTGATTTGTTAAACAGTTATTTTGATTCTGTTTTCACAAAGGAGGAAGAGGATGGAGGGGCAGCTCCAGAAAGGACTCAGGCTGTGCGGGTGAGGGTGGGGATGAGCCTGCAGAGAGATAAAGATGCATCTGCAGAGTGGCTGGGCGTGGGGAGAATTTCACCCGTGTTCACAGGGTGGGGGGGAAAAAATGGATTTTAGCGAGCGGCTATTTCCAGCAGGGAGCTGGGTAATGAGGGGCTTGCATTATAACACCCACTTTTGTTCACCAAATCGGCTGCCTTTGAGAGGGGACCAGAGAGGTGGTCACTGAGCTGACACTCCCTTCTCCCTGCTGAAGGCTGCTTCTCTGGGAAAGGGGAGGACAGAGATGGGTGAGGACTCTGGAGGGGTGCTGCTCCCGGGGCTGCTTTTTTGTGGGCAGAGATGTTTTTGGCTCGTCAGCGTGACACCTTCCCCAAAAACACATACTGCAGAGCGTGAGCACCTGTGTCCTGCTTTCAGTGTTGCTTTTGCTTCCATCTGTAACCCACAAACTCCAACGCAGTCAGGAATACAACAGCATCCCTGGAATTGCTGTTCCCACCAGCACTGGTGTCAGTATCTCATGTTTCTCCAAAGCAGGGGTGAGCTTGGGGGCTGCTGGATGTGGGAAAGGGGGGCTGGGGGCACAGGGGGGATGGTGCCAACCAGCAGGACCTCAAGGAGATAGTGATGAAAAGGGAAATAATCTTGGTAATGGGAAATGGGCTCTTGGGAAGTGTTCCTGGGGGAGTGGTTGAAGCTAAGACAGGGAAAGAATACACAGGCAGGGGATTTAGGGAAGGATAAACTTGAAGGACTGCAAAAGAAGTGTTATTTAGCTGCAAGAAATGTGAAGTGGTGCTTTTGTTCCACTCTGTCCCTCTGAAGGGGAGCATGTCACAAAGCAACTTCCTGAGACAAAGGAAATAGTTTGGAATTGTTGCAGGGGGTGCACAAGCATGGTCTGGGAAGCGATGGGGAATACAGGAGAAACCGCGGTCTCGTGGTGTTGGTTTAGGCTGATAAACTAAAAATTTATTCTCAGTATCCAAGAGGTGTTTGGTTTTTCATCCTGCCTGGGAGGATAAAAGAGATGCAGTGTTGCGTGGTTTCTGATTTCAAAGCATGTACGAAAAGCTCTATATTAGCAATTACGGGATGAAACTGTGGAAAAGTGGTACAAAGGAGAGAAAATTGGCTCCGACTCAGGAAACGGGATTCTGCCGCTGGGAGTGAGTTTCCAGAGGCACAGTCTGGGGTCTCTTCTGGGTTCTCTGGTGTTTATTTTTTTTAATGGAAAGGATTTGCATGAATAGCCCAAAGTCAGAGCGTTAATGCTCACTGATGGAAGGAAGGGGAAAGCAGCCACAGCGACAGGGACTTGTCTCATCTTCCAGAGCAGCACAGGCTGGAGGACACTAAAGGAAAGGCAAACTGATGAGCAAATAGAGGCTCAGGTGACATTTTTGCCAGAGGAGCTCACAGCTGAGCTGTGGGGAGCTACTGGCAGTGTCTGCCCAGGCAACAGGGCCAGAGGATCGGGGCACATCCAAAGGATGAACTTGTGATAGGAGCATGGAAGGTTTTAGAATTTATAGAATCACAGAACCATTTAGGTTGGAAAAGATCTCTGTGGTCATAAAGCCCAACAGTTTACCCAGCACAGCCAAGTAAATCATGTCCCCAAATGTCACATCCACAGGTCTGTTAAATCCCTCCACGGATGGGGACCCCAAGCCAGGTGCCCTTGGCCTTCTTGCCCACCTGGGCACACCTGGGCTCATGTTCAGCCAGTGTTGACCAGCACCTCTGGGTCCTTTCCCACCTGGGGAACTTCTCCAGACACTCCCCCAGTCCTGTGGTGCTGCATGGGGTTGTTGTGACCCAAGGGCAGGACCTCATCGCGTTGGCCTCAGCCCATCATTCCAGCCCAGCATCACCTCCAAGTGGCTGTGGTGCTTCCCACCACTTTGGGGCTCATCTCTTCACCCCTGTCAGACACCTTGGGTGCCTGAGAGCAATTCTAATGAGATCCCAAATTTCTCCAACTTATCTCCAGCCCGAGCCAGACAATCTCTGGCGAGTCAGGGTTACACCTACGTCCGCTCGACTGGAGAGCTGCTGCTTCAGAGGAGAGGGGATTTCTGCCGGGCCTCAGAGCAACATTCAAAATGCATGAAGACATGCTGTAGGAAGGAGCTGGGGAAATGACACACGAGCGTGAACCCGGGGCCGTGGTGAGCTGAACCACGCAGCTGAGAAGTTCGTTATCAAGCCGGAGTGTCAGAACATGCCATAAAAATTTAGTTTATCCTCAAAGAGCTGTGGCCGTGGAAGAAGGATGGGAGCAGGGAGGGATGGCAGCTAAGGAGGAGACAGGAGGAATATCAAGAACCTGTGTGTCCTGGTTTGGGCTGGATTAGTTGATTTTCTTTCTAGGAGCTGTGGTTCGGGTTTGGGATGAGAATGGTTGATAACACACGGATTTTGCATTGTTGCTCAGCAGTGTTTACCCTGAATCAAAGACTTTTTTGCTCCTCTGAGGATGTTGTGGGCACAAGAAACTGGGAAGGGACAACTGATCCCAACTGTCCAAAGGGATAACCTAAACTAAATGGGATCATGATCAGTATATAAACTGAGGGCCACTGCTGAGGGACTGGCTGGGCATCAGCAGGTGGTGAGCAACTGCATTGTGCATCACTTGTTTTACATATTCCAATTCTGTTGTTGCTATTATTATTTTTTCCTATTTCTCTCCTATTAAACCAGCCTTATCTCGAGCCATGAATGTCACTTGTATTTTTCCCAATCCTCTCCTCCATTCCAGCACGGCCATGTGGTGTTCAGCTGCCTGCCAGGTTAAACCACAACGCCGTGTCAAGAGACATCTCCTATTTAGCAGTGTATCATGTCTCCCTTCTGGTTTTTAAACAGTTGCCTTTATCACTAGGACTTAGAGTACTTGATTGACAAGGCTTGTAATACACCATGCAGTTGCCTTTATTTTTCCTACATGTTAAAGGAAAAGATACTAAAAATACAATTATGGTTTTGAGCCAGGCGTAGTCTGTTCTAATATAATTCATCTCAAAGACTATCCACCGTGCCTGCTGCACCCAAATCATTTATAAAACATTAGCATCTCCTGTGCTGACATTTCACTCCTATATTACAGGAGTTACACGCAGACTTAAAAAAAAATTAATAAAGTGCTTCTCTTCTTCATTCTCCCACTGAGAGCTTTGATTTCCAGAGTATGAAACGAAATAACCAACATAACAACATGCTCCACTTCTGAGGGACAGTGCCAGACTCATTCAGTTGCTATTGGTTATAGAGAGTAGGACATGAGGGAGCTATTTCAGATCACGGATTATTTGTTCTGGCTGCATTGGACATCCCTTTAGTGGAGCTTTAGAGCCCTGTAGACAGAAAAGTTTGGGTAGGAGCTGGAAGGCAGAGGGCTTGATGAAGTAACCTCTTCCTTTCTCCTCCCAGAACTACTCTTGCTATTCCCCAAGAAGGGTGTTTAAAAGAGAAGCATCCAAGCCTCTGGCCTGCCTTGCTTGCTGGAGGCCGTGCCCCTCCAGCTTCCCACTCTCGCCATGCAACTGCTGGTAAACACAAGCGCATTGGGGAATTTTCTGCTCCTCTTTTCAGTGGGAGCTTCCCTTTTCATTTCCAGATACCTCCAAGGGATCTGCCACTGTGTAAGTACCCTCTCCCCTTCCCCACAGTGGTTGGGAGAGCAGATTTCCCTAGCTGGCCCATCCTTCCTGGAGCTAGTTGTGTGTCTGATGGAAAACTCCAGCTGTTTTCTTCAGGATTTCCAGCCCCACACCTGAGCCACAGGCCCGAAATGCTGCCACTGAGATATGATTATGGAAAGAACAGAAGCCTTTTCTTGTCCAAGATCACTTTTATTTCCCTTGTTTCATTAACTTCAGTGTCTGTTTGGTCTCACATATCCATGCTGACAGGGAATTCACACCAACTGCAGAATTTGGGCAGCACCTCCCCGAGCCCACGGGCTGCCATCAGTGGGGCTGCCGGCTCTGCCATGCCCCCGACCAGAAAACACATCCCTCCAGCACATGGTTTAACCCAGGAGGAGGGGAACAGGATGCCCTGCTCCCTTCCCTCCACCTCCCCACAACCCCCTTTGTACAGCTCTCTTGGACCACAGATTTCCCTCTCCTGCCACGGACCAGAAACCTCGGGCACCGCGCTTCTCACCGGTCCTCTACAAGCTGTAGTTTCCCCCTTCCAGAATCTGTTTCTTTTAAGAAACAAAACCTCTCCTGACTCTGTCAGGTCTGTCTGCAGCCTGGCAGCTGCTCCTTGCTGCCCCAGTGAAAACCTTAGTCCAGCTATAAAGGTCCTCACGCCACCGCCACGGCTGGGAAGCCCCTCTCTGCCTCCAGCCCCCAAAACCAGGCCCTTTCCTCCCTGGGGCCTTGGAGTGCTCTCTGGAGACAGAGCTCTATGGCTCTATTTATTTGGGCTAATTAATCTCTCTCTCTCCCCCCACCCCACCAGTTACAAATTAGGGTGGAAGGGTGAATTCTGGCTCTCTGGGTATGGACTTTGCTGCATCACACACAACCACCCCCCAACCCCTTGCCAAAGTTTAGTGCTCTGAATTGCTGAGAACATTGGTCCGTTGTGGTTCCCCCCGCATGTACTGAGCCCGCCCGATGGCTTTCAGCATCTGTAGGCACTGCTGCCGGTTTGTTTTCTCAAGGAAAAAAAAAAAAAAATCATATACTGGTCTGCTATAAATTCAATAATACAATCCTTAGTTCTGAAGATACAGTTTCCATATAGTTTATAAACATTGTAAGACATACATATGGATAATTGAGGGGAAGAGGGGGAGCCTGTGCAATTGTTGGGGTTTTTTTTTTCTCAGATGTGTGAACATGGTTACAAAAAACACACCTCCTGCGGGTACCTCATTTCTTTACGTGTTGGGTTTGTTGGGGTTTGGGTTTTGTTGGTTTTTTTGTTTTGTTTAATTCCGCCTCTAATCAGTCTTTCCTTTGGTTGTTGGCTACTCCAAGCCCAGCAGGCAAGCCCTGTTCTGCTGTAATGCCTGAGATATTCAGGGGTTTGAGATTGTCTTCTAAGAGATTCCCAGCCAACTTTGGCCTCTGGGTTTGGAGCCAAAACGGCCAGAACGTGGGAGAACCAAATGTCCTTATTACATCTGTATCAGTGTCCTTGCACTCACTTTCAGAGAGAAACAGTGTAGGCTTAATCGGTGATGGTTTTTACAGCAATTATGTTCCTTTCGGTAATTGGAGGGGTCGTTCGGAGCGCTCTCAAACGAACAGGATTTCACAAGAGCACGGGTACAGTCCATTTGTCCAGGTGTTGTCACCGCCGAATTGGTCACCGTCCCCGTTATCTGCTTTTTGTAAGGTTGGCTTTTTTTGTTGTTGTTGTTGTTTTTAGGTGCTCGGTTAGGCTGTTTGTGACAAGGTGTGATAATGCCTTTTAATCTGCTCCCGCTGCGCTCGGCACAGTCCGGCCGGGCACGGAGACAACCCTCAGAAGCCGAGACAACGTTCTTCCCTTCGCCAGGCCGACGCTGAGCCACGTACAAAAAAAGAAGAAGAAAAGAAACTCTGGTCCTTTGTAGATTTGGTGGCAGTACAGCTCCGCTCCGTCCGCGGCCGGGGAAAGGGGGGGCTCAGCGGATGACGGCCGCCAACACCACCATAAAAACCAGGAGAGACGCCCTGAGCCCCGGGCAGCCGGCGGCCTGCTGGACCCCGCTGGGCGGGCGGATGGGCGTCCGCCGGGTGCACTTACCCTTGCGCTTGGGGGACAGCGTGGGCATGGCCCCGAAGCTGTATTTGTGCTGATAATCAGGCACATAGTCTGGCACCTCCTGCCCGTTTTTGCGCGGCCCCAAGGACACCGGTTTGGAGGTTCGGTTACGGCTTTTGTGGCTGGTGCAGTTCTTGCCGGGTTTGCGGTAGCCCGGCCGGGAGCCGGGGGGGCCGGCGGGCTGGTTTCTGTGCAAACTGTTCTCAGCCCCTCGCTCCTTCCCCTTCTCCTTGGAGGAGTGGTGGGGGTGGTGGGATTTGGAGGCTCCTCTGTCCGCTGTAGAGAAGGTGTGTGTTTTCATCTGGTGGAGCGACTCGGACCCTGAACAGTTCCTAAAGTCTTCTGCTCTTAGCACCTTGAGGTCCTTGCCGTGCATCTGCTCGGGGGACTCGCAGGTGATGCTGGAGCTGGAGCCTCTGAACCTGTGCAGCCATTCCCAGAGGGAACGGGCTTTGCAGTCGCAGCTCCATGGGTTCCCGTTCAGCCTGAGAAACTCCAGGGCTCCCAGGTGGGCCAGGCAGTCCCCCTGCAGCTCCGAGAGGCTGTTATTGAACAGGAAAAGGGTGGTCAATCTTCGGAGGTCATGAAAAGCCCGCCTATGAATCCACTGCAGCTGATTTTGATGGATGAGCAGCCGATCCAGGTTTATTAGTCCCCTGAACGTGTTCTGATGGAGGCTCCAGAGCTTGTTTCCATGGAGAAAAAGATGGCTGAGGTTAACCAAGTCAACAAAAATATCATCCTGAAGGAACTCGATGTGGTTGTCTTGCAGGTAAAGGTATTGCAGGTTGTGGAGGCCACCGAAAATCCCGCTGGGGAGGGAGCTCAGCCCGCACTTGTACAGATACAAGGCGTGGAGTTTCACCAGCCCTTGGAAAGTGTCTGCAGCCAAAGCCCTTAAGTAGCGGTTGTCCCCCAGGTCCAGCTCTTCCAGGTTGACGAACCCGTCGAAGGTGTTGGGGTCGATGAAGGTGATGTTGTTGGAGTAGATCCAGAGGGTGACCATGGAAGGGCTGAAGTGGCCCCGCAGCAGCAAGGTGATCTGGTTGTTTTGCAGGAAGATCCTCTCGCTGTCCTCGGGGATGCCCTCGGGGATGGTGACGAAGTTGTGAGCCTGGCAGCTGACGGTCATGGGCGAGGGGTAGCACACGCAGTCGGTGGGGCAGCCCAGGGCACCGGGCACCTTCAGCCCCAGCAGCACCAGCAGCAGCTCCGCAAACCCCCCTGTGCGGAGAGAGGGGAGAGCGGCGTCAGCGGGAACCGGGCACCTCCCGCCCACCCATCGCTGCTGTGGAGACTATTCCGGGTGAAAAAAACGCCCCCAATTAGCTCAGCCCTCCTCTCTGCTCATGAATTACCCACGCGGCTGTGATGAGTAGGCTCATCACCCACGGCAGTTAAAACGTGATGTATGGAGTACTCCCTGCCTCCTCTCCCTGCCTGCAACAGGCGGCTGGTTGTGTTCCCAGCCCGGAACAGGCAGGAGAAACTTTCTCGGTGAGAATTCACGCTGGCAGCGCAGGCAGCAAGAGCCCCTTTGCCTGCAGGCAAGGGAACGCGGCGGTGTGAGAGCAAACAGAGGAAATCCAAACCCTGGCAGGTGCCCCCCCACCCCTCCTGAAATGCATCTGTTCAATCTTCTGCATGTATCAGAGAGGAAAAGCTGCAGAGATTCGGCAGTTCCCAGCGAAACCACCTAAAATTACAGGTGTGCAGTGCATCCCGCTCCCCCCAAAGGCACAGACCCATCCCCACCGTCTCCTTTCACTACAGTTGTTAGACACCACCATCCACCCCGAAACCCGAGTGATTTACAGGGAAATATGTTGTCAGCAGTTGGTGGAAAAGGCTGAGCCGAAAACTCCGTTTGGAAGTGGGATGCTCAGACATATTTTTAAATGGATGTCCTGTGGCAAAGCATATTGCATCCTCTAATGCTACAGTACGTGCCTGTGACTGGGGCTTTCTCGCAGCAGAGAGCGAGGCAGAATCATCCCCTCCCTCTGCTCAGCTCCCAGAGCTCCGGTTTCACCGCCCCGCTCCCGTCTCGCTCCCACTCCTCGCACCAGGCTTGCTTTCAGGCTATTCCTTCTGCGCCGAGTGGCTTTTCAGACTCATTGCACCAGACTTGTCATTTCTCATTCAGATTTTTCCTCCTAGATTTGGCTTTTTCCTCTTACATGCAAAATTTGCTCATGTCTAATGAATTCTGCCTCTGGACTTTACGGGGGGAAAGGAGTAGCAGCAGAGCAGCGCACAGCTGCCGGTGCCATCCTGCCCATGAGTCCTACTCAGCTTGTAATAATCTGAAAAACGAGAGTGGAAGTGGAGTTCATCTCTAATTACTCCACGTCGTTATCACCAGCTAGTCCAAGAGCTGGGACCCCTTGGGCTTTTACAGTCCCTCTTTTCAGTGCCTAATACGAGTTGGAGGCATAAGAAACCTCAGTTTTCTTATTAATTGTGTTTGAAATATAACTCTGTGGTTGCTGTTGCCTTTTCCCTGATATGGAGATCTATTGCTGTTTAGTTAACAGCAGGTGACCCGTCCATCTAGACCCATCCTTTCAAGGCAAAGTTGCCACATATTTTAGATAAACTGGGTTCTTCAGACCCTCCATAAATCACCAGTAAGAGCCAGTCATCGCTGACTGGGTGGTTAATAAGAAAAAATAAAATAGCATCGTTACCCAAAGCATGGGATCAAGCCTTGCCTGGGGATGGGAATGAGGGGGACGACTTCCAGGCTCTGCCCTTCAGAAGCGAAGCATGGGCCACCAGGAGGGATGTCTCATCCCTGAGCCACTGCCAAAAAGGGCTGGTGAGTCGGGAACGCTGAATTCGCGACAACTCCTACGGCTGTGTAGGAAAAGGAACGCTCTCCAAGTCACTGCCGTAGCATTTTGGCTTTGCTGTCGTGCCTCTGCGCGATGAGCGAGGGGCTGCGCTGGTGGGAGCATCGTGCTGAGTACCCTGCCAGAACGGGAGCCCTGGCTGCCACTCACAGCCTGGGAAACAGCGGAATCCCGAGGATATTGTGATTACCCTACAATGGGAGAGGTAAAGCAACGTTTGCAGATATATTCTGCTGGGTTTTTTAACTGGAGGATGCGCTTCGCCGAGGTGGGACGGCTCCACGTCCCCCGTCTTACCTCGGTGACACCGGAGCACGGCGCCTTCCGTAGGTCTGATGTTTATTAGCAAAACCCTGCCAGGCACAAGTGCTGTGACGATCTCCCACATGCAGAGTCTGTTATTGCAAATACCAAATCACAAGGGTCTGAATCAATAAACCATCTCCCAGCTCCACGCAGCAGGTTGGAAGATTACATATTGCTTCCAAACAACAGTTTTATGCGCTCTTCCGTGACACGACAGTTGCCAGGCTAACGGGATTACTGACAGGAGGTGGAGCCGGGCAGGGATCTGGGAGCATACAGGATTTCACGTATAGGGATGGCGATGACAGGAGGCTGTTAGCAAAGCGTGGTGATGGACCAAGGCAGCCCAGGCCTCCCTGGAGCATGGCCAAGGTAGAGGCTCCTGCCGAAAGGGAATGCGGTGTTTAACAGCTCGCTGCCTGCAGGGATAACTCCCGAGGTAAAGGTCAGAGGGAACTGAGTCCATCTCTTTAATTAACAGGCGGCTGTGAGTTAATGGCTGGGGCTCCTATGGAGAGAGAGATGGGATTCCTGCAGCCAGGGATGGTGGTGAGGATAGGATGGGGTTGTCACTGGCTCACAGCTTCCTGAGAATAGGATGGTGGGAGGAAAAGACAGGGATGTCTTTCCCCCTCTTGCAACTTAGGAGTAAGGAGAATGGGCAAACAGAAGGATGGACACTTAGGAAAAAAAGGGTGAACAGGGGAGCAGGACTTGGATAGGGAGTAGGTTTACATTAGGCATAATGAAGGAATTCTTCCTTTTGAGGGTGGGAAGGCCCTGGCACAGGCTGCCCAGAAAAACTGTGGCTGCCCCATCCCTGGAAGTGTCCAAGGCCAGGCTGGATGGGGCTTGGAGTACCCTGGTCTAGTGGGAGGTGTCCCTGGCCATGGCAGGGGGGATGGAACCAGCTGTTCTTTGAGGTCCCTTCCAACCCAAAGCAATCTGTGATTCTGTGAAGGTCTGCACTCCCCAGTGGATGCACACAAGGCCTGTGGTCCCATCAAGGAGGCCTTCCCTTCAAGCTTGTAAAACCTGCTGACTGCTTAGTGCTGTGAGAAGCTGCTCCTGGCATGCTCTGGGACTGATCCCAGTTTAGATCTGGGAATGAGACCCCCAAAAAGCAAAGAGGCCATGGCCATGGACCCATGAAGCTCCTGAGGCTGGTAACACCAGCACTGGGGTATCCAGCAGCCAAATCCCACTGGGGCATGACAGCCAAGAGCACTTGGGTCTCACTGGGCTTCCAGGCTGGAAAACACCTTGGGAGCCTCTGAGAGGCCCCAGCCCAGCTCTCCTGAGAGTTTGACCCTGTCTAACTTGTTATTCCTGACTCAGCTCTTTCAACTTCATCTTGTAAAGGTTGTGAGGCACTCAGAGGGTCACCAGCCCGAGTGTCGGAGCTCACCAGGGAGGGAAAGCTTCAAAAGCAGCACAGAAAAATCCTCCAGAAACCTGCTGGTGAGGTGAGTAAAACCAAATCCCTGCTGACATGGATAAAACCAGCAAAGGGGTGTTTATCTCCTGCCTTTCTCCCAAGTGACATGCTGTGTCACCCCAGCCTCTGCTCGCTGAGTCCTTCTGCTGCCTCCTGCTCCTGACTGAGGTTTCAGTGATTGGAATGAATTCGTCTGACTGTCCAAACCATTTCCCATGTAACATCCCTCTAATTGGGCATTAATTAGGCATCAGTTAATGAATGCTTGAAATAATTTATCTTTGGATGCGTCCAGTTTGCAGTCTTACTTTTAACAGCATTAGACTCATTATTAGATTAACATCGTTATAAATGTTCTCCATTACCTGCTTGTTTCCATTGTCTTAGCCTTATTACTGAGAGTGAAAATCACTCCTCCTGCATGCATTATTGATGAGTAAGGACTTTCTATATGTAGCACGGGATTAATTGTTATACAGTGTAATGCATTTAGCGTGAAGCCTCAATTTGTGCAAGGAGCTGAAAGCAGCCAGAAGAATGCAGACGCCCGGAGCCAGCGTGATCGGCCAGACACTGCACATCCCTCTCCAGCCCAGACCAGGTTCCTCCCAGGCCGGTGCCAGCACAGGAAGAAATTTGAAAAAAAAAAGAAAAAAAATATTAAAAAAAAAGGACAAAAAAACGCTGGTTTGATACCCAGGATCAAAGACGGATGGTTTGAAGGGTTGGAGCACTTCTCTGGCACCACGGCAGGGACTCTTGACTCTGCAGTGCCACTTGCTCCAGAGAGCCAGCTGTACCTGCCCTGGCACTTTTCTTGCTTTTTAAGGCTTATAACACTTTACTGTACCTCTGAGCCAGGCAGGGACTCCGTTTCTTATTTTCATTAGGAGGCTCAGACTGTAGGCCAAGACATCACCTGAGACAAGGATAGGTTTGTCCCTGGAGGGGATGCACCTGCAGGACAACCCCAAAAGGCAGCCCTGCCACACAGCCCAGCACCCCCTGCCCGTTCCTCCTTGGCAAGCTGCTTCTCTCAGATGGATGTTTTCACCTCTCCACCCGGACAAGCTTATTTGGGTCAGAGCCTGTCTAATTCTCCAGCAGGAGAATCCGCTCTCGAGGATGGAGCAGGTTGCTTCTCTTCCAAATCTCTCCTAAACCCACCATCTGCTTTGGGAGACCCATCTTAGCTCATGTCTACATGCAACTTGACTGCCTGCTTACTGTGTCCATTACTGGGGCTGCTCAAGCTGTTAGATTTATAAGCTCTTTAGAGCAAAGCCCTCGTCTTCTGGTTGCTGATTTATGTATTTTTACTGCCATAAAACACTATGTATAGCTACTACATAATATAAATAATAATACTTAACCAGAGTGCGCTACAAGTGGGGACAAAGCATCTGCTCACAGGAGGGATTATCAAAAAGGAAGAGGCTTCCTCATCACTCACCCTCTTTTGAGGCCAAACTCACACCTGCTCTAACACCAGCACCTCACTGAGCTCCAGACAGAGATTTTCCTGCCCTGTTCCCACTTTGGATCTATCTCTTCAAAATCCACCCCTAACAAGCTGGTGCACAAAGACATGACAACAACCCCCGGGGGAAAGTACACTTTGAAACCTGAGAAGGACCTCAGAATTGGATGTTCACATAGAGAAAAACTGTTGTTTAGGGAGAAAAAGCAGCCTCAAATGCTCACAATTTCATCAGCCAAGTGAAGGACAATGAAAGGCAAGGACAGAGTAGCAAAAGCAACTGGGCATGAGCCAAGAGCCAAACTCAGGATCTGGGACGGTTCGACAAAGCAGTGTCAGACCTGTGCTTAGCAGCTGCAGGGTTTATTTCCTCTTATTCTCCTTTCCTTTTTTTTNTGGTCTGTTGGGGGTTGGTTTTTTTCCTTTTTTTTTCTTTTTTTTTTTTTTTTTTTTTTTTTTTTTTTTTTTTTTTTTTAAATTTTGCAACACAGAGGATAAAATAAACACACCCATGCTGACTGTCACAAAGCCTAAATTCCCCAGTGAGCAGCAGCTCCCTTTCAGCCTCTGTGCAAAGCCCCTTAGGTGCTGCTCCACAGTCCAGGATGCAGCAGGAGCATCCTGGCTGGGATTGCTCCCAAAACATCAGCTGCAGCTCCCAGCACTGGGACACAGCACAAGCCTTTGCTTTGTGCACGAGCTGCCTTTCAGCCAGAGAGTGGCAGCCACCCATCCACCTTCATAATTTTTTTTTTTTTTTTTTTTTTTTTTTTTTTTTTTTTTTTTTTTTTTTTTTTTTTTTGCGACCGGTGTCATAAATAACTGACAGATCCCAGCTGTTTGGAGTTATGGTTTCTGATGGAGTGACAGCTGCTCCCAATCCCCCAGTCATCACCCCGGCAGTTCTGGAACATTTCAGCAACATAAAAATCATTGGAGATAATTTCGGTTTTGCATAATTTGGTTAGGCAAGCTGTGATTTAATGGCAATTATGACCTCCGAGGCAGAAGATGAGCTTGGAGGCTACTGGCTTCACACGACTTTAGCTCGGGGTGCAGCATCAGGGATGTTCCAGGGAGATGGCACTACAAGGGAAAAAAAAACCTTCTCCAGCAGCTGGAAATTGCCTTCCTTGGCTGGCAAGTGGAAATGCTGTTCCCACAGGAAGAAGCATACAAGGAAATTTGGAAGGAATAGCGCTAAAGAAAGCTTAGGGCAGAGAGCGGTGCCAAAAGATGCATGAGGAGGTAGCTTTTAAAGAAAAGCCAGGAAAAGGCTGTAGACTGGGGAGTGCCTTTGCAAACCCTTCTGTGTCACCAGTATCTCATGTGTTAAACTGGTACAAATGTCCTCTTGGTCACTCTGGAAGCAAAATCCTCCTCCTGTGACTGAGATGGGAATCAGGAATGGGCCATGGCCTTTGCAGGCAGCTGCCTGCTCTGGGCATTGCCCTTTGCTCTCCCCTCTCACAGGGTTTCTCCTGCTCTGGGCTGTGCTGCCTCATCTCCCTGGGTGCTCCTTATCCATCCCAGAGCCCCTTGGTTTGCATTTCTCCAGCTGTGATGGAAAGGAGCAAACCCTTGGGCAGCCAAGCTGTGCTGGGAGGTCAGCTGAGGATGGAGGACCGTGCTCAGGAGCTCTGGGGACATCATGGTGTCTCTGGCTGGGGGCAAAATGTGGTTTAAGAGCAGAAACAACTTTTTTTGGAGCTGAGAAGGTCCAATTTCCCCACTCCATCATGGTTGTCAACCAGCTTGGAGTTTGCTGTGAGCTCAAGCTCAGGGTAGAGACACAGGGCCAGCAGAACCCCAAAATCAAGTCCTTTAGAGTGTCACAACTTCAATTTACATTTGCTGACCTGGTAACTGGAGCTGTTCACCTTCCTCCACCAAAGTCAAGGCCAAGGTCACCTGGAAGTTTCTGGATGGTGGTCATTAACTCCTATTGCAGTTTGAAACCAGACCATAAATTTCATAGTGTAATAATGTAAAAATCAATAACTCTGTTTGAAACAATAGCTTTGTCTTCCATTTCAGCCGGCTCTGGTATCTCCCCACGGACCACGTCCCTCTGAATCACACAAATAAAGAGAGAGGAGCGCTGGGTGGCGGGGCTGCTGCTCCCCTGCCAGGTGCCCAGTCCCTCCATAGTTACAGATTCAATTAGCTCATTTATTCCTCTCTTGCAGTTAAACTCGAGGATGATTTAACAGGAAAAAAAAAAATTAAGGAGCCTTTTATGCTCAGTCTCTCTGACATCCCGTCCAACAGAGTGTCCCTGAGGCTTTCCATGTGAGAGCTGCCCAAGCCCCAGCTCTCTTTTGCCATGGGCATCAGGGCCAAAACCCAAAATACTTCTGGAAAGATGCAGGACCAATTCAGACAGGCAAAAAATAATGAAAGTCCGCTCATTTCCAGCTCTGGCTTTCCGGGCGAGGGAGGTCTGGCTTCCTTTGCCTGCTTATTTGCCGTTGTTTGCTGTAGCACTGGCTCAAAATATACATCGAGAAGCAGGATTGTCTTTCACATGTTGGTGGATGTGTGATCCTCAAAAACAAATTAGCACCGATTCACTTCTATATAGAGTGCAGCCGTCAGGGAATCACTCCTGAATTCACAGCGAAGGAAAGCAATAATGCTTCCAGCGTGCTAATCCTCTCCAAGAGCAGCCCCTGAACTCTCTCCTGGTGCTGGAGGCACCACTGGAAATTACAATTGTACTGAAAAAATAATAAATACATACAGAAATTGGCAGGGTTTGTGCTAGTCCCGAGGATTTGTACCCTAATGTGGAACTCCCTGTTTAATTAGCACTCCTCTCTGTCTGCATCTCCTCCTCCTGCTCTCAAGCTAGAGAAAAAGGGGGGAAAAAGGAGGTCAATGGTGGAAGTGGCTGTGGGATTGAAACTCAGCTACAGAAACTTGTTTAATTTAAATGCTTCTTTCAGGACTAACACAGGCAGAAGCAGAGGGAGTGTAGAGTGTGTTTTCCCAGTATAATCTGCTCTGCTTAACCCCAGTTCTGAGCACACCTTCCATGACAGGGATGCTCTTGGTGGAAAACAGCAATGGGATGCTGCTGGTCCTGTAGCTGCAGGCACAGGGAACAACCCCAGCACCTCAGTGCAGCTTCGGGAGAAGACTGTTTAAATCAGAGGCTGGGCTGCTGCTTGCAGCAGTTGGAGACACATGATTGGGATGGGATGGGATGGGATATTTCTCTTGGAAGGGACCTACAATGATCATCTGCTTCATCTGTCCAAAAGCTAAAGCTTGTTGTTAAGGGCACTGTCCCAATGCCTCTGGAACACTGACAGGCTTGGGGCAGCAGCCACCTCTCCAGAAAACCTGTTCCAGGGTCTGACCACCGTCCCAGTGAAGAAATGCTTCCTAATGACCAGTCTAAACCTCCCTTGGTGCAACCATTCCCTCATGTCCTGTCCCTGGACATCAGGAGACACACCATCCTCTTTTCCTGGGTCTCCTTTCCCTCCTGCAGGGTTTATTGTGCCCCTGTGTCTCACCCCACTGTGCATCTCAAAAGCCACTGGGAGCTTTCTGGAGTGCAGGAATGCTGGAGGGAAAGGCACATGAGTCAAATTCTTGGGGCTTGCTGTGGCTGGAGGTGTCAATGGACACCAGGATGCTCCTGCTTCTCCAGGAGAGAGTATCATGGATCAGGGAACATCCTGAGCAGGATTCCAGGCATATCCAGGTGTTTCAGGCACTGCTGTCCTGACCCCCAGCAGGCACTAGGCAGCCTCTGCTGGTCCCCAGCACAGGACAGGGCTCAGGCAGGACTTGCCAGCAACCTGCAGAGAAGCCGGGATAGAATTTGGCAAAGGACGGGGAGATCTCGAGGTCCTCGAGAAGGGACTAATAATTCCAATTGCCCCCGAGGAAAGAGAAGTACAGGAGGATGACTTGAGCTTAGTGGATTGTCTGAGGCGTCTCAGGGGATCATCAGATACTTCCACTCCCTTTTTGTCCTGAGGTGACAAGTTTTCCTTCCCATTCACAGAAATGCAAAGCAGTTCATTCACAGCAGTAATAAGAACGATGTCCTTTGTAAAACAGCCGGGGAGTGAACCCTTCGAGGTGCTTTACAGCAAAACAATTGCAGATGAAATGACAAAACCCACCCCAGCTGAGCACCAGGCAGATCGGTATCAAACGCTGAACAAGCTCCATGTGTAGAGAAAGCAGATTCACCAGCCCGTTTCCCTGCCAGCAGCTGGCCAGGAGCTGCGGAGGGTTTCTTCAGGATCAGAAACACAGCCAAAACAGAGCAAATATGAGATGGAAGAGCAAAGTGACAGCTGCCCAGGCTCTCAGTGCACGCTCGGCTGCCCCATCCAGCCCACATCCACTGGAGATGGGAAAGCTGGAGGCTGTGGAAAAGCGGGGAAGCGCTGGGTGGGTCTTTACCTGGCTGGAGCCGGGAGGGGACAGCGACCCGACGCAGGGAGGCAAAGATGGTTTCAGGCAAAATAGGGAGGGCATTAGTCCTATAAACTCGTAGTCCTGCTGAGGTCCCGACCCCAGCAGTGTCCTGTGCCACCGAGATCCACAAGCGAATTCTGCACCGTGCCGCATGGGCTCCCTTTCATCTTCCCTTTTCAGCCTTTCTGCATTTGAGATTTACTGGATGTCCTTGTGTTTGGTGGAGAAGAGGGCAAATTGGAGCCTGTCGTGTACCTTCTTCCTCATTCAGCAGCACATCATTCTGCCTGCAGCAGGGGGGAAGGAGACGGACGGGCAGGCATCAAAGCTGCCGGCTCTGTCACATTTTCTTCCCCCCAACCAAAAAAGAAGTGTTGGCGTCATTTGGAGCCCAGCCCACAGCCTCAGGTCTCTCTCCCACACCCAAAAAGGGCAGCAGCACCTTTCCCTGTGCCCTTGGTCTCCTCTCAGGGCCACGCCAGGAGCCCTCCAAGTGAACATCCCTGCGGGTCACCAGCCAAGTGAGCACCGCAGATTCCAGCAAAACCCCATCCCCACTGGACACAAGAGCCAGCACGCTGGGTCATGAGCACGGCTGCCTTGCAGGGACCTCTCCTGTGCTTTTGCACTGAACTTTTTACCAGCTCATGAAAAAGGCAGTGATAAAAGCGGAGCAGTGTGAATAGCTGAGCTGTGCCGCTCCTCTGCCCGGCATCCGGGGCCATTTGGAGGCTTAATGAGCCGGTAGGAAATGCCAAGTGCCCAGTTGGATGTTGGGCATTGTCACTCTCCCACACGGCTCTTGGGGTGTGTGAGGATGTGGGGGACCAGAGGACTGAGCAGCAATGCTTTGCCAACCCCTGAAATCCGAATGTTTGGAGCAGCTGGGTGCTGGGAATTAATGCGCAAGCAATGGACGTAGTCAGGACACGGCACTCTGCTAATATCCTGCTTTGTCTAGCTCCAGTGCCGGTATTCCATCCCAAAATATCCCGCTGAACATCCCTCTGGGAGTGGACTTTGTGGAGATGCTGCACATCCCCCCCAGCACCACGCAAGTGCCTGCATTAAAAGCTTAATAAAAATAGCTTGATAACGGGATGTGTTCCCATCACCGGCAGCTCTCGAGCCCGCCGCCAATCCCTGCGCCTCCAACACAGCAAGGCTGAGTAATTATGGGATGGGGGCTGCAAGGTCTTGACAGTCTAATTTCTATTAATTACAGCCTGTGTAGGATCCTGTGGAAAGGGGAGATGGGGAGATGGGAAATCATTGCAGGGCCGGGAAGGTGCTGAAGGTTGGCAGCAGCCAAAACATCCAGGCTGGCCACAGCAAGGAGAGGTTCATGGTGAGAAGCAACAAGTTGGGCTGGGTGGAGTGATGGAGATGTTCTACCCTCCTCCTCCTCCTCCTTCTCATGTTGTGCTGCTCCAGTGCACGTTTTGTGAAGTTAAAACAAATCGCAAAGAGCGGAAATCGGCGGTTTTAAGGGAAAAGAAAAGAGAGAAAACAAAAATAAGATCCTGGCAGAAGGATAAAGGAAGGCAACTGAAATGCTCATTAAAACCGAGGGGCCCCATTTCCCTGTCCAAGTGGCCACATCTCTGGAGGCTCCCAGATGCTTTGAAATGCCTTGTCAGACAAAGCCTTTCATCCTACCTGATTCTGGCTAAATTCATGGACCCAGAAATTTTCACTGGAAGAGTAAAAGACAGAGCAACTCCATTCTGACTTTTCACTTCCCATCTGATCGCTGTTGATACAATTTATTCCTATGACAGCATCTGCTGCTTTCATGGGTTTTTTATTCTGAAGTACAACTCGTCTTTGTTAGTCCCATTTTCAGGCCTTTCATCATTTGAGTCACAACATAAAAGGCATTTAAACACTCCTGCTTGGAAACCAGGCTGGGAGAGGGTGGGAGCAAGGAGGTGCCATGTCTCCCCAGTCCCAGCTCTCCTCTGGCATGGGATGGGCTGTCCTGGTGTGCCGCAACCCTTCCGTGCTCCCATGTGCCTCCTGCCAAGGATGACAGTGATGAGGATGCTGTGGCTCCATTTTGGAGTGATGCTGTGAAATCCAGATGTGCTTTGAGGTGCAGAGCCCTGTGGACCACATCTCTCTCACCTATCACTGACCCAAGGAGTGTTTCCAGGGGCTTTGTGCCCTCCTCATCAGCCAAACCTCTCATTAGACAACTAATTGGTTTTACTCTGCAGCTCCAGACCAGGCTGTGGTGTTCAGCTCTCCATGTCCCTGTGCTGGGGGGCTCTGCCACCCCTCACTGCCACCCACACCCCTCTGAACTCGCCAGGGACACTTGTCCCCATCAGTGCCAGCAGATCCCGCTCTGCCCCGGCATCTGCTGAGCTGCTGGAGGCACCAGGGATTTCAGAGCTACCCACAGAAAATTGGAGTCTAATAATAGCTCCGTGGTGTTGCACCAGCAGAGAGAGCTGGAACAGCTACGTCTGGCAGGGAGAGGCCACCGCTGGCTGCCTGCGCCTGCCCGGGCTCCTGTCTGCTCAGCTGGAAGAACAACGCCTTTCCCGGGATCCTCCTCCCTCCCTGGCTCCCCCTGCAGCCCCCCCGAGGCTGCCGGACCACTCTCCACACTTCAAGGATTCCCTGCCACGGCAGCACGGCTCACACTGCTCCCCAAACCCCTCCCAGGGCACACGGGGCACACGGGGCTCCATGCCTGTGACAGGGTTTGGACCAGGGGGAGAAGCCACTGGGGGCACAGAACGGGCAGGACTCACCCACCGCACCCCTGGATCAGCATCTCTGGGATGTGGTGGCCTGTCCCCCTCCTGCTCTAATTCCCCTGCCTTATTTTCCACTCCAGCAGGCATTGCTGGCACCTGAGCATGCTCCAGCAACATCCCTCATCCCACCTGGTGTCTCTCACCCTGGATCCCATCCCTTGTCCCCCGGCTCCAGGGAAAGTGAGCGCAGCTGGAAATTCTGCTGCTGCTTGTTGGAATAACCTTTCAGGATTCATTTAGTGCCGCTTGCTTCCACCCCACCTTTCCATCGTCAGCACTTTCCTAATTGCAACTTTTTTAACTCGTTGTGCCCAGGCAGCCCGAGAGCAGCTGCTGCTGTAAGGAATGGGGACCCTCTGCCCCCCATCTCTCCCTCCTCCTCAAATAAAGGGTCAACCTAGTGAAGTGTGAACACCACACTCACCCCAGCCTGCATGACCCCACTCCTGCTCCCAGCTCACCCCACCAGCTTCCTGCTTTGGGAAAAGATCATCCCAGAAGATGATGCAAAATCCCAGCCATCACCTGGGAGCATAAATCAGTGCCTGGCTGGGCAGGGAAGAGGCGAGAGATCCCGACGGCTATCGGAGCACTGTCTGCCTGAGACTTATTAAATTATGGCTCTCGAGTTCAGCATCTGAGCCCGGCGCGCCGGGGAGCGGGCGGGAGGGGGGTGGGTTACAGCCCCCTAATTCAATCACGGGGCAGAGGCGATGGTGCAGCTGATGGGGAGGAAGAGCTGTCGCTGTCAACACAGAGAGAACGAGGCTTCCACAGCCTTCCTGGGTGGCTCTGCCCACTGGGAATGGCTCCATGTCACTGTTAAGGGCTGGGGTCTGGTCCTGTGCTGGTGTGGCATCGGTGCCACCACACAGGATTTCACTGACCCAAGGCCACCTGCATTAAAGGTGGGATGTTGCCAGCTCTGCTGCCACACAGCTCTCTGTCCTAAGAGAAAATGAGCCAAGAAACTACATTTTCGGGAAACTTAGGTGCTTTTTATGTAAGTGCAAGAGCAGGGCAGGAGGAAGATGAGAAGCTGTTTCCCAGCTGACACCTTGAACCAGTGACTAAAACTTGGGAATGCTTTGCACAGGAGTTCAGGCACTGCGGTGATGCTCACAGCATTGAAACCTCGGCAGCTGCGAGGGAGATGAGGACAGAGGGACACAATCAGGTAGGAAAGAGAGGAGAGAGCTGGGAAGGCAGATGCTTTCCCTGAAAGCATTTCCAAGGTCAACGCTTAAAAGTGGAGCAGAGAGAGGATTTGGCTCAGGCAGGGGAGCCGGGCCACACCGGGATGCTCAGTGGGAGGCAGACAAACGCCCAGCTCCCACTCCAGCACCGAATTACCCAGCCCAGGGCTAAGTGAGGCACCCAGACAAGGTCACGGTCCCAGCGGAGCGGCGCGGGAGCTCCGGCTGCGCCGGCTCCTGCCTCCACGGCAGCAAATTCAATCGTGGCGAATAACAGAGTGGAACAAAACCCAGCAATGCAATCAAATCTCCCGGCGCCTTGTTCACCTGAAGCCTGAGCAGACGGGGCTCGCACAGGAGGTGGTGGCACGGCCTCTGAGGGCAACCTCGTGTCTGGGGAGGCCGGCGAGGGGAGGGAGGCTTTGAAAAGGCCCTCGGTGAGCTTTCAGCAGTTCATCCCGAGGCTCACGGGGAGAGGGGGATTTCTGAGCAAGGGAGAGCCGCTGATTCCTTAAGAAGCGGGGAGGTGAAATCCAATTGTGCAGCATCCACGGCTGCCATTAACCTGTCTGTGTACTCCCGTGGCCGCCCATCCCTCTCCTCCCGACAGCCGGGGCTGCCCGGCTCTCACTGCCCGGGGATTTGTGTCTGCCTGCTGCAGCGCCAGCACAACCCCGCCGCAGGCTTTTCTCCGGTGTTTTCGTGCTGCTTCCAAAATGGAGCGCTGGCTAAACGTCCCCTGGTGAGCCGGGGAGCTGAGGAAATGATTCCTGGAGAAGGAGAAATGGTGGCAGCGTGCGATGGGCGCAAACCACAGCTCCAAACTGAGGCCAGGGAAGATAATGGCATTGCACTTCCTTGAAGGAGGGTCCTCAGGACATTCCTTGGGAATACCCCTTGGGCATTCAGCTTGTAGTTTCATCTCCATCAAGGGAGTGTTTAGCTCCAGGGATCACAATGGCAGCTTTTGGAAGCGCAGATGGGTTTGTGCCAGGGTTGCACGATGTTGGAAGAGGCAGCCAGGTGGGCATTAGAGGGGTCTGCACTGCCAGACGTTCAGCCAGAGCTCCCTCAGATGTGCCAGCGTGGCTGACAGGGAGAAAAGGCAGGATCTGGACAAGTTTTTCTCAGCCCCACACTCTTCCCAGCTCATGGGGAGGCTGAGAGCAGGCTGGTGTAGAAGGGAAGGGAGAGGAAAGGTGGGGAGCAGGGAGGAGGTGCAGCCAGCCCCACCAACCGCCTCACCTCTCTGCATCCCAGTTCCATTTGCAGATTTATTAAATCGAGAGCCAATTCCGACATAATTTCTTTCAAGCAGCTCCACCTCGCAGGTGTGCGGAATTTATTTGAGATAAAGAAAACCATTACAGAGAGACAGCAATCTTCAAAGACCACCTCGGAGACCTGAGAGAAATAAAAACACTAGCCCGTGCAAATGTGCAATTAAGTTTCAGAATACTCCTGCTCCATGAAAAGCTCCGTCCCTGCAGAGAACAGGCCTTTAAGGCAATTTTCCCAAACCCTATTCAGCATTCACTCAAAAATGCCTTTTTAAAACAACATGTGATTTTTTTTTTTCCCTCCCTGCTTCACTCCTCCTCCTCCCTGCGCTTGCTCCATCACTTCCAGGTGGGACACAGACAGCTCTGGTGGGGATGTGGTTCCTCCCCATTTGGAGGGGGCCATGAGGCACAGGAGGGGTCCCATCCACACAGGCACAGCTCTGTCACAACCTCCAGTCATGTCAGATCCACAAACCAGGAATTTTTAGAGCCAGACTTGTTATTCAAGGAGACCATGACACCAGCCTGGCCCTGCTTGGGGACAATTTGCCAGCTATTCCCAGTTGAAGGATCTTCATATCCCTTATTCATGGGTCATTCTCTGCTTGGTGATTAATTAAAAATGCATAATTAACCTGTGGAACGCACTGCCATGAGGTATCGGGGAGGCCAGGAGCTTAGCGGGATTCGGGGGAGGATTATATGTTTAAATGGATAATGAGAACATCTGGTGGTACATTAACAGGGATGAAGGAGAATTAGGGAGAAGAGCTTGGCCTGCCGCCGGCACAGGGTGCAGGAGGGCAACCACGGGGCTGCCTCAAGGAGGGCACTGCTGCTCCAGCCCCAAGCTTGGCAGAGACACAAACTCACCCCTGCACCCTTGGGAAGGGTGATTTTGGGCATGGGTGGGTGTGTCTGGGGATGAGGCAGTAACAGAGGTGTCACCACAGGGCTGGTTGCCTTCGGGTTGGAGGTGGCTGCCGGGGACAGCAGGATGGTCACGGTGCTGCCAACTCCTTGACAGGACACCCAACTCAGTAGCCACCTCTTGTCCATGGAGACCAGTGGCATGACCCTGACCCCTGGAGACTCTCTGATAAATCAGCCATGGTGCCCTTCAAACCCCAGGAGAGCATCCATCTACTGCAGCACTTCCTGCAGGTGACACCACGCTGTGTGCACAGTCATCCGTGCTGCCACTGGCGAGCTCTGAAGCCGTGGCACGCGACCAAGAATCCAAGGAAAGTGCAGGAGACACAAGACCAAGCCTCAGCCAGCCTGGCCATGCAGGGTATCCCAGCCCAAGGGCGTGCAGCCCATGCAACAGGCAGTTCCTGAGGGTCTCCAAACTCTGAACAACATGTGGCTTCCAGGACTGAGCCTGGCACAAACCTTCTCCCTGTGGCAGCATCCCTCATCCACCCCAGGCTCCACACAGAACCACAGACACCACCCACCATCCCCCTTGCACGGTGGGCACAGACCATGTGCTTTGCTTCACTTCTTTTCCCCAAGCCTCAGAAGTTTCCTGAGCAAAGCCTGGCAGCCAAAGGCAGAGAGCAAACTCCAGGCTGATGACAGGATTACTAAACCCCTGTCAGCAAACAGGGCTCAAGCAGCTGCTCTTTTGCATTGTAAATCTGCTGCTCCACCATGAGCACCAACTGATGGTTGTGCAAGGCCTGGGAACCACAACCTCTCGGGCTGAAAAGCACTGAGGGCTCTCAGCAAGTCCCCAAGAGCTGGGGTTATCCTCAGCTCCTCATCTCACTGCATCACCAGGCTCCTGTGATGGAGAGGATGCTCAGTCCTCTCAGCAGGACTCTGGATGCTCTCAGTGTCCCTTCACCATTCTGCAGGTGGTGCCACCGACTCAGCAAGATTGGGCAACCAGAGAGGGATTTTGGGTGTGGTGGCCCCTCTGGGCTGGCTGCTGGTCCCCTGGGACGAGGTGGCTGCAGCACATCGTGCTCAGCCTGCCGAGCACGGCCAGGGCCTGCCGGGCCGGGGTTAATCTCGTTGTCACACTTTTCCCTCCTTCTTGCTGGCTCGGCGCGCTTTGACCCGCTGTGAAATTGTGGCCAACAGCACTGAATATTTTAAGAGCAGCAATGCAGTGATGGCCGCACGGAGGAGCAGCAAGGCAGGCCGGGAGCTGGGCTGGGCCCTCACCTCCCCCCCGCCACCACCAACCCATTAGCACAGTTCAGGGAAACCTAAAAAATTCAAAAGACACTGAAATATGCAGCATTTTTGCTCTCTCTGGAAATGACGCGCTTCGCTTCCCAGATGCTCCCGAGCAGGACGTTGTAAATAAAGAGGCTTTATGACACAGAGGGTGTTGCCAATGGGGCTGAGGGATGCTGCAGAGCCCAAATTGGCACCCCCAAATCCCTGTCTTGCCCCTCACTGGGGACAGAGCTATGCTTGGGCTTGGAACAGACCTGCCCTGCCATCAGTGCCCATCCTCACTAGCGCAGTGCAGCCATTAAAGGAGCTTCCCCCTCTCCATCCTTGGCCTCTGCTGGCTGCTCCCTGCCCCTTTCCCCCCCGGGCTATCCCCTCGGCGCATCCCTCCTCCCCTCGGCCGGGCGGGTGGGACGCGGGTGCCGCAGGACCTGACGCAAACACCTGTCCTCAGCACTTCTGCTATCTGGGGCACAGCAGAGCAGCAGCAGTGAGGAATTAAAAAAAAAAAAATAAATAAAAAAGAGCCCTATTTGCATAAACCTCCCAAAAAAAGAGGAGCTGGAGCCTGAGTCTGGAGAGCTGGAATATCAGTCAGGGACCACCCCGAGCTGGCAGGAAGTGCAATGAGTATTTGGGAAGCATCACCTGGAGCTGGGCACGTTCTGCCACCAGGTCCCTGCATATCCCCAAAGTGCTGCCCCAGGGCTTGACACCCCATCGAGGAGTGACATTGGGACACTTTTGTATTCAGGTCTTAAGAGGGCCAGATTAATCGCCATGTGCTGGATCTGTCACGCGCAGGGATATATATTCTTCTCGGAATTTACAAGTAGTTCTGTCTGAGAAATAAACAACTGGAGATAAAAATTACATTGTCACCGTGCAGGTGTGATCGATGGGCAAGGCCAGCCCTCGGAGGTGCCACTGGCACAACCTACCCAGGGAGTGCCAGCACCTGGGACACCTGGCAGATGCCAAAGGGATTCCAGGAAAGGCAGTGGGATGTACTCCACCAAGCCCAGCCTGCTGTGTCTCGGTCCCAAACTCCAGGAGAAGTGGGAACAGTCACCAAGACCATCCCCAAGTGAGGTAGATGCCAAACCCTGGAGAAAACAATGCTGGTGATGGGTGGCCAGGATGCAACCGTGGGAACATGCCTGGAGCAAAGCAGTCAGAGGCAGAGGAGGCTGCAGCCCCCAGGTCAGCTCCTGGTAAAAGCCTCTCGGGCTCTGTCTCAAGCCCCAAATCCTCCTCTCCAGTGTGTTTCCAAGGTCAGCAATGTGCTAAAGACAGAGCCAGGCTGGCAGCCACTGGATTCCCCAGGGATGTGAGAGAAGGATTGATGCAGTTTACACCAAGCCCCTTTCTAGTTTGGTTTCTCCTTCATCCTTCTCTGCTTCCCGCGGCTGCATTGCCTTGGCCCGGCTTGTCACGGAGTGACAGAGCACATTGCCTGCTGGGGTCACTCCCTGGGGAGGGACAGGCATTGGCTCCCTCACGGTTTAAATCTAAATTCACACTGAAAGCACTAAAACAGCTCTGCGTGGATCCTCTTCCCAGCCTTCGGCATCCTGAGGAGTCATGACTCGGCTCAGCCTGCCGGGATGGAGATCCCAAAAACCATCTGGGGACATCCAGCTGCCCCTGAGGCGGGTGCCTCGCTCCAGGCTGGCACCCAGCAGCTGGTCCAGCAACTGCCTTCGGTCTATTAATAAAGCTGGAGCAGCTGGTAGAGCATCCACCGCGCCAGTCCTCGGGATTCATCCACACCGCTCTGCCTTATCAGCCATGCTTTTCACAAGCACTTAAATTCAGGAGGAAAAGGAAAAAGTGAAATCAGATAGAAATGCAGGTCTGTTTGCTGTTTTCTCCAATGAAATGGTTCTGGGTAAACAGCAGACGCCTTTGATGAAATCCCAGCAGGCTTAAACAATAAAGCTGGTTACAAACTCAATCTGGCGCAGATATCAGATCTGAAATTGTTTCAAAAAACATGTCAACATTTTCTAATGCTGCTGCAAAACTTCCTCGGCACTTTGCCACAAGCTGCATCTGTGACGCAGGACCTGCACCGCTGTCCCAACTCCTGCTCCCACTGCTGCACTTCCCAGGGGCAGCCCTGGCACCTCTGCAGCCTCTGCCTGCTGGGACACCCTGAGCTGCAGGAAGATGCTCGGCAGCATCACCTGGGAGGCAGGAGATGCACATTCCCGGCCCCGTGCTCGGGGAACACTGGGTTGTTTTCCAGCTGTAAATGCAGTTCCCATCCCCAGGCACAGCCTGGCTGAGGCTTTGCAGTGCTGGATAAGGGGCATCAGGCAGGGTGGGCATCCATCACATCCCAGGGATGGAATTCAGCAGTGGGTTCATCCCAGGCACCACCAAGGACAATTGACTTTTCTATGGAAAAACAATTTTCAAAATGTTGTGGTGGCAGAGGAGCACAGCCTGGTGCCCCTCTTGGGTTCTGCCCCTCCTGTGTGCCACCTCTGCATCCTGCCAGGACACCAGGGCAGGATGAGGCTGCATGGGGATGCACAGCTGATGGAATACGTGGCTGGGGACAAAGCTTGGTCCCTCTCCTACACCTCTGGCACAGGCTGGTGGGCACAATGGGGACCGTCCAGTGCAGGACGGCTGGGCCGGGGTGACAGGAAATCTGGCAGCTCCATTGGTGTTGGAGTGACAGGGACCATCCAAACTGGGAAAACATGTGGAGTTACAGTGCAATGAGGCAGCTCCCGCACTGGCACTGCCAGGACCAGCCTGCCAGTTACCTGGCACTGGCACTTCCCAAACTCTGTCAGCATTTGGGGTCTCTGGAGGACATCAGGGGAGGCAGCTGAGGGGATGAGAGGCTGAGGAGGAGGAGGAGGCACACCTGCTCACATCACAAACACAGACACTCTTGGCTCTGGTTAAAAAGCCAGTGCCAGCTCTAAAGGCATTTATTTGGGATCTCCCAAAGGCTCCTATGTCCATCCATAAGGGATCTACTCCACAAGTGTGGGGGGAGACACACTGATCCCATGTTGGATCCAGCCCACCCCACACCCTGAAGAAGCCCCCAGCCTGGAGCTGATGCCTGACACAGCTCATGTCCCGTGTGCCTGTGATGGAGCAGCAGAACCTTCATCCCTCTCAGGAACTGGAAACGACAAAGGGGACGCAGGAGAGGAAAAACGGGGCACGAGGAAGAGGATGAGGAGGGCGGGCAGCGCTGGGGGGGTGCAGGGGGCCAAGCCTGAGCTCCGGAGCAGCGCAGGGGATGTGGCAGAGCTGACCCCTCTGCAGAGGTTGCCTCTGCCATCGATCCCTGTTGCACTCAGGCTCATTAGGGCCGGGGAGCTGCTGCGAGCGGCTGCTGGAGGAGACAGACGGGGGGAGCGCTCGCTGTGGCTCCCTGGATCGTATTAAATATTTACTTTGTTTTGTTTTGTTTTTCCCAGCTATATTGATCAGAGATGGAGTGGGGAGGGGGGGAGCAAGGGGGTGCTGTTGGATGCTGGGAGGGAAAAGAAGAGGCAACGACTGAGCTGGAAAACGGGGACAGACCCTGTCAGGGCGTTCCCGAGGGAACGTCACCTGCTCTCCCGTGGGGCACCCAGTGCTGTCACCCTACAGAGATGCTCCCCTCAGAGCCATTCATCCCCTTCAGACTCGGGATGGGCACCACCAGCACGCAGGGGATGCAGTGGGGCAGCGTCCACTCCCCATCCCACACCAGCCCCATCTGGAGGGATGCAGGATAGGGGGATTTCCAAGGTGAAAGCACCTCGTAGCTTGGGGTATCCCCCCGCCCCGGGTCGGGAGGTGCCCCCCGCATCCAGGCTGGGCCCCGGGAGCGGCCGCGCAGTCGGCACTGTTTCTATTTCGAGAGGAGCTCTACTGGAAAAGGAACAAAAGCCGAGGGAAGCTATAAATAGCCGCCTCCTTCACACCAGCGCCTCCTCCGCCCCAGCATCCCGAGGCCGGGGGGGTCCCGCAGCCCGGCCCGGGCTCAGCCCCACCGCCAAACCCCCTCCGCGTCTTCGAGCCAACATCTCCATCTGAAAACCAGAGGGAATAATAAGCCTGGGAATATCTGCCGCCGAAGCAGAACTGGCTCTGAGCAGCGGTTTGCCAAGTTACCCGGCGGCTCTGCCCAGCCACAGCCTCGTTCCCCGGGGAATTTGACGCTGCCCAGCCCAGCTCTGCACCCAAAAACACCCCGCAGGGATGGATTCCACCACCTGGGGATGGTCCTCTTGTCCCTGGCCCTGCCTGCGGCTGGCGGGGAGCAGGAAGAGCCGAGTGGCTCGGGCAGACCTACTTTCAAGGCTTTAATCCTTTTTTGCTTAAAGAATCTTTTTTTTTCTCTCTCTCTCTCTCTCTCCCCTCTTTCTTTTTTTCCCTTTCTTTTCCTTTCCGCGCGGCAAAGATGGGGTCTGATCAGAGGAGAGACGCAGGGAGCTGACAAGCTGCGGCGTACGGAGAGAAAGGAGAAAGAAATACATATTTATTACCCTCAATTATTAAAAAATAGATAGCAGCAGATCTTAGGCCCTGGCAGAGGCACTGCAGAGTCGTTTGTCTGAGGACTATTTTGTTTTTTAAATTCCATTGAAATTATAATACGCCGGGCTTGTTAGCACAAACACCCCGGCATATCCCTGCCGAGGGGGGATCATCCCAAACCCCTCTGCTGGCTCCGGTGTGCTTCCCGCAGGGTGGCTGTATCCAGCACCCGATGGGATGCCGAATTTGCAGGCAGCGGGGAGGGATGGAGAGAGGCTCAGGGAAGCAGGAGCTGGCAGCGGCTGCAGCCAGCAGCCTTTGTCCCGCTCTGCCTTCACCCCGCGGGGATCAGAAGGGCTCTGCCCGGTGCAAGCACACACCAAATTCACATGGATAAACAAGCTGGGTGAAGGTCTCACGGACAAGATCTCACCCAGGTCACCTCGGGTTAAAAAAGCCCCGTGACATTCTGCGTGCCCAAGGACGGGCTTTGCACCCCTCGGGTGGCACCGTGGGGGTCCCGTGGTCACGGGGATGGGGTTTCCCCGAGCAAACCAATGCAAACGCTGGTGCAAATGCAGCTGGGAGGGAAAAAAAAAAAATAGAAAGCGGTTCCCAAGTGCGGCACACGGGGCTGGCGGAGCCGCTGGCACCTCCCCTCCGCTTGCAGGGCTGCTCCGTAAGGAGCCCTGCCAGAGCAGCAGCAGCCAAATTCCCTCCCACCGCTGCTCCCCAGTAAACAGCGGCTGCATCCTCCCCGTGTGATGGTGATGCCGGGACTTAGGGAGCACGTGGAGCACCTCTGCCACCCTCCAGCTCCAGCACCGAGCTCTCCCCGCAAACGGGATCCGTATGGATGCACCAGATCACCACGGACCTGCTGTGCCATCGCCTCTCCAGGGCCGAATCCCGCTGCCACCCCATCCCGCTGGTCGTGAGAAACGCAGCCGTGAGAGGAACCAGCTTGTGACACCGTGAGCCACCAGAGGCGGTCACGGCTCTCCCAGGCCAGCCAGGAGCATCGCTAAAAGCTGCTCACCAAAGCTGGGCCGGCTCCAAGCTGCCGTGCCGGCTCCCAGCCGCTGTGCCAACACCACCGGGGAAGCAAGCAGCCAGCGGGCACATATGCTGTCAGAAAGGAAAAGGAGCTTTCGACACCAAATGGAGCATTTTCTGCTTAATAACCCCCAATCCTAATCTGCACAAAGAAGATTGCCCCCCGCATCTCCCCGTCCCGCATCTGCCGCTCGCCCTGCCCGTACTTTAACACCCGGGCAGAGCCCCAGCAGCACATGCCCTCGGCAGGAAAAGCAGGAGAAAGATCAGCCACTGGGAGAACAGGCGATGCCCAGTACTGGGCTCATCTCCTTTTGACAGCTCCGAGCCTCCACCATTTGTCATCAGTAAAAATAATGTTCCTAAAAGTGTCCCCCCTCTGATTGCCGGGCGGCAGGCGCAGGGCTGTGGGTTTCCATGGTGATGCCGTTCCGCAGGGATGGTACAGGGGGATCGGTGGGATTGCTGCTCCCTCGGTTTGGGAGATGGGACGTGGTGTTGACATCCGGAGCGAGGACAGCACCAGCCCTGCTGCTGGCAGAGGATCCTGAGGCTGAGCCAGCTCCTTCCACCTTGGGCTTGAGCAGCGTCACCCAAAATAGCAGGGGAAGAGCAGCCTTGCTGGAGAGGACACGGATGCTCCTGTATCACAGTGGTGCTCCTGAGGCCGTGCCCTGCACCCTGCCCGTGCCAGCACACGGATCCCCAGCTCCTCCTCACTGACTCCCACCAGGATCCCGCTTGCTCCTGGCCTCGTGGCTCTCCCTGCAGCCTCCCACTTGTTGCCTCTGCTCTTAAATCAGGCTCCAGCCTCCCTCCAGTGGGTTTTGAATGAGGGCAACACCTCGCCCATCCCAACCTGCTGGGAACCCAAACAACAGCCACCACTGCTGGGGATGTGGGTGCCTGTGCTGCTGCTTCTCCACCAAAGTGCTCTGCAAACATAATCTGCTCTTAATAACCCAAGTCTCTACTGATCGTGGCTGAACCCTGGAATTGCACTTTGCAAACAAAGCCCACGTTTTTGGCTGTTTGGGGAAGACTGGAGCAGCTCCCTGGGGTGGGGATGAGCAGCAGTGTCACTCAGGGGTGCCCCAGTGTGGGGACAGGCAGTGCCCCAGTGATGAGGGGCTGAAGTGGCTGTGTCCCGGGTCGCTCCTCTGCAAGGGAGGCTTTGACTCTACACTTCCACAGGGGCACTGCCAGGAGGAGGGGACACCCCAACAGGAGACAGCCTTGATCACACCTGGCCACCCCCACGTTCCTCCAGGCTCTCACACTTCCCTGCGTGGTTTTTGCCTTCAAACAAGATTTTGGCTCTTGCTGTCAAAACCCATCAGTGCTCCAGCAGTTTCCAGCAGCCCAAGTTCTTGCCCGGCCCCAAGGCAATGACATCCCACTCGTGGCCTCATCCTGCAAACCATGGAGCCCCACTGCCCCTGCTGCTGGCCTGTGCCAGTGGCTCCAGCACTGCCAGGTGCTTCAGGGAAAGATGGGTGTGAAATCACGCTGGAAAAATGCATATTTTTACGTTTCCACAGCAGGTTCACCGATGTTTTTAGGGCAGCACTTCGAGGCCACCTGGAGTGTCACCCACAGCCTCCGGCACCCAGATGGGACTGTGGGGTGCCGGGTGTGGCATTTTAGGCAAAAGGTGGGAATAACATCCAGCCAAGCGTGGCCACAGCTCTGACCCTGCCGGGCTCCATCAGTGCAGGTCACTGAGCACCGACGGCTCCTTCACATCCTGACTCCAGGTCTAGGCAGGTCTCGTCTGCTGAACCCTCCTTGCTCCCCCCCAGCAGCACCGCAGGGACAGCCTGGGCCACATCCTGACCCCCTCCCTTGCTTCACCGGGCACAGAGAGCTTGTGGCTTCCTATCAGCTCTTTAGGAAATTAAACTTTTATAAGCAGAAAGGTTTCTGGGCTCTTGGCTCCCCGGCGCAAGAACCGCAGTCCAGCCTGCGCCTGCACCCTGCCCGCTGGCTGCTGCCCTGGCAGGGAGGGACGGAGGCTGGACGCCCCGTCGATGGATGAGCAATGGAAGGGACAGGGATGTGGCTGCCCATGACCTTGGTGTCATCCTTGACCTGGAAATCTCCTTCTCCTGCATCGCCAGTAATGCACTCCTGCCTGTGGCTGCCTGCGGCCACCTCCGACAAAGCTGTGACAACCCCTCACCCGGGATGGAGCTGCGCCCCACGCTGTCACCCACTGCCACACCACCAACAGCATCCCACTGCACAGAATCCACCCTGAATCCCGCCAGTGACTCCACAGATGAAGCTCACAGGGAGCAAGAGGCCCAAAATGCCCCCAGGAATCGCAGCACCCGCCCGGCCGCGCTGCCGCCATCCTGCTGCAAGCGACTTTGCCCGTGTGGCACCGCGAGTGACGCCGTCCCCTCGGAGCTGCCTCCCTTGGAGGTGTCAACCACGGCACAGCTCGTGCTGCCTCAAGCCCAGCCTCAAGCCTGGTCCCCAGCAGTGGGACGTGGAAGGCAGCGGCAGTGCCACCGTCAGCCCGCACTGCCACCCACCAGCACAGCCTTGCCTTGCCACCATCCTTGACAAAACCACCTGCCCTGGAGCCCTGCAGAGGGGTTTGGCCCCAGCCCAGCCAAACAGCTGCAGTTGTCCCCTTGTCTCACATGTGGGATGTCCCCTCTGCACCCCACTTGGGGCAAATGCTGGGGATGGGGACTCCCTGCCCAGGGACACCTGGGCACGGTGAGGCAGGGAGGGGAGAACCTGTCGGCAGGATGGAGGCCTCCTCTAACTGCCTGTTGAATTATTCAGGAATGGTATTAACTTATAAATGAGTGTGTTTGACTGATTTTGTGGTTGATGTACAGATAAATTCTAATGAAAGACAGCTACAAGATTTTAAATTATTAATTAGACTGCCACTTAACAAAGCCTATTTGGCACTCTATTTCCTTGCTTAACAAGACAAAAACTTTAAGAATAGGTTTTGCTTTAGCCCACAGGCTCTTCAATTTGCATTTTGTTTTTCTAGCTCCACAAATGAAAGCTGTAGATCTTGACCTTAACAGGCTACCCCTGGTGGGATCCAACCCTGTCAGCAGCCTCGCTGCCTGCCTCCACCTCAGGCTCCCAGCTTCCCAGCCTGGATGATGCTTTTCCTCCAGCCGGCAGCACCAGGGCTGGGAATCAAGGCTGGAAACCGGGACTGCTCCGAAGGCTTGGGGTTTTATTCTCCAGTCATCCAGCTGGGTTGGGTTAATACGCCAAACAAAGCTGAGGCGGGAGCCAGAGAAAGGAGCATCCGAGTGCGAGGCCCCACAGCCGCAAGGTGACATTTCCCTCAATGGGAAAAAGCATCCCTGGGGTGGCAGCAGGGGCTCTGCCCTGCCTGGGGGTCTGCACCCCAATGCCAGGGGCTGCACACACAGCCTGGGCACTTTCTCCACTGCCCGAGCCTCGTCGGAGAGGGGCATGTGCTGGTGGTGGCGAGGGCTGGGCCTGGGGCTTTGTGGTCGCCCCCTCCCCGGGGCATGGGACAGCAGAGGGGGGTCCGGCCCAGATCCCCCCGCATGGCATCGCTGTCCCCAGCATCTCCCCGGGACTGGCCCCGGTGCAGCGGTGCCGGGGGTCCTGCCCGCCCCCCCCACCATCCCGGACCCCCCGGGAGGGCCAGCTGCTCCCCTCGCTGTGATGTCACAAAGCTCCCCGATGATGTCCCAGGCGGTTGCCATGGAAATCGCGGGATGTCACAGCGGAGCGATTCTCCTCGGGGGGGGGGG
>VWYP01026403.1:116886-141545 GCA_013400435.1 Pycnonotus jocosus
GGCCCCCCCCTTCTTCCGCCGCCGCCGCCTCTCCCGCCTCCCGTGGACAGTTCGTGAAAGTGCCGCTGCTCCCGTTCCCCGCGCCGCCGCCCTCCCACCGCCCCACTGGGAGGTATGGCCCAGCGCCGCCCTCCTGGGGCTCTGCGGTCCCCCCGGGACCGACTGTCACCGCCGGTACATCGTTGTCCCCTCTACCGTCGTCGTCCGCACGGTGCCCCGTTATCGCACCGAGGCTCCGCCGCGCCGCCCCGCGCCCGCCGCGGTCACGGCTGTCCCCGCTGTCCCGCCTGCCCAGCACCATCCCTGCCTCTCCCCGGGGACCCGCCGTCCCCTCGGCCCCTTATCGTCCCCTCTGCCAGCCGTGTCGCCGTGTCCTGCCGAGATGCCGCCGTCCGATCCGGGTCTCTGCTGTTCGCGCTGTCCCCGCCGTCCCGGCACCGTCCCACCCGCTCCCTACGGTGCCCTCCGACCCTTCTCGTCCCCTCAGCCCCACCGGGGTCACGGATTCTCCACCAGGGGCTGTGCTATCCCCTCTGCCTCCCGGTCGCTGCTGTTCCCTTTGTCTCCCGATTCCTGCTGTCCCCGCACTCTCCGCCGCGATCCCGACACCCCACCGTCCCCGAGCTGTCCTCACTGTCCCCAGACAGTCCCTCCTGCCTCCAGAGTGTCCCTGGCGCCTCCTCCCCTATGCACCGCAGCGGGTCCCGTTATCCCACCGGGCACGCAGCTGTCCCCACTGCCCCGCCGGGATCGCCGCTTTCCTCGGGGGATCCCCGCTGCCTCCTCGGTCTTCTATCGTCCCCTGGAGGTCCCCGCTGACCCCGGAATGTCCCTCCTGCCTCTCGAGGGTCCCTCTTGCCTCCTTCCCTCTGTCCCACCGTGGATCCCGTTATCCCAACGGGAACGCTGCTGCCCACACTGCCCCAAGAGGGTCCCGTTATCCCACCGGGAGCACTGCTGTCCTTATTGCACCGTGGGGATCCCCGTTGTGTCCAGGGGCTCCCCGTTACCCTCGGGTCTCTCTTGACCCATGCTTCGCAGGGCAGTGACTTCTGCCCCACGACACGGGCGTGGGGGACACACACACGGACCCGTCACCATGACAACGTCCCCGGTGCCCCCGCCCCGTCCCTGTGTTAAGGTTAGGACTGTTAACCCTGGAGCTGTCAGCACTGCGAGGGATGCGGCGGGACCACGTCCCCGACGTGAAGGGCGGACAGCCCCTCCATCGCAGCGCTTGTCACATCCCACTGCACTCCCAGTGTCCCGCCGTCACCGTGGCGACAGCGCTCGGTCCCCGCCGCACCGCCCGTCCCGTCGGGGCCCGCAGGTGCGCTCCCGAGCTCGAGCTCTCGGCCGGCGACTGCTCGGGCCTTGCGCGGGGATCGCTTAGTGCTGCCTTTCCCGCCTCCACGTGCGCCACAGCCATGGCGGCCCCCGTGCGGGTCGGGAGCGCGGCCCCTGTGCCCGCCAAAGGTGGGCTGGGACCGGCTCGGCGCGGGGCTCCCGGTGCCGCTACCGGGCGCTGTTTTGGTTGCCTCGACGGGGGAGGTCGGGCCGGTGGCGGGAGTTGGCTCCGCCATCGTCCCGGCCACCCCCGCCGCCGGCCCGGCCCAGCTGGCCCTTTGTCGGTTGTCCCGTGGGCCGTGCGGGGAGGCTTTGGTGGCTCGTGAGTGCCGGTGTTGGGCTGGAAATAGTGAATAATCCCCCTGCTGTCACTCCCCCGCTGCACTCTGGCATCGCCGAGATGTAGGGGGGCGGCTGCTGTCGGGGGGCGGCTTCAGGATGAGGCTCCCGGGGATGGATCGCCCGGCGCTGGGTGGCTTTTTCCCGGCGGGATAACGGGATCCCCCTATTGGGGAAACAGGGCTGCATTAGGATGTCCCCGTGATGCTGGCCGATGAGCCCCGAGGGGCTGTGCGTGCTGTCCCCTGGGTGTGGGGACAGCCAGCTGCACTCACAGGGTTTCACGTAATTCCTGCTGTGCTTTCTGGGCTAAAAAAAGCCTTCTTGTTCCCCCCAAAAGCGCTGGCACTCTGCCCGCAGCGGGAAGGGCAGGACCCCACCCCTTCTTGCCGCTTATCCCTAGGGATGTGAGCACAGCCACCCTTCTCCCGCTTGACCCCAGGACTGGCTTGAGGACAGCAAGGCTGCTGGTGCCCCGCGGGATGCGGGGTGCGCTGCCCTCCCACGGCTTCTTTAGGTCCCCCCGTTTGTCCCGCAGCCCGAGCGCGGCACGTGGCCCAGCAGATCCCCGAGGAGATCCTGGGGAACGCGGAGCTGCGGGCGGCGGTGGAGGCCCTGCCCCCCAACTACAACTTCGAGATCCCCAAGACCATCTGGCGCATCCGGCAGGCTCAGGCCAGGAAGGGTGAGCGCTGAGCCGGGGGATGAGCGGTTTGGGGGCTGGTTTGTGCTGCTGGGACCCCCATGGGGCAAGTGAGGCTGGGGCAGGGGTGGGGCCGAGCTGCTGCTGTGTCCCCGGTGTGTTTATGCTCTGTCTTGGCGAGCTCTCCTTTTCTCGAGGGGGGTTAATAGATCTGTATCTCTGGATTATAATCACATTGGACAGGACAGGTTGAGCTGCGCGGACCTGTCAGCCTGGAGATGTGTCTGGGATGCTGGCCAGGTCCCTGCTGTGCTCCTCTTGCTTCTCTCCTCTCTCACTGCACTTTCCTGACACACTGCTGGGGCTGGGAAGGGGGAGCCCCACAACGCTGGGCACCGGGGGTGGGGCTGGCAGGGAGCTGGGCTGTGCTGTTCTCTGCTCTGAACCTTCCTCAGAGGGTTGTGCAGCCCCAGAGGAGCAAGGAGTGATTGTGGAGGCTTCAGGAGTGGTGCCAGGGCTTTCCCTGCACAGCCTGTGCATCCCACTGAGCAATATGTGATCTGCTACGGGGAGCAGGGCACGGAGCCTCCCCCTCCACCCCTGGGTGTCACCAGCGTCCCCACCCACCCTGACTTCACATGCACGGTGGCAGAGCCAGATTTGAAATGCTCTGTATCCACCTGGGAACGTCTCTGCCTGCTGCCACCGAGCTGGCAGGGCTGGCAGGTGTCAGGGGGGATGTTCTGGAAGCTGAGCTGCTCCCGGCTGCGGTGCTGAAGAGCCGGAGGGTGAGGAGCTGTCCAGCCCATTCTGGCTGTGGTGTGGCAGTCAGGGCTGGACTTGTCCCATCAGGACACAGCGAGGCCGCCCAGCCGTGCTGCTCTGGCTTTCCTGCCGTGTTTTGCTGCTTGGCACCTCCTAATTAAATGTAAATATGCGGCTGGGATTTAGGCTTCCGAGCTGGGAGCGGAGCCCATCAGCCAGCCAGCCGTGCTGGGATTTAAAAATCTGCGTGTGCACAGAGCAGCCAGGGGCTCGTTGCTGGGGGAACGCAGCCTCCCACAGGGCTGCAGCCAGCCCTGCCTGTGCCCTGCCTGCTGTGGGGTTTGGGGGGCGGATTGGAGAGCACCCCCTTTCTCCATTGTGCTGGCATGGTGGAGAGCAATCCAGCTGCCTCCTGCCAGCCCCGTGTTTGCAAATCTGAGGTGAAGGGCAGCCCCAAATGGGCCAAAATGGTTTCAAATGGGCTGGGGAATGCTGGGACACAGAGCCCTCATTCCTGCCAGGTCAGGCAGGAGCTGGCAGAGCAGGTGCAGTTTTCCTTGGGCCCTGTGGGTTGGAACAGGGTGGGATCAGCCTAATTTGAGCCAGGCCTTTACACAGCTCCACACTGGCCAGCAGGCTGGGCCTGGCAGCAGGGGGATTTTGTTGGAGGGGAATCTGGAGAGAGTGTTTGGGTAGATAGCATGGAAGCTGGGATATCTTAGTGTGATTGGGAGGTGAAACAACAACAGGATTAATGGGGCCTCTTCCTTTCACCTCCTCCATCATGGTCCCTGCTCCTCTCCACCACCCCATGGGGGGCTCCTGGCTGTACCCCAGGCACTGGGCAGTCCACTGGCCTTTGGAGGAAGAGGGATTGTTCTGAGCTGTGAGGAGGGAGCAAATGAGGGAACACAATTTGTTGTTGAGTAAATTCCTGCAAGGCACAATGCTGCGGCTGTTGCTGGCCACCCTCCTGAAATGGAGAGAGAAGCTGGGAGGGGGCTGTGGAGAAGGGCAGTGAGGATGATCAAAGGTTTGGAGCAGCTTCTGTATAAGGAGAGATTAAATAGATTTAGATCCTTTAGCTGGAAAAGAGGTGAACGAAGGGGGATATGATAGGGATGTAGAATTGTGAATGATGTGGAGAGGCTGAACAGGGGATGATTATTCACTCTTTCTTGTACCAGGAGAACCAGGGGCACACGTTTACATTATTAGGAGCAGGTTTAAAATAAACAGAAGAAAGTACCTTTTGCTGTGCAGCTCATAATTAAAATCTGGAAGTCATTACTGCGGGAAGTGGGAGAGACCAGCAGTGTCAGCGGGTTCGGAGAGGGATGAGGTGTGTGCACAGAGAGGGTGGATACAGCCCAAGGCAGGACAGTCTGCACTCCAGCTGCCAGAGCCACCCAGATTTTTGGCCAACACCTGGCTGTTTTGGGGGAGGGTGGTTTGTGGCTGCACCTTGAGCTAGTCTCTGCTTCAGGATGTCCCTTCCAGCCCCTCCTAACCCCGTGGCTGTTCCTCTTCCCAGTGGCCCTGCAGATGCCGGAAGGGCTCCTCATGTTCGCCTGCACCATCGCTGACATCATTGAGCGGTAAGACCACGGCTTTTCCCTGCTTCCCTGTGGGGCTCCAGGGCTGCCAGGGGGATGGCGACTACTGCTGGGGACGAGTTGGCCACTGGGCAGGATGAAGCCCAGGGCTGTGGATGAGGAGGTGCTGTGGGTTCCTTCGTGGGGCCACAACCACAGCTGGGCAGCCCTGCGGCAGGTCACAGGGACCTGCTGCCAGCCCTGGGGACAAGGACCGGCACGGTGCCAGCCCAGCCCTCTCTGCTCGGCTTCTCCTCCCCTCTCTGCCGTGCAGGGAGCTGCTGACAGGCTCAGCGTGCCGGAGCCCCCGCGGGGCTGCTGGAGCCGGGGAGCAGCCGTGTTAACAACCGGCTGACGCCAGCCCGGTGCCCGTGTGCTCACCACGGCAGCGCAGCCAGGGGAGGGCCGGCGGCGGGGCCACCCCTGCAGCACAGACACATCCTCCTCCCCCATGGCCTCGTCCTGCCTCTGCAGCCACGCTGCCCAGCACGGAGATGCGCAGGGGCAGCTTTGCTGCGGCTGGGGAGGCTTGAGGCTACAGTGATGGCACGGAAAGGGTCACTCCTGCTGGGTGACCCCTTCGCCACGGCTCCTCTCTTGATTTTTCTGTGCCGCTCGAGAGGTGAGGCTGACGCACTGGAGAGGAGCCGGGCTGTGCAGTGACAGTGGATGCAGGCACCTTGCAGAAATTGGCCGTGATCTCTTTCCTGCCGAGCGCGACTGCCTTCCCCCCCTCCCCCCCACCCACCACAGCCCCCTCTCTGTTTTAGCACAATGAATTAGTGCTAATAGCACTTGATGCCTCGTCTGCCATCGGGGTCGTGGCACTCATTAGCAGCTGCCTCGTCGAGGCCAGCAGCCTCTCCGCCGCTGCCGTGCTGGGTGGGAAGGCAGCTGTGCCCGCGGGCTTTGTCCCCGATGGCTTTGCCATCGCCTCCCCCGCGGGGATGGCGGCAGCCCCGCATTCGATGGGAAGGTGGGCGCGGGCAGGGGATGGGCGCGGGGGGCAGGGGATGGGTGCGAGTGTGGGCAGCTCCGCGTGGGTTTGTCCCTTTAAGTGGAGCTGCCTCCTCTCCGGCTTTGGCACCCAGCCGCTTTCATGTCTCCGACTTCAAAGGCAGCGGATTAAGGGGCTCTTTTATCTGAATGAAACCTTAAGCCCCACTTCCCGGTGGATGGTGGATTCCAGGGTGCTGAATGCCAGGGTGCCGGTGGATTCTGGGGTGCTGGCATCCTTGCTGGACTCACCCTCTTTGCTGGGGGTGCTCCACAGGGCTGGTGAGGGGTGCTGGTGGGAGATGGGTGCTGCGTGGGTGGAGGTGCCAAGGGAGGGGATGTGGGGGCACTGATGGAATGATGTTTGGATGTGAGATGGCTTCAGAGCTGAGCAGGAGGGCCGTTTCCTTCCCTCACTGCCACCATGCAGCACCCAGAGACACCCCACTGCCACTCCCTTACTGGGTGCCATCTGTGACCCTGGCTGGGGATGTGACTGTGCTGGATACCAGCACTGCCAGCCAGAGGATTGTGACTGTGGGCAGGAGTGTGCCCAGCCCCGTGTCCACTCTCTCGGGGACCCACTGGGCACCCGGTTACACTGCTGGAGGTGAGGTGTGAATCGGCAGGTGGCCTCGTTAGTTCCTGCCTCTTCCTGCTATTAATATTCATCGCCAGCATTAATGTGGAATCGCAGCTCGGCCGCCCGCTCCTTCTGGCCCTCCTCACCCAGTGCTGGGGCCGGATGAGCCTCCGACGTGACAGGAATCGCTGCAGCCGTGTGCTCTGCCTGCCGGGGCCAGCCTGGGGACAGGGGCTTGGGGTGCCATCAGCTCTGGGCTGGTGTTCCCTTCCTCCCGGTGACAGAGAGGATGTGAGGGCTGAGCGTGACAGGAATACCTGAGTGCCCACGGGGGGCATTGCTCAGCGAGCAACCCCTCTCCCCAGCCCATCCCCACAGCCTCCTGCCCTGTCCTTGCTGGTGGGACTTTGGGGAGTGAGTTCCCCCTCCCCTGCACTCTCTGCTGCTGGCTGCAGAGCCATGCCCGGGGCTGTGCCCCTGGGGTGACAGTGCCCACCCCTGTGTGTTTTGGTTGAACCAGAGCCGTGTCAGCTGCCACTCAGATGGAATATTTATCCCTTCTGCTGGAGCTGCCTTTTAATAGAATATCTGTGCCGTGGCCTGGTGGTGCTGGGGAGAGCCGAGAGCAGGGACGTGCCTCACTCCCCCGCATCACAGGCAGCTTGCTCGCTGTGTGTCTGTCTGTCCCCGTGCAGTGGGATGGCAGTGTCACCACGTCCCTCACTGCCGTGTGGGAGTGAGCAAGCCCCCGGGGAACTCCGTGGAGTAAGGAGGGGAGAGGGTGGCCGGGTGGGACCTGTCTGAGCTCCCCAGCATTGCACTGGCGCTTGCCGAGCCCCGAGGGGCTGCGGGGATGAAGATGTAGCCGAAGCATCACAGCAGCCGCCCTGGAAAGGCCAGTGGGGTTCTTAGCCTGGAGCCTTTGAAATCGAGAGCACACTCGGAGCATTGACCGGTGTGAGGCCACTTAATTACCGCTAATAGGTTTGTCATTGTCAAAGCTGTGCCGGGGCGAGCGGCCCGGCTGCCGGGGGGGGGGCGGCGAGGCCGGGGGCTGCGCGCTGCCGGCGCCGCATCACGACGCTCCCGCGGCACCTTCCAAATTGGCTCCATTTGTCACAGCTGATGTAATTCGGCAGAGGGGAACTCGTGCTGGGGGGCGGCAGCGTGGAGAGCCGCGTGGGGGGAGCTCGGACCACAGCTCAGGGAAGGGGCAGCCCCCCAGCCCACCCGCTGTCGTGCCGGGGAGGTGGCAGTCGTGTCCCCCTGCACCAGCAGCTTGCAGCTGGGGGCTGTGCAGCCAGGAGCGAGCCCCTGCACCCCTCCCTGCCGGGGCTGGAGCAGACGGATCAGCTGGGCTCTCAGCTGGGCTTTTGATTCCGTGTTAATAAAGTCGGCTGTCAGGCTTCGCAGCTGCTAATCCCTCTGTCTTCCCGTGCCACGGCCGGGGTGAGAGGCTCCTGCTAATCAGCTGAGGCTTGGTGGCAGGGAAGGGCAATGGCAGGAGGGCCCAGGGGTGTCCTGGTGCCCGCACAGACTACCCTGCCACAGCTTTAAACACCTCCCAATGGCTTTTGAAGATCCACACGAGGCAGTGCTGGAGGTGTGCAGACCATCCTAGTCTCATCCTGGTGACTCAGGAGCATATGGGGACTTTTTGGAGTGACATTGGTTGAGCAGTAAGGAGTTAAACATCTGTATGTACAGCCCAACAGCTGTGGCAGAGCTTGAAATGCCCCACTATGGCCAGGACAAAACAGGCCCTGATGGCCAGTGTGTCCCCAGTGCCATGGCTGGTGTGCCCAGCAAGTTCCCAATGCCAGCAGGCACCAGGTCCCTTGGCCAGGCGGCTCTGCCATGTGGCACTGAGCAGTGTGGCACTGAATGCTGTGATGAAGCTGGCAACATCACCAGGAGGTCCCAAAAGGCCACCCTGGGACACTAACACACATCAGGATCTGGCCTCAGCTGCCCAGTGCCGTGCTTCTGCCGGCCAGCGTTGCTTTCCCTTCTCCCCTCGTCCTTTTAAGCACAACCTGGAGGCTCTGGCAGCGGGTGCACGCTGTGCAGGGGAATTTAATCACTGTCATTAGCCACACAACAGCATCATTAGGAGGAATGAAGTTCTCACTTCATTGGAGATGTTCAAAACCTTCTGCCCGGGTGGTGGCTGCGCCAGGGGGATTGGGCCGGGGGGAATGTGTGGGGTCTGTAAGGCTGTCACCACCCAGGGCTGGGATGTGCCAGGTGCCCCATGCCACCTCCTCATATCCCACAGAGCTCTGTGACCTGGCCATTGTGAGGAGGGGACAGGCACTATCCAGACACAGGATGGTCATGGTGGCTTTACAACCAATGTGCACTGGCCCTTTTGGGTTTTTTTTTTTGCTGCTATGGGACCAGTAAAGCTGGGGTGCCCTGGGACACACCCCTTGAGAGGTGCTGTTTGCCCTGCCACCTCTAGTGAGGACAGAGTGGGAAGTCCCCTCAGAAGAGGGGGATCCAGCTGGAGATGGTTCCTCCTGGGGGGCTGTGGGGACACCCACCTCTCCCCATTGTGCTCCACTTGCAGAAGCTCTGTGGGGCCCCATCATTGCCCAGCTGCAGCCAGGCTCTTCCAGCACCAATTGCAATAAAATTGCAAACTCATTATTTTAATTACGTGCAGCCTTCCTGTGCTAATGAAGTTGGGAGTCTGGTAATGGGGCTTGGTGATGGGCTTCTCCACTAATTAAGTGCACTGTTCTCGGCCAGGGCTGGGCTCAGCCCCCACAGCCCGGGACAGCGGCACCCACGGGTGTCCTGGGACACTCTGGGCTTTGGCACAGGGCAGGCAGTGGATGTGGGGTTTGTGGGGTGATTATGGGATGGTTGTGGGGTATTTGGAGGGCCACATGCAGGTGAAGCAGGTGGCTGTGAGGCAAGGGACAGTCTGCACCGTGTCCCTGTTCCCGGCACAACATGCAGGCACCCTGGCATCCCAGTGCTGGCTCCATCCCCCCATAGCACAGGGGTGCCAGGACTGGCCACCCTCAGCCCAGTCCCCTCCATCCCCTCCCCACCAAAGGGGCACACAGGAGCTGAGGATTTGTCCCTGCTGGGGAGAGCAGCTCTGCCTCATGGCTTGAGGACCAGCACTGTATCATTCACACACTGCCAAGGGACCTTGCGCTCTTGCCAGCAGCAAATGCTCTCATTCATTTTTCGAGGGGCTGGGATAAATCAGGGCTGCTCCAGCCAAGTGCCTGTGCTCAGGTGACAGGGACTGGCTACCCCGTGCTTGGAGACACGCAGGCCCCATGTGTGCATGACTCTGACCCAGTGTTTTCAGCCCCAAAACTTGTCCCTGGATTGCTGCTGCCTCCATCCTGCACTGGGGAGCAGGGCTGGGAGGGCCTGGGGGTCCCAATTGGGATCAGGGCTGGGACCTGGCCTGCCCTGGAGCACATCCTGCCAGTGCTGAGCATGGTACTTTATAAATGGGATTTTGGGAACCATCTGTTTAAAGGAGCAGATAATGAATTAGGGGGAGATGAGAAAAATGCTAAGGCCAGGCGGTTTTTCAGAATGAGCCGGGGTTTGCGGGATGTAAAAGATGAATAACCTCCCCACGTGTTCAATATTCATGAGCTCCCAGCTGTAATGAGCGTCTCAGCGCTGGGTGGGAACATCCCTGTCACCACTGCCAGCACGCTGCTGGGACCCATCCGTGGTTGTGACAACTTCCAGGGACACAAAACACTGACAAGGATGATTCTGTAGCTGCCCCTTGGCCACGTCCTGGTCCGGGCTGGTTGGCGAGCAGCTCCTCAGCCCACCTCAGAAGGCAGGTGGCTGCTAATTGACATTTCCTTCCTCTGTAGTTTGATGAAAGACTCTGGCGACACCGAACTGATTAAAACATCAAGGGGAGGCCCTGGCGCTTGCCTTTGATTTGTCTCGGGAGATGATTACGGCTCAGCTCGATTGTCCAGCCCAGCCGGAGCGGGTGATCCTGGTGTGAGCCATCCTGGAGCCCCTCCTGCACCACCACCAGGCTCCTGGCCTTGCCAGCACTGTTGGGTTCCCTGCTCACCAGGCACCATCCCATGGCCTCTTTGCTCACCTGTGACTCCACTCTCTGCAGCCAGAGGAGGAATCTTGCCCATGGCCAGCGCAGGGCTCAGCCTCATCTCTCCCTGCCCAGCTGCAGCCCCATACACCAGGCAGGGCCACGGGCACCTCTGCCCTCCTCCTTCCACCGTTGCTATTTCACTTTCTTGCTCTTCACCCCCAGGGACTTTCTCTGGGGTTTGGGCCAATTTGCATACATTTTAATCTATAAAAAATTAAGCGGCGCTGGCTGCCGCTCTGAGTCAGACCTCCCCATCCTGAATCTTAAGGAGCTGAATAATTTTCCACTTTTGCTGAGATGTGTGGAGTCTGATTCATGTTCATCTCATCACCTCTCATTAGAGGAGGGGGCTGGGGGTTCAGAAGGGTGGGAAGAGCCTTCTCGAACCTTCACTGGCAGCCCCCAGCCCCACAGCGTGGCCACGTGGGCAGTGGAAGAGCCACCCTCCCATCCAGGCCACGCTGGCCATCAGGAATCGCGGGATTTGGGTGCCGGCAGGATCCAACACATCTTCTGATGCTCCCCAGCTGCATCCCCAACCCTTGCAGAGTGGGAGCAGCCCAGGAGGTGAGGATGGCTGTGCTCCCTCCTGGGGGATGCTCCAGCATTGCTGCTCCCCTGTCCCCCTCCCCGGGCGCTGGCGGATGGGCCGGAGCTGTTAATATTCAGCACGCTCCGCCATTTCTCCACCTTCTGCCATCTGCCCAGCTCTGCCCACCATTTCTATTCTTGCCGCCGACGTAACGCTCGCTGCCTGGCGCTTGGGGGGAGCGCGGGACCCTGGCCCCCAGCCAGCCATGGGTGCTGCAGGGGGTGACACTGTGCCAGGGCCCCCTCCTTCCCCGGTCCCCTGTGCCAGCAGCAGGGGGGGACCCTGCTGGCACCGAGCTACAGCAGGGCCTCGAGTAAATGAGGAATTAGCATCTGGTTTAAGCAGCCCCTCCAGGCACTGGGCTTTGTCATGGCGATACCTGCTCTCATCCTGCTGCGGCGGCTCCCTGGGAAGGCAGCCAAGCTAATAATCCCCCAAAATGGTGCAATAAATACCCACAAAGGTGGTGCCTCTGAATCATGCCAGAGCCCTGGTGTTGCTGCTCGGTGCTGGTGTGTGCCCTTTCACCCAAAGGCTGGCAGGTGCCAGGTGGGTTTGGACTGGAGCACTGGGGGTAGGGGCCAGCACCAGTGGTGGTTTGGCACTTTCCCTCGCCAAGTGCCACTTAAGCACCAGCTCTTCTGGAGGTCACCCAGCTTGGCCAAACTGGCATCCAGGAGTGACACAGCCAGGTGCAGATTGGATTCACCGCCTTGCACAGCGCCCAGGCATGGGGTGATGGTGGCTCGGCTGGCACCGCAAGGGATGCCAGGACAGCTGTTCTGCCCATCCTGGTGGCTGCAGTCCCCAGGGCTGGCTGGTGGAAGCGGTGGCACCACGCTGTGCCGGGTCTCCCTCTGCTGCTCTCCCTGCTGGAGCATTAGGAATCTGGCAGCGTATTGTTTGATGAGTGGATAATCCGCTGAATTGCAAACAGCTTTACCCAATTGAAGAGGCGGATTACCGCTCTCCAGCTTAATCATGTTGACATCTCGGAGAGTAGCCAGTGCTTGTCCTCTCCGGCGCGTGGCTCGATGGCAGCGCGGGGTCCCCCTGTAGTGACATGCCAGGGGGCTGGGGGGGCAGAACCCAGGCTGTGGTGACGCAGCCATGACCCTCAGTGCTGCTGTGCCTTCCCACAGATTCACGGATGCAGAGGCGGTGGTGATGGGTGACGTGACCTACGGCGCCTGCTGCGTGGATGACTACACGGCCCGGGCCCTGGGCGCTGACTTCCTGGTGCACTATGGACACAGTTGCCTAAGTAGGTGACACTTGGGTCCCGGGGTGCTGCTGGGGTGGCCGTGTGTGGCACTGTGGAGGCTGTGCTGCTGCCATTGTGCCACGCCGAGCAACTCCACACCCCTCTCAATGCCAGCTCAGAGACTTCGTGCCACAGGCTAATCCCTTCCCAAAGGGCTTTCTGTTTTCCAGCGTCAGATGCCAGCTTTGGATGGGGCCAGGCTGGCTGGGTGGTTGCTCCTGGGCAGGAATTTGGGCGCAGCAGGGCATGCTCATCCTGCTCGGCTGCTGCAGCAGTGCACAGATCCAGCCTTGTCCCCAAGAGCAGAGCAGCAAGGCCATGGCTTGGCAGGACCCTGCTGGCCCAGGAGCTGCCAGCGGGGATGAGGCTGCTCTTGCCCCCTACCTGGCCTCTGTGGAGTGATGAGGAAGGGAGTGATGGCAGAGGAGAGTGAGGGCCTGGAGGTCCTGCTCGCCCTGGGGCCAGAAAAGGCGGCTTTGTGGGTACAGTGCAGGCTGGGTGGGGAAGGGAGGAGGAGGCTGTGTGCTCCCCAGGCGGACAGTACTCTGGATCCAGTTGCCATGGAAACTGCGCTGCTGTCCCAGATGCTGCTAACTTTGAAGTCCACCCAGGATGGAATCAGCCCAAAAATAACAATAAGACGCTCTGGGTTTTAAGGTGGATCTGCAGAATTGCCATAGCGAGTAGGAGCTGTGTGCATTCCTGCTGCTGCCACGCTCCCAGCACCTGGCAGCCCTCCTGGACGTTTATGGGGCCCTATAAATGGGTTTGAAGAATTGCATCAGGCTCTGTGTGAAATACTGACTCCCCAGTTGAGAACTCTGTCCTGAAAGCCACGTCGGTGTGAGCGTTCGTGGTGATAAATATGTGTGCTAGGTGCTTTGTTACAGAAGGAGGGTTATGGGCACCACTGGAACAGCGAGTGTAAAACTCCTGCTTTGTGGCCTGTTGCTCATGAATGAACAGCGGGAAGGGGAGGAAGGGCTGTATCCATCAGGCTGCTCCAAGGAATGGGAGTCACATCAGCTGGAGCTGCTCCCTGCAGAGACAGGCAGGCACTGCCAGGCTGACTGTCACCAGCCCAGCTGCCTGCCATCTGATGCCCGTGGCCTTGTCACTCTCATACTACTCTGAGTTGGGTGGGTGATAGGGCAGAGCTGGGTGGGTGACAGGGCACCCTGGCTTACCCACAGGCTGCTGTGAGGACACTGGGCTCCTTTTGAGCTGCCCACAATAATCCTGTCACCAGGGTGGCCAGTGGTGAGGCCCAGGATGCTTCCTGCTCCCTCCCAGCCCCACGTGCCCCACAGGAGGGAGTAATTTGCACTTAATTGTGATCAGGCGAAGAGCACCAAAATGGGAAGTGAACGCGGAGCTGCGGATCGATGTGGACTCTGTGTACTTTAATTATTCACTTAATCGTGGTGACAAAGGCTTCTTAGCACCAGGGGTAATTAGATTTGTGTTCATTGATTCCCCAGGCTGCCATTATCTGGAGAGAAACAAGCGGGTGCTCTCCATGGCTGCCATCTGCACCCCCTGCCTTGGGTGTCAGCACAGGCAGAGGGGTAGCACAGCCCACCCTGCCTATGCCAGGGCAGTTTGGGGCACAGGGAGCCCCACTGACGTGCTTTATCCCCCAGCTGCAGGCAGCAACAGCCTGGGGCTCGCTGGAGCCATGGGTGTACCCCACACTCAGACCCTGTCTCTTCCCATCACCAGTTCCCATCGACTCCACCCAGGGGCTGAAGATGCTCTATGTGTTCGTGGACATAAAGATCGATGCATCCCATTTTCTCGAGACCATTCGCTTCAACTTTGCAGCGGGCACCTCCCTGGCCCTGGTCAGCACCATCCAGTTTGTCTCCACGGTGCAGGTGAGGTGGAACTCCCTGGCTTTTGTCTCCCCTGAGTTTTCCTCAGCCCTTCCCCATCCCATCCCATGGTGGGCGTAGCTGCCCCGGGGTGCTGGTGGAGCTGGTTCCCCTCTGACGAGCCGCCGCAATAACGCGCTGCTGCCATAATGTTGATCAAGTACTTTATAATAACTCTGATCAATGTTTCATGGCGGCACCCCTCCCCAGCTCCCCCGGGAGCTGCTCTGGAAATGTCAGGGCAGGCGGTGGAGCACTTGGCATTTTGATGCAGTGCCGGCAGCGGCCGGGGGAAGCTCCGGCGGGTCTGTCTGTCTGCCCCTGAACGGCCGGCTGGGCAGGACGGGAGGAGATGAATGAGCCTCTTGAGCCGTGTCTATCTAAACACGGGGCTATCCAAGCGTTAAGCCTTTTTCCTTGTCTTTTAATTGATACGTTGGTTGAGGCTCGCTGAGCATCCCGGCTGCACGGGGCTGTTGCTGGTGCCACCCCGAGCGGGCTGGTTCCCCTCTGCAGGGTCACAACAGGATTGGGGTGTCCCCAAGGGTCCTCAGCCACCTTTTGTGCCATGGCCTGTCCTTGCTGAGCCCATGTCTCCCACAGGCAGTGTCACAGGAGCTGCGCTCCCAGTACAAGGTGTGTGTGCCCCAGTGTAAGCCACTGTCCCCAGGAGAGATCCTGGGCTGTACGTCACCCCGGCTGGCTCTGGACACGGATGCCATCGTGTAAGTACCCAGGGTCCTTCAGCACCCTCGTGCCTGGCCTAGATTTGCCATCCTTCCTGCACACCCTGCCTGGTTATGTGCAATTTTTGGAGGTGGTGAGGGATATCCACAGGCTGGGATGGGCCCCCTTCAGCTCCTCACGCTGCTTTAAGTGGCATGTGCTTGTAGCACAGAGGAAATAATTGAGTCGTATATCAGAATAGATAATAGATGGAAGGGCGGGTGGATAATTGGAAAAGACAAATGGCCGAGGCCCAACATCACAGCAACATTAATTTTATTTAAGGACAGCAAATTAGAGGGAGCACTTCGCTTCCTATCACCTAATTATTTTAGGTAATGGAAATGCTTAATGTACTGTGAATACAGTGTGCTGCAGAATAAATAAATACAAGGACCCCACACTTGGGGGGAGCCGGGGAGCCCAGGTGTGGGTTTGGGCCCTGCTGAGCTCCTTCTTGCCCACGCTGCTGGGAGCCAACAGCAACAGTGCCTTTCCAAGCATGCCCATGCAGGGAGCTGGGCTCTGAATTGCTGGACACATGGTCAGTGGGAGCTCTGGATTCATCCTGAACCACTTTCCATCTCTCCAAGGACATCAGGAGCAGGCAAGGTCAGCCAGGCTGGCACTGCATTGGTGAGAGTAGGTCCTTTCAGCTGGCAGAGCAGCGGCAGTGCAGTACCAACCTGCGCAGGTGCACTTAGCCTTACCTGCGTCCTCCCTGCATTATTATTTTCTTCTTTGCACCGTCTCTGGGGCTAACTTTTGCAGACAAATTAGCTTTGATCTCCCAAAATGTCATTCTCCAATTAAGGGCAAAATCTAGTCAAGTTTTACGTCTGAATTCATTTTCCAAGCCCTCACTCCATTAGGGCAGCTGAATGAAAGGCTTTGAAATGTAATTGCTGACTGGAAATCCGATTAGAAATGGAAGCAGCAACGTCTAGAACTAGCCATTGAGATGGAGCAGCTCCCAGCCACCCTGTGCTGATCTGAGCACCCCTCCTTGCTCCGAGCATGGCTCCCACTTCAACCCTGCCATGCCAAGGAGCCCCGGCTGTGCCTGCTGCCCCTGGGTCCCAGCACAGGAGCTTGGACTCCTGGCATCTCCACTGTGCTGCAGTTTGGGAAACCAGTGGACACGTGGGTGGGGTGCTGCTGTTTCCCTGTGCCATAGCTCTCCTTCCCCTCTCGGCAGGTATTTGGGTGACGGGCGCTTCCACCTGGAGTCCATCATGATTGCCAACCCAGGGATACCTGCATACAGGTACAGCACCCACTCCAATCCCATGGCACCTGTCTGTCCCCATGTGCACCCCAGGAACACCCCGGGGCTGGGCGGGCAGCTGCCAGGAGCTGGCACGGGCAGGTGAGAGGCCACAGGGTGGATGTGGAGATGCTTCGGGGGAGATGAACACCAGCCATTTACTCTGGCTGAATATAAACATTTTGACAAGTACCTGTGAAAGCTCGTGGAGGTGCAGCCATTAAAGCCCGGCTGCTGCAGGCAGAGGCCATAAAGCGCGATGATGAGGCCGCTGAAAGCAGATGAAATATCAGGAGTGAAAGGCTGGGCCCATTTGGAGGAATCTGAATTTCCTAGTAGGTCGTTTGTTACAAACGGGAGGCGCACGTCAGGTTTATGGCGCTGGTGAAGCTGCCGAAGCCCGAGTGGGATTTGATTAAAATTCTCCTCGTCAAACAAAGCAACAAATCAAAGAATTCTTCATAATTGATGAGCCAGGATGGGGGGAAGCTGAGTGTGAAGCCGAGCACGGAGTCGAGGCTGTGCTGGGTGTTGAGGTGCTGTGGTGGGACACTTCTCCCTATCCCTGTCCTTGTCCCCTAACGAGCTGGCTGGGCCCTACATCAGCCGGGAGGACAGATGCAGTAGGGAGGCAATTAGTGCTAATGAGGGACAGGCATCGCTGGGAGGAGGGCAGGTGATGGAGCTCGTGTGAGCCTGGCTGTGCTTTGCAGGTACGATCCCTACAGCAAAGTGTTCTCGCAGGAGCACTACAGCCACGAGCGCATGCACCGCGCCCGGCAGGATGCCATCAGCACTGCCACCAGTGCCCGCTGCTGGGGACTCATCCTGGGCACCCTGGGACGTCAGGGCTCCCCCAGCATCCTACAGGTACCAGCCCCCTCCCCAATGTCCTCACTAGGCACCAGGCGCTGCTGTTGGGTGGGGGGAAGGACTGGTGAGCGATGGCACCGTGGCTGTCCTCGCTGCCAGGGTGAGGGTGGATGTGGCACCGCTGGCAACCCATCAGTGGCCACTGGCCCCGGTCTGCGTGGACAATTAGCAGCAGATGAGGGAGGCTGGACAAGGGCTCATTAAACCCGTTCCTGGGGAGAGCTGGCCAGTCTTGGAGAAACACCACCACCCAGACAGCTCGGCAGTTAATTGGCTGGATTTGTTTTAATTGGATGAACTTCCGATCAGGTTCAGCATCCCTGCTCAGCTGCCGTGCTGGTGCTTTCTGCACCCCGGCTGGGTGAGGGGAGCAGGACAGCAGAGCTCTGCCCTCTGAGCATGGTGGCCCTGCTCACACCCAGGAGTTCTGGGGTAGCCACAGGTGAGATTTGAGGCAGAGCAGGGCAGCAAGGTGCCAGCAGCTGCTCTTCCACAGTGGGCAGGACACGGGCATGGCCAGGGCTGGCTGGACAGGGGGCGATTAGTGCCGGCTCTGGAGGACAAGGACATCTCTGGCCCCTCTCCTGCTCCTGAAAGCTCTGGCTGCAGCCAGCCCATGACAGGCGGGTGTCCCAGGGCAGGCAGCCGCTAACGAGAACAGATTGTTGTCATTGAGCGGTAATTACTTCATTAGGCTGAGGCACGTGCTGGGGAGAGCTGGGCGCAAGCCGGAGCTGTGGCCACAGTCTGGCCTATGACTGCCAAGGGGACACGGCCGTGGGGCAGAGCTGGGATGCACAGAGGGTCTGATGGCCAGGAAGGAGCCGTGGGCAGGGCTTGGGGGGCTTGCTGGGGGACCCTAACCCTGCCAGGTGCCTTCTTCCCCCACAGCACCTGGAGTCACGTCTCCACGCCCTGGGCCGGCCCTACATGCGGGTGCTGCTGTCTGAGATCTTCCCCAGCAAGTTAAAGCTCTTCCCAGAGGTGGATGTGTGAGTGCTGCTGAGCCCCCTCCAGCCCCAGGGTGCCCCATCCCTGTGCAATTCCTGCTTGGAGCTGTCCCTGACACATCTGTCCTGCTGTCACTGTGCAGGGAAGGGGCATGGCTGTCCTTACCAGGGTGGTGCTGGCACAGTAATGACCTCCTAGGATTCTGCTGAGGGGCTTCACTGTGGCTTGTTTTTCTCAAAATGCTCATCCCCATTGTGATATTTCCCTTCCAGGTGGGTGCAGGTAGCCTGTCCCCGGCTCTCCATCGACTGGGGAGAAGCCTTCAGCAAGCCACTGCTGACACCCTATGAGGTGAGCACCCCTCTCCATTTTGTGGGGACAGTGCTGGCTTGGGGTGATGTACCAGAGCAGGCTTGGGGGTGTCCCTGCACCTAGACAGTGTCCCCTCCTCTCTCCATCTGTGCTCTGTGCACAGTCCAGGCATGCAGCTGGGATGTCCAATCTTTTGTGAAACCAGTGGGATTCCCAGTGCCTCGATCTTTGCCCCAGTAGTGCCCTCCTCGGCACACCAAGCTGGATGCTGGGAGCTCTCCCAGCACCCCCAGCTCCCCCTCTGCGGGCACTGCTCGGGGGACTCATCCCCGGTCCTCTCCACAGGCTGCGGTGGCTCTCCAGGACATCGAGTGGCAGCAGCCTTATCCCATGGACTTCTACGCCAGCCAGTCCCTGGGGCCGTGGACGGTGAACCACGGTGGCACACAGCCCCCGCGCCGCGGGCGGCCGCCACAGGTGGGCAGCGGGGCGTCACCGGGTCCCCGCTCTGTCCCTCGGGCCGGTGAGAGCTCCGGGCCGGGCTGAGCTCACGGTGCCGCTCGGTGCCGCGTACCAAAAGCGCCACCCCGTGGTGTCGTGGCCATCGAACAGTAACGGGAACACTGCCAGCCCGGCCCGGGGGAGGGACACGCGGGTCTCCCCAGCCCTGGTCGCGGTGAGCGCCTGCCGAGCCCCGCGGCATCCCGGGAAAGGAGGGGGTTCCCCCTGCAGTGCCCCACGGGGTGCTGTGGGCTGAGCACGGACTGGCTCATCGCGGCTCTGGCTGCGGCTGGGACATCTCTGACCCTCCCCTCTCCCTGCAGGGGAAGCCACCCGCGACCCCCGCCCCGCCGGAGGGTGGGGAGCAGCCAAGCACCGGGGACCCCGCAGCCTCGTGAGTGTCGCCCGCAGCAGCCGCACTCTGGGACCCGGCATGGGCAGCGGCGGGGGCACCGCTGATGCCTCCCACCAGGGTAAGCACCACCGGGACCCTCCTCTACCGTCGCTGGAGTGGATGGGGTCGCACCCTGTAACTCAACACCACTGCCCGCAAGGACCGACCGCGGCTGTCCGAGGGGAGTTGCCCCTTGCAAGGCCAGCCCGTGCTGCGGCCCTGCCCGCGACTGTCACCGTCGCACCGGGGGTCGCGTCCCGCCCCATCGGGGCTGCTCCGCCCTCACCCTTCCGGCGACCTCCCACCGCCAGGGGGCGCGCGTCACCTCCGCGGAACCGCGCCGCTCGCTCTCCTCTCTCTGGCCAATCAGCGCGCAGCGTTTCGGCGGGAAGGCGGAAGCGGCGCTGCCGGGGGCGCGGTTATGGCTGAGGCGCGGCCGCTGCGGCTGCTGGCGCTGCACGGGTACCGGCAGAGCGGCCNNNTGCGGCTCCGGCGGGGCTGGAGGAGTCTCTGTCGGCCGTGGCGGCGGCGCTGGCGGAGCACGGGCCCTTCGATGGGCTGCTAGGCTTCAGCCAGGGCGCGGCGCTGGCCGCCATGGTGTGCGCCCTGCGGGCCCGCGGCGACCCGCGCTTCCCGGTGGCTTTCGCCGTGCTGGTGGCCGGGTTCGCCAGCCGCGCCCCGGCACACGGACACTTCTACCGGGAGCCCATCGCCATGCCCACGCTGCACGTCGTGGGTGACACCGACGCCGTCATCGCGGCCCCCCTGAGCAGGGAGCTGGCGCAGTGCTTCGTGGAGCCTGTTGTCCTCACGCACCCCGGCGGGCACTTCATCCCCGCGGCTGCGGCGCAGAAGAAAGCCTACCTGGAATTCTTGGAACGCTTCTGTCCCGGACAGGGCCAGGCTGAGCGCCCAGGGGCTGGGGAGGTTTGAGATTGGGCTCTGTAATAAAAAGGCTCTGGTGAGCCACGTGTAGCCACCCATCCTGTGAAACATCGTGGTTTCCGTGCCTCCAGAGGGATCGGAGAACAACTCCCTGCACATTCTGCTCTTCAGTGTTCACCCAGGCCAGGCTAAATGGTTCTTTATCTCCCTTTTTTTTCAGCTTTGTTGTATATAAAATATATGTGTATATATATGCATATGACATGTAACACATGAATGTGGGCATGTGACAGTGAGGGGGTTGAGGGCAGGAGGGTGACACTGCTCTGTGTGCAAGGTGCTTTCAGAGACTCAAACACCTGCTCACAGTGAGAGTCCCTCAGCTCAGCCACAGGAAGTGTCTGCAGAGCACAGAGCTCCTGTAGTTTTACACCCTGAAGATTCGTGGTTTTTAATATCTATTAAGCCAGCTGGTCTGGGCCTGGAAAACCCTCTCATCCTTGGCAGTGCCAGGGCTGGTGTTGAATCTTCCCTGCACAAGGTGCCTCCATGAACAAGAAAAACTTGTCGCTGTTTGTGGCTCTGTATGATCCAGAAGCACACGAAAATCTTTATTGCTGTTACAGTTGCAGGTGTCCTGCTCAGCTTCTGCCCAGCTCAGCACTGGGCACCAGTCTCAGGAGAGGAGTGCTAGCAGAGCTCCTCTAACCACAGTTTTCCTTGAGGGTGTAGAGTTGGTGAAAGAGGGAAATTGGGTGAAAAATATGAATTTTCCCCCTGCTTGAGCAGCAGGGCAGCGCAGTGTCAGCTCTGCCAGGGCCAGAGGACAGGGTGCTGCTGAAGGACACTGTCCTGCTGCAGCCCTTCCTGTGTTCACTCAGCTGGGAGCTGCTGTGGGTTAAACCAGCACAGCAGGAGTCAGCAGTTCTCAGCACCATCGTTTGCACACGATGGTGATGGTGGCAGGAGGATGTGGCTGTTCCCCTGCAGCTCAGCCCCATGGGGCTGGGGGCGTTCGGGCAATGCTGGCCGTCTGTGCCACTTCACCTGGGCTGTGTCACATCTGCTGCGGAGGCGTGGGGTGTCTGCACCCCTTGGTGACCGCATCGGGGACACCAGAGGGTGTTTTTTTGGGGGGGTTGCATGCCCAGTTGCAGCTGCAGCTGTGGCCGAACACGGCGACAGCTGTGACAACGCACCGGAGCCTTTGTTTCCGCTCTGCCCCCGCCTCCGGGCAAGGACGGCAGCGGCCGCGCTCGCCAGTCCCCGGTAGCTGTTTGATCATCGCCGAGCTCCAGCTCCGCGGTGCTTTCCCGGCGCGGGGGAGGCACCGCAGCCATGGCCGCACTGCGGCCCCGCAGCTCCAGGGAAGAGGGAAGGAAGGGGAAGAAGCGCAGGGTGCGGTGAGTGAGTAGCAGCACTTTCCCAGCTCTGCGGGCAACTCCCTCGCGTGGGTCGGGGAGGGCTGGGTGACCTGAACTGCAACACCGGCCCCTTTCCCGACGTCTGCATAAAGATGGCTCCTGCCGGGTATCTGCTGTACCGGTGTAAATAAATTAATAAAAACAGATCAACGCGACCTTTGTCCGCAGAAGGTGCCCGTGTCAGCAGCGGTGGGAGGTCCTGCTTGGTGCTGGTGTGGTGGGAGGAGGGAAGCGGCTCCCGCGGCTGTCACGGCGTGTCCGCAGCGGCCGGAGGGGTTTGCCATGGGAACTTTGCCCTCTCCCTCCTTTCCGCTGATGAGGTGCCCTCGGGCTGGCCCCCGCCTCTCTCGCAGATCCAGGTCTGTTCTTGGAATGCAGCCACACTCCTTGGCTGCCCACAGAGGTGAGCCTGGAGACAAGACTGACTGTGCCCTCCCACCCCTCACTCAGCTTGATGCTGGGGAGTTCCCTTTTCCATCACCCAGTGTGACCCAGGGGAGCTGTTTTTCCCCCCAAAACAGTGTGGGCCAGTTGCTGTTGCTGAACAGGGGGCGGGTGATGGAGTGAGCCCGGGATCTGGGTGGCAGCTGTGCCACTTGCCTGTGACAAGAGAGCCCTGGGGACAATCACCAGTGTTACTAGCAGCACCAAGAGCCTGGTGTTTTGGCAGGGGGGTGTCACCCCTGTCCCCAGATGTGCCTTTCCATGCCCCAATGCAGCCATTGGAGCCACCTGTGTGACCTCAGGGACAGGAAGGACCCTGGCTGTGGCCCTGCTTGTGAGGAGCCTGCTGTGGGCATGGACTCCAGGGCTCAGCCAGGCACAGCTTTGCTCCCCATTCCCTGGGTGAGCAGAGCCCCCAGCCCTCTCCCAGTGTCCCAGGGAAGGCAGGAGGAGCCTGGCATGAGCGGAGACACTGCCAGTGCTGCCTCTTCCCTGCAAACTCTTGGCTGTTTTCTCCCCTCTCCACCTCCTCACACCCCTTCCCCCTGTGCCCACTGCCACCTCGAGGTCACTGCCACTGCCCACCCTGCCAGCCACCCTCTCGGGGCACACCAGGCACGGGTAGGGATTCCTGTGGGCAGCGCTGCAAGAAGCGACATCCCACTGAGCCTGGCATCAGGTACAGCTCATGCCAGGGTTTGAGCCTTACTCATCTCACGCTCTTCCTCCTCTGTCCCCACCAGCGGGACCTGCTGCAGGTGTGGGGATGGGCCACTCCAGGAGGGTGCCGTGTTTCCCAGATGGTTTTACAGCAAGGCTTTCCCCAAACCTGCCAAGCTGCTGCCTGCAAGGTGGCAGTGGCACGGGCAGGGGACAGCCAGGACCGTCCCTGGGGCCCGCTGCTGGAGCAGGACCAAGCTGTTGGGAACAGCCCCCCCCTTCCCTGCTTCACTCGCAGAAGCTTCCAGTTGTGGCTGAGTCACTCCTGCTGTAGCTCCTTCTCTCTCCTTGTTTTGGATGGAAGTTTTCCATGGAAACCCACGCTGGGCCGGGCTGCAGGCTGGGATAAACACGGCTGAATCACAAAAGGCCGTTTCGCCAAGAGCTGTCAGATGGCAGCAGCAGCGTGTGGGGCCAGTGGGAACCTGCCCAGCATTTGTGGGGGCAACAGCAGCACCTCTCCCTGCAGCCCCCATCAGCTTCACTGGCTCAGCCCCCCCAGGCCCACCCTAAATTCCTACGGTGCCAGGATGCTGCTTGGCAAAGCCAGGAGCGGGTGACGGGTTTTGTCTAGAAGTTTTCTGGGGCCATGTGCTTTCCCAGGGATGCACAGGGAAATCCCAGCTGGGAGAGTCCCTCGGGACCTTCGCTGCAGGCAGTGTCCAGCCCAGTCCTCATCCACCAGGCTCTGTAGGGTCATGGCTTGGAGGTCCCAGGAAGACCCTTCCCACCCTCCTGGCCGCGCATAGGGACATGCTCTGGAGCCGCTGGATGCCTTGCCGAGGTGAGGCAGCATTTGTGCCATGCCTGTGCCCTGCTGAGCACCATTCCACCATGGAAGAGGCCGTGGCAGGGGCTGTGATCCTCCTTGGCACCTCATTCCTTCCCAGCACCGCCGTGATCTCCATGCTGAGGAGGAGCACAGGAGCTGGACAGCCTCTGTCCCCCGGCGCTGACGGCTGGCCCCAGGCCCAGCGGCTTGGAAGCGCCGTTGGAAGACAAGTCCCGGTGTCAGGAATCCAGGATATTTTTAAGTACTCTGGAAGAAAAAACTGATTCCAGGGTGTCAGCGGGAGAGACTTGGCCTTCAAAACAACAGCGCAGCTGGAACGTTCCCGAGCTGGAGCGTGGAGTCCAAGGGGCCACAGTGCTGCCCATGGGATGTGTCCCCTCAACCAGGGGTACCCTGGAAGGGACACTGATGTTGCCATGGCCTGGACCTCACTGTGGTGCTGTTGACGGGGTGCAAACAAGGAGGTGTTTCTCAGGGGATTGGAGGGTGGGTTTTGTGGCAGTGGCAACTTTGCAGCGTGGATGTGCTGGACACAGCTGTGGTTTTACCTGAGCGCTAGTGGGACTGCCCGAAAATCCCCATCCTGGAGGTGTGAGGTGCTTGGCCCGTCACCAATGGCAGCAATGGGAAAAGCAGGAGTTAAAGGGAACAAGCAAGAGACATGGCAGGGCACGGCAGGGACCTGCTACCTCTGATCCTCCCCTGCTACCTCTGATCCTCCCCTGCCTGCTGCTCCCATGTCCCACTGTGGCTCTGCTGGCCCCTGGGGACCCGGGGGTGGCCATGCCTATGGGTGAGGGCAGAGCTGCCAGGTGCATGACCCCATGGATGGGTGAGGGATCCTAATGGGGGTGCTTTGGAGAGGGAGAGTGTGGGCAGGGGACCCTGTGTGACCCCTACTCAATCCAGGAGGGACACCCATGGCAGCCCTGTGCTGCAGGATGCCAGGACTGAAGGTTCTTGTTCAGGGACTCTCTGTTGCTCTGCCACCCTCACCCACTTGGGACTGACCCTACATCCCCTTTGTCCCCGTGGGATCAGGTACCTCCCTCCCCTCCGGGATCTGTGTGGTCACTACAGCCCTTCCAGCCCGGCTGTGAGTCCCCCGGTGCCCCCCGCGAGGAGCCCTGCCCGGCCAGCACCGGTCGCCGCCGGCTGCCGAAGGCCCGGTGCCCGGTGCCGGGGCAGGCCGGGCCGCTCTGACTTCGCCGCTCAGGAATCTCCTGGCCGCGGCGGGCGGGTTGTGCAACCTGCGAC
>VWYP01026405.1:7051-33322 GCA_013400435.1 Pycnonotus jocosus
GACTGTGCCAGAAGACCATTCTTTGCATAGGGCAAAGAAAAGGATATTTTAATAATTTTGTAATCAGCTAATGCCCAGAGTCATGCGCTCAGACTAACCTGATCTAGCAGGTAAACTAAAAGTTTTATGGATGATCATAAAGTTAGCTGGTGTTTTTTAAAAGTGCAGCTCCACTGTTTGATTCTGACCTCCAGCATAATCTAAGTGCTTTATGAGGAAATATTTCATTTCATTTGCTTAAAATTTATCCGTGATTATCTTCATGTGACTTCACATCCTTTAATTATGAAAGGCTGTAAAAATCTGGGATCAGTTGGGTTTCTTTATATACCCTTTATATCTTCAGTTATTCAATTAAAGCTAGGCTAGATTGTTTCTAATGCTAAGAAATCATAAATTTTGCAAAATGTCAGGATGAAATTTATTCCTCATACATCAACATGCCTAATTTTCCCAAGTCCTGCTTATTTACATGGTAAGAATAAACCCTAGACTGCTATGTCATGTAAACACTTACTTGATTTTAAGGTTTTCTTCCTTGGAAGCATCATTTGAATTAGACTCACAACAATTTCAACATGATTGATCTTACTTTATATGATGGAATAAAGTAAGGGTTTACAAATAGAATGAGACTTTGGAAAGTGAAAAATCAGAGAGCATCCCCGTCCAAGTAGCAGGAGGGTCATGGGAAATCACAAACCTGAGTTAAATTCAGGGGCACCCTGACCTTAAATACGTCTGGATTGGATTTGCTGAAATCTTTGGGAAATGAATGCACTGCAGGTTCTTGCTGTCCTGTCAGGTCTCAGTCTCAGGCCAGCCACTCTTACAAAACACCTGCTACAGTCTTGATAAATCTTATCCCTGCCAAAAGCAGACTAAATTTAGTGCCCACCTTTTGAAGTTTATTTTTCATGCGCTGCATAGGAAAAATCTAAGCAAGAGGGTATTGCCTTCAAGGCAAAGGTGATTTTGGACCTTATTTAGGGTTGGCATTGTCCCAAAAGAACAATTTAACTAGTAACTTTTACTAGTCTCAATTTCACTTTCGCATTGGACACACCTAAATCAAACTGGCAACATATCAAAGTCAAAACACAACAAAGTTTCTGGAGATCAAAAAACAAAAAAAAACCCAACCCACTAAAAACATCCCACAAACAAGCAACTCTGTTATATACCTATCAAAAACAAACAGAAAAGGTACTCAGTGCAGAGTCTGATAAGTAAAATTTAGCACAAAAATACCAACATAGCACTCCATCCCTTCCAGTTGTCATCCAATAATTGCTTTTTCTGTTCTACATAACTGTCCTTATGATTAAATTCAAGGTTTCAGGCAAGAGGTGCATAACTGAAGAAATATACTTCAGAAATAACATTTTCTTGACACTTTCTTGAAGTTCCTCAAATAATCATTTTCAGTATTTCTGTAACAGAATGACTGAAGGAAAAAGGGGAAAAGATTAAGACCAAGAAAAACACTGAGGCAGGGAAAACCATCTATCCAATTATATGGTCATTTCCCCAGGGTGGTGACACATTATATACCAAGATTTATCTGATTTTACATAGTTATCCCAGACAAGCTGCAGCCACTGTGGAGCCTACCACTATGTTCCCTTCACTGTTTTCTGCTTTTAGCCAAATTTTCTGAAGTTTATTCAGATGGAACATTCTTAGGCCTTCCACCTACCTTCTGTGACACCCAATTAAAGTGAAGTTGAGTGGAAAGAGCCCAAGACAATTCCATTATTCAGCAGGATAAGAGGGAAACATCAGTTCCTGTGCAAAATGGGTTGTTACTTAACGACACATCAGAATATTTTCACAGAAATATAGATGTTAGAATAAAAATGTGCTGCTTATTCAAGGCTAAAAATGCTCAAGGATTTTTGAGTCTATTGACAGAAAATTGCTTTAGATATGCAGAAATGTTTAAGTAAGGATTTTACTCAGTTATGGAAGCTGAGGTTGCTGCCTTCCAATCAAAAGTTCAATATTAGTTAGGATTTTTTCCATCTGAACTGCAGGTATCAGTTCTGAACACCAACATTTTTAAAGCAGCCTAGAGATGGCTTCAAGCCGTGCTGGTTGACAAGAAAAACATAACCCCAGGTGGAGAGAAAGGCATCAGAAAACTTGACATTTTAGTCAGTCTCAATTTCCTAATGCCCATTTTGAGGGCCTCCAGGTGTGTCAGAGATATCACACACGTGTGAAGGAAAATGGCTCAGACTAAAACCACACCCTGACACACAGGCATGTTACAAAATGCATCACCTTGGAAAGAAGGGATTTGAGCCAGAGAGCAGTGTCTTTTGCCTTGTGAAATTTGGTTTGGTGTATTAAACATCATCTGGCTGTATCTCTACAGAACTGTGGGGAGAAAAAGGAGCTGGGCTAAAGATGGATCACATCTAATTATCTACAGTCTTGAAGCCTTAAAGATGATAGTTTTAGGGGATTTTTGTTTCTCTAAGAACACCACTAGCAATTAAAATTTTTACTATTTCACAACCTCTGGAAGTATATTAAAAATATTTATCAATAGTGTCTAGTGAAAAGTAAACTTAAAAAATTGATTATATCCCAAGAGATAGACATGTTTAAGGACAAAAACATTTTGGAGGCAAAATTATCAGATCAGCCTAGGTATCATCCTAATTATTCTAAACTATTAAGCAAATACCTTTGTCATTCAATAGCCTGGACTCTGTCATTTCGGAGGCAAACACACTTCTAGTACGTTTGTTTTAATGGAGGTTTAAGGGTTGCTGGTGGGCAGCTTGGCTTGCCAGGGGAAAGCAAAAAGTCCATTGAACTCCCTTTAATTCCACTCATGGGGCAAGACTTTGCAGAGAGCGTGAAGACAGCCTGAGGGGGGAAGGGGTGGCCTTGAAAGGTTATAAATAGAAATCTGTTTTCACCTGCTCTCAGTTTAATCACCACCCTGCTTAGTCTGTGGTGTTCCTTATGTCTGTCAGAAATAGCCTGTCTTACTTCCTCAAAGTTTCTGATGACCATGACCTACAGAGTCAGATCTAAGTCAAGCTCGTGCATTTATGTCCATCACTCCAAGTGTCCACAATCATGCAGTAGTAAAAGCACAGAAAAAAGCCATGTCTTAAACCAAGGGGAACAAAACAAGATGGTTTAAAAAAAAAACACAAAAAAACCCCACCAAAAAATACCCCAAATGACCCTAAAACCAAAAAACAAACCAGACCAAAAAAAAAAAAAACAAAAACAACCACACAAAAACCAACCTGAAGCTGTTTTTCGACTCCTGTGAAGGTCTCGACTCTGATTTCAAAGGCCTGCTAAGAAATAATTTTGAGCATATTTCTCTTGGAGCGGCCCAGAGAGGAGACATTTTAACAAAATCTATTAGTGAACAATAATTCATGCTATCTATCATATTGTGCCATTCATTCATGCATGATCTAACAAGATGACATTTAATACAAAATAAGAATGATGAAGGTCACAGGAATTTGCACAATTTATTATTGGTGTCAAGCTGGATTAGTTAGCTGGTGCTTGACTAAAATTTGCCTAGGATGACTCTCTCTGAGTAAAAGGTTATGATCCAGTGGATATTTCCCTCTCATACTTGGTTTTACACTGAGAGCAGAACTGACTGTGGGGAATTCTCTGACTGGAAGAGTCTATTCACATCTCATGTTGTGCCTCTGTCCCTGCTTTCACTTACTTTTCCAGACCCCTACAGTCTTTTTTCTCAGTAACCCATCTAAGGACACTGAGAAAATGCAGGAGCAGTGAGATTCTGTTGGGAAATTGGCAGAGAAACACCCTTGGGAGACGAGGTGGTGCTGAAAGAACACGTGGTGTGCAGGAGCAATGCCTTTTTTAAATGTACCTTTGAGAGGTCACCTAAATAATCACCTGCAGGAATGAATGGCCCCTTGGAACACAAGTCAAAAACGATCCTACTTAATTAACCCATCTGATAGTTTTGGGATTTACTCTTGAAGACACCAAACCATTTTAGTTCTTTGGTCAAGACAAATACAAGTTTATAGCAAATCCTAGTCTTTGTTGACTATATATAAATATAACCCACTAACATGGGTATAAATACAGAAAATTTTCAGTACCTTTGGAGAATCCAGTCGAAATTAACTCTCTTGAAGATTTTTGCCACAGATTTAGGGGGTTTTAAATTTTTTTTTTTAATATTTTCTTTTTAAAATACCACATTTGTGCTCCTGTGAATGATTCAGACATTGCTCTTGTCCATTTTTAATGAAGTCATCAGAGTTACATCAGGGTTAATTAAAGCCAAGAGGCAGAAATCTTCAGTGTGGATTAAACAGGATGTCTCATAAGCCGTGGATATGAGAATGAATAATATTCAAATCTGACAAACACCTATCATTCCCATATTATCCCTGGATACATTGGTTATTCTAGTTCCCTCATTATATGACAAAATTTGTCCACAAGACTTGACATCAATTTCTACTTCATTTGGAATCATATAAACATCATTTATATCACCCAGTGTGGAGTGCAGGGTTAAGCTACACCTCTGGGTAACAAACAAATCTAGACCGAGTTTCCATGGATTCATCATGAACAAAGTAATGTCTTTGAAAAGGGAAGTAAAAAAACAGCAACACAAAAAGCCCTTTGGTCTGACCAATTTTAAGTCCTAATGCAACATTCCTGCTTATGAAAATTAATGCTGTAAAAGCCCTAGAGAGAAACCTGTAGAAGAACTAATCCATCACTACAGCTAGAGCTGGGAAAGGCTTTTCCTCTTAAAAAAAAATAAAATAACAGACAAAAATACTTTCTTTTGTCTGAAATTATTCAAGTAGTCAAGGAAGAACTTTTTTACCTTCTTTTTCTTAAGTTTTCAGCTGAATCAATCCCTCAGCCTAGCTTAGTGTGTAATCACATCAATATTAGACTCAACACAGGAATTGTGAGAGGAACAAGTGACCAGGACACCTTTTGGTGACACTTTGCCTGTTCAGGCAAGGTCTATATTGCTGAACAGGGAACAATTACTCCATAAAGCTGCATGCTACTGACAGACTTCAGAATTACTCAGCTTTTGAAATGCCATGTTTCAATGGGGTCAAAATTCCTCAAAAATAATACGTTTCAATAAAATTTTAAAATCAGGGCCAGCCTCCTTCACCAGTAGTTTAAAAGTCATTATATGTTAAAAATATTTGAAAGCCCCCTCTGCATGATTCTACATGATAAAACAAAAACAAAAAAAAGAGCATTGAATGCAACAATCAGTCGCAATGTGAAAGCTTCTGCTTTTGTGAGCAGAGAGGACCAAACCCCATGTAATTTTTAGACTTGTGATTGTTCTGAGTGTTTAACACTTTACCTGTTCTCACAGGTGACAGCAATGTCCAATACCAAGCTTTGCCCCATAGATCACAGAACACTTTCATTCCTTCCAACTTTGCTACATCTAAACACTTGGGCTGTATTTTTCCAACGTTTGTCTCTACCTCAGGCAAAACACATTGAGAAAGTATAAGTGAACATATTTCTGTAATTTCCAAGAACAAACATACAATTTAAAAAGTAATAAGTTTTTATTTAAGTGATACCAAACTACCTGGCATTGATGCCTCAAGAAACTTAAGCCTTTGTGCTTCTCTTTCCTCGGCTTTGCTGCCTGGGCAGCAGCTGAGAGCAGAACAGTGCTGTTGTACTGATGGGAGAAGAGGGAGGAAGGAATAAAGTCTTACACCACCATAGCTGTTTCTGCAGAAATGGTCTGGCAACAGCTCATGGGACTGTTCACACAGACCACAGCCTCAGTTTAGTGTCAGAACTTTGGGAAGTGATGTGCCTTTCCCTATCCGTAAGGCAAAATGGATCATTCCAGCATTGTCCAAACTCCCCTTACCCCAGCTTGGGATGTTTTTATCTATCACATCTGCATGGATGTGATTTAATAGAGTTTTCCCCCCTGATCAACCTCACAAGCTCCAAGCAATCCCTGTGTCTCTTCAAGAATCAATTGCCTGGTTGGCTATTTCTGATCTCCTAAATTTCAGATGAAATCACACCCTATCAGGCAAATAATCAGAACAGTGAGAGGATTTGGGAGCTTAAAACAAGACAGGTAAGACAAAGTGCTAATGAACAAAACACTGAATTTTCAAATGCAGCTGTTTTTCCTCAGTGTATTGAAAATAAATGAAGCTCATTTTCAAGGATAAGAGCATTCTTTGAGCCATATACCTGAAACTGGGCTTGAATTTGTACTTCCACTGCCTTTGGAGAGTTTCATTATTTTTTATAATATTCTAGCTGCCATTCAAATCTCAAACAAATAATGAATAATGTAAAATCAATTGCCTGGGAATAGGTTTCCATATAAAAATCCAGTGAGTTGGGGTAATGTGGTTCAATTTTTTTTTTTTTTCCTCATTCCAGTTCAGGAGCTACTTTTAATCTTCAGACTCTCAGGTAATTTATATCCAGCAACCAACTTACAGATTTCATTTCATCAAACAGACTGATGAGAATGATAAATTTTTAGATTGCTGAAACATACAATCCTGACAGGTTTGAGATGCTGTGAATGGTTTCAGGAGTACCTCTTAGGGCAATATTACTTTTTATAGCTTCTTAGCTATGAAAAATCCATACTCAAAGCAGGATGAAGGATAAAACACAGCTCATAGATAAGTTTGGATAATGACCTCTGATAGACATCTTACCAGCTCTGTTGACTGATGGTTGTTGATTTTCATATTTAAAGGCAGTAATACATCTTTAATTACGATTGCAATCACCTCTAGTGAAGTAGAAGCTACACTGTATACTCCAACAAGCCTCTAGTACATTCACCTAATTGCTGGCAAACAATATATTTGAAAAATTGACAGCCATGTTAAATTAAATACATTTTTTTTATTATTTTTGTATCTTGGCATTGCTATCACTCATTTCTAAGCAGTGAGATTTCTGTATATCTTTGGTACCTTTCAACCCACAAACAGACTAAAATCATGTTTAAGAGGATGGTCTCAGTAGTTTGGCATAAGCCTGCACTGCAGGTCTTTCCCAAGATAATGAGCAAAGAGCTGAAATTATAGGTTTTTCTTCCTTTTTTTTTTTTTTTTTAAATTTAGAAAATTTGGTGATTTACCAACATTTCAAGTCTTTTAAAGACTACCAAATTATTCATGATGAAGATAAAAACCAAGGAACTTTGCAGATTTCTCCTGCGCCTTTTTCACCACTGCAGAAATCACACTGCATGAAACCTTCATCTATATGCATTGTGAAAGTGCTTTTGAGCCTGAAAACTGACAGAGGGGGAAAAAAGTGCTATGCCTCTAACTTCAAAGCAGCAAGCCCTTGAAAGCCATCAAACAAAGAAAAAACGTAAGGTTTTTTCATCAAGATCTGTAGACACGTAGGCAAGGTACCCCAGAAATATCCCCAGAATCATGCCTCTAACAATTAGTTTCTACACCAATGAACAGCCAGGCGAGACCAGAAATTTGATGGAAATATCTGGGACATTTTTTTCATTTGTTTCTTTTAATCAGTACTTTTCCCATGGAAATCAGATGTATTTAATGCACAAGAAAACATCAAATACCTCCCATTTTCTTCCAGAGAAAGAGAAAGCAATAAACTAGAGATTTGGAGTGTTTCTGACCAGCATTAAGTGTCTCTGGCTTTGCAAGCTATTTCAGGTTGTAGAGATAAACACATTATTTAGGACATGTGTCTAAAAAATCTTTTCCAGCTGTGTCCTCCTGAACCCATCTGGAATTCTGAGCTTTCAATTTTGTATCCTTTGAATTACTGCATCATTGGAACATACATTTCCACAAAAATTCCTTTAATACTGTTAAAGCATTTATAAGTTTTAATCAATAAATTACATGATGGGTTTTTTCAGTGACATGTTTACATCATGTGTCAAAAAGATTATCTTACTTGGTTAAATTTAAATGAGAAATTTCTCCTCTCTGTAGAACAAATGAAAACTAATATTATTTATCTTTAATAATATGGATATTAACACTATTTATAGCCTACCAAATTTGTGCACTCTTAAGTCTGAGACCTCTCACTCAAGATTAGCATTTCTTCATATCAAAAGTCAGAAACAAGTAATTTTCACACCAATAAAAAACATACATAGCTCGGAACACCGCTAATAACTTTCAGGGATCAATAATAGTACACTTTCTGAGTTGGTATCAAAAAACCCTAGACCATCAGATGTACCTTCACTACAAGAATGAAAGAGAAGATTTTGCTGTTAAAATTGAAGTTAAACTGAGTTGACTTAAACTTCTCTCTCAGCAGTCTCCTGATCATCCTATTTGATGAGGTACACAAACACCATGGCAAAAGTTCTCCTCATGGATTGCTAGCTCATCTGTAAATTAGAAATCAATGAAAACTAAAACAGAAAAAAGTTACAGTATCAGCAAAGTGTTTCCATGAAAAAGATCTAGAAAAATCTCTTGACATCAGGACTGAAATCTGAAATCTACAGCCAAAAAAATCTGTTACTCAAGTAGGTAAGAGATCTGCCAGAAGGGAGAAGGGTTTTGTTGGTTTGTAGTGCTGTGCTTAAGGTTTAATCAAATAACACCCCTAAACCCCTGCCCTAACACACTGTTACCAGACTCACTAATGACTTGTGTGGTTTCCCACCTCCATGTAACATAACACTGGCACTAATTCAAAAGTTAAGTGGTAATTCCCACAGATTAAGTCAAGAACTGTGACACCAAAGAGGAGTTGCTTACATGGGAGGGCCTGAAGCCAAAGTGACAGGAAGAGGTTTTTCTCTGTTAATTAAGCTGAACATCCTCATTTTATCCAGGCAGAGTATTTGCTATCCATGGTCCAGTATTTAAAAGAAAAAAAAAAAATCCTATAACCTGGTTTCTCAGAACCACAGAGAAATCCCTCATTTCTTTAAATAATCCAAGTTGGCTTGGAGGCTTCAAAGCATTTGAAGTCACAGTGCCCACTCTTGAGATACTAAATAATGCAGCACAAGAAGAGATTCTGCCTTCTGCCACAGAGCAAGGCAAAAGGAGGAAAGGCACTTTGAGCTGAAGGAGGCAATTAAGGTAAGGCTGTAAGGGGACCCTCAGGATGAGTTTTGAATGTTCTCTGGAAAGTCACCTTTCTGACTTTTCAAGGACTAAAGGCATCAGAGGAATAGATGTAACAGCCAGGCTTTCTGCTCATCACAGACAGCTCCTGGCAAGTAGCAGGTGGGTACAGACTGAGCCTGAGGAAAGCATTCTTCAAAGGTGCCTGACTGCCACTGAGGCAGCCAGACACAGCTTCACTGTTTGCAGTCCCTAAGGTGAGCATAAATTGCTTTTCAAGAGGGACTAGTTGGCCAAGGCATGCTCTGTTTCCCTCAGTGCTGGCTCAGTGCTGGGGCACTGGCAAATACGAAGCTCTGGGGGCAAGAGCAGCAGGAACACAACTGGTAGGAAAAGGCCAATACTTGAAATATTCTTGATCTGGTTCTTTCCTCTCCCAAGTCACAATACTGACAGTCCTGCACAGTGATGTTTCCAGCATTGAGAAAGTCAAAACTACAGGGCTTCTAACTTCCCCTCAGTAAGCATTATTCATCTAACTGTGCTCCCTTGGAGTATCTCCCATGAACTAATTAAGTAAGAGCACTCCTCACATGCTGGGATTTGTTAAAACTTCCTGTTACAAATACCTGCTGGAAAGCCCAGCATATCAGAAAACATGACAAATTCCAAATCGGTTTGTATTTTGAGTGCAAGAAACATTTCTATAGCACCGCCTGAAACTCATAATTAAACAGAAATACAGTAATGAGACCAAGACAAACTCTACTCTCAGAGAAGAAGAATAAATCTGTTACCTCCTTGATTTTTCACATGCACACAAGAGAGCAGGACTTTGGTTTAATATCATTATTTCTGTCAGAATCATTGTTCACATATAGGTGAGCTGAGATTACTAGGCCATAGGACCCAATTTGCATCCTGATTGCCTTGAATCACAAGTATGAGTCCATTTCCCAAAAGCATGACAAGAGTTCAGATTACATTTCCACATCGGAGAAGAAAAGGAGGGAGCAGGCAGTTTGCAGGCCAGCATGCCACGGCTCAAAAATCCATTATGCAAATCATCTAGGAAAACCTATTCAGCCTGCTCATCTTGTTTGTTTGTCAGCTTGAACAAGGATCAGGAGAAATTCCTCAAGCTGTACAACTCAAGCTATCTTCGTGTTCCACAGTAACAATTTACACTGATGATACATCACACAAAGGAGGTGGAGGAGCAGAGGGTGCTGGAAGCAGCCACCTTTTTTTTCTCCTATGCACAGCAAAGGATTCCCAAGACATTCTACAGTTCTGATGAAAATATCAGTTTCCAAAACACACAGGAGCATACTGTGAAATTTCTGTTATCTGATACTTTCATAAGAAATGCAGCTTTTGCCTCTCAGAAGTAAACAGCTCTAGTCCAGCTTGACTTCACCTGCCTGAGTCTCAGGAATAAACACAGCCCTACATTTGCTTTGCAGTGATGGATTCCAGCCTGTGTTTTTATAAAGTAAGAAACAGAACTACTTGCAATACCTTTGAAATAAATCAAGAATTAAAACAAAGCTACTTTCCATGGAAAGGATATTCACAATATGTGATCTGTGTCACTGAAGATATTTAGGGATTATACAGTGGGAAAAAAACCAATGAAACTCACAAACCAAAAAGAGAAATCACCAAAAAAGCATCCTTCCAAAAACCCCAACCAAACAAGAGTAAAACAAAAACCAATTGCTCCACTGCTGAAGAGTGAGTGAAGAGGAATGTGATTTTCCTTAGGCAAACTCAGAACTTAGCTGTTTTCTGATTCTTGTTCTTGCAATGGCTCTGTTTTTTCACTGGTTGCAATTACATGTGTGCAAAAACATTTCTTCTTCTTCAATATGTTATCAGAGAGGCCTTACCACCCTCTCTGATTGGATCAGCCTTGGCCAGCAGCACATCCCTCTTGGAGCTGCCTGGCAGGGAGCTTCCAGCAGCTTCTCACAGAAATCAACCCTGTAGCTGCCCCAAATGTGGCCATACAAACTCAATACAATGTGGTATCAAATGCAGGACAGCTCATACTTCATGAAGTGTCTTGATTTTTAAGTCTTTGTTTATCATATAGCGCCAATATGAGTACCCAAATTCTTATAGATGGAATTAAAGCTCAAAACTTCACATTGGGGAGCCTGCTGAAGAGCTGGCACTTTCTCAAACCTAGTGCTTTCAAGCCAGAGGATGCTCACTAAAGACTGAGTTCAGCACAGAGACATACTGTCCAGAAAAAAAAAAAGAAAAAACAGTGGGTGAGAAGAATAGTATAATTCCCCAATTTACAGCAGCTGAAGATCTATTGACATGACAAAGACTGGCAATTTGGGCAAGAAACTGTAAAACACAAATAAAGATGTGTTTACATAGTTCTTGAAGAAATGATTTCAAGGTTAGTTTAGTCTCTTGTATGTAAAGAAAAACAAGATTCTAGTAAAAGTGGCTTCCTACCAATGGTAAGAGCATTCTTATCTGTAAGCCACTAATTAAAGCACTGCCAAGACAATGTTAGAAAACCTGAAGCATAATAACACCTTGACCAGCCACAGGAGAGTGGCCGGTATCCCTCAGGGTTGATTAACAGATCATGTTCCCCCTATGTGTCTTGTGACACTTGTGGGAATTGATCCTTTACGATTTCATCCATTATTTCTAATGTATTTTCTAACTTCCACTCTGTTTGGCTCAAGTTTGATATTTAATAACCTGAAAAACAAACACAGGTGGGCTGCCAGGCTCCCTCTCAACAGCTTCTGCTGACAAAAGGGAAACTGGAGACAGCAGGCTGGAGCTGACTTTGCAATGCCTGGCTTTTTTATAACTGTTTCCTCTTCCTTTCAATTTGAAAGACAGGCTTGAGCTTCCTCTGGGGAGTAAGGATTTTGGGACAGTCTCAGAACTGCAGGCAGCCCCAGCACTGGGCTCCTGCCTGTGAACAGGGGCTCAGTTTTGCTCAATGCTCTGCTTTTTCCCCAATGTGTTCAAAGATCACTATCTTTTTGATGATCCCATTGCAGTCACCTACATGGAATTTTTTCCCTGTTATTTTCCAATAAACCTTCAGTTTCTGCTCCCAGGCACCTTCCCAAAAGTTAGTCTACTCCCAAAGTTGTTTATCCTTTTGCTTACATGGTTTTCAAATTTCACACTGCATCACTGAAGCAGTTACTGCTCATTAGATTCAAGTTCCAAGACTTTTTCTCCAAATTTTCCTGATTTCTGATCTTGAATAATTTATTTACAAATAGTTTTCCATTCTATTTACTTTTGTTTCATATTTTTCTATGCTGAGTCAGAATTAATACTGCCATCCCATCTGGTGATTTCCAGATGCATTTGGAACCCTACCTTTCCTGGCAAAAATAAAAACCCCAAAGCAATCTTTCATAAAAATCATACACTTCTAAGAGAAGAAAATGATCCAAGTAAAAAATGGTGAAGTGAATAAGCAGATAATTTTCCTGGGGGTTTTGTGTTTGGTTGGTTGTTTTTTTTTTTAAATTTCCCCAGAATTTCTCAAAATTTAAAAGCATTGTTTTCACCCTAAGATGGTTCTTCATGAAAATCAACAAAGTTGTGTCCTGTTCAAACTTCTCAGCAGTCTTATTGTTTAGTTTCAAAACAAGAACAGGACCAGGATGGTACTGTGGACACATACAAGAAGGTTGAGTAATTAATTTGGGAAACACCAGAAAAAACTTAACATCGAAGCACTTGAACAAAGCTTGGGCAGCTTAAAAAAATATCTTCAATCATCCAGAGTCTGTGTTTTATTTCCTGGGAAAAGAGTGAAAGCAAATTTTAAGAGTCTCTACTCAGCTATATTAATCTCATCCATAAAGCCTGTTGACAACTAGTCTGTGATTAATTAGGAGAATTGAATATAAATTCTCATAGAGCTGAAAACACCATTGATCTGATATTCTCTCCAAAGTGAAAAGGAAGTATCTTAGTGACAGCTGGGTATTTTCATTGATGCACATACAATGCAGGAAATTGTGGGTTTTGATTGTTAGTACCCTGCAGAGTTTCTGGTAGCAAAGATGAGATCCCTGCCTGAGCTGTATTGTTCTCATTTAATTTGGCTTCTCAACATGCAACTGGAGAGGTCACATCATGTCAAGACATCTCCCCAGTGTGCTTGCAGTCAAAATTCAGAATGGCCCATTAAGAACCATCACTCAGATACATAAAGAGGGAACACAAATAACTTCCCAATCTAGGTCTTCACAACTACACTGAGGTTTAGAATTAGTCTACTTCAGATTGCTGCAAACAAGCATACATGAGAAAAAATGTGCCTGTAGTCAATCGTACCAACAGAATTAAGCTAAAATACCAGCAAGTCAAGTAGAAAATTGGCTAGAAATTGGAAATCAAGCTGTAATAGATAATTGTTTGTGAAGAAAGCAAACAGGGTAGAAAGGATACTTTTTGTTTTCCATCTCTATCAGTTATGTAGATGAAGGAATAAGAATTCCTTCAGGAAATTCGAGAAATCAAATAAACACTATTCACAGCTTTGCCTAAACATTAGCATAAGAAGAGATATTGGGTTCTAAATGCTGTCCCAGCAGCACTTTGACACAGAAGTCTAACAAATGGAATTTAATAGAGCTAAGTGGACTTTGCATAATGAAAGTTAAATATTAATTCTAACCACAAAGAACAAATAATGCAGACAACAGATATTAAAAGGATTAATGAAGCACAATGGATTGTTTCTCCCCAGCTGCATTATAAGAGCAAGAAAATGGGAGGGTAAGATGCTAGGCTAGAAATCTTAAGTTATATTACACAATAAACAAAATAATCTATAGTTGCCATACTAAATTCAGTTTTGGCTCATTATTTATGGGAAAGTATTTAGGGGAAGACAAACGAACAAAAAAGAAAGGAGTATGTAGGGTATATGTTATCACCATCAAATAAGAATTACCATGAAATTGTGTTTCCTCAGTCAGTTTCAAAAGACACATGAGTAAATGCTTTAACAGCCTTCAGTAAAAAATACATATGTTTATCAGCAGGTTCATTATTTCCCTCACAGGTGCTTATTTATGAAGTTTCCCTTAGGTTGAAGTAAAGCATATTCATTCCCCATATTCCTAAAGTAAACATGTCTGTGATTATTATTGATGGGAAGAATTATGTGACAGCAATGCAGAGCAGGGATCATAAACAAATAGTGAGACTCACCAAGCTGTGCACAGAGACAAATACAAGTGATGGTGTTGCTAACAGCTGGTAAACATACAAATTCGGTGTTCTTGTTGTGTTGTGTGACATTAGGGTCAAGCACGTGAAACACAGAATTGTGTAGCTTATTTGGAATCTCCATACATTCCTATTATTGCATCATTAAAAGGCTTCTAGATAAGCCTGGAATACAATATTAATGTGGTGAGCCATTCTATTCATAATGGTACATTGTCATTTTTAATAGCAACAGAAGTAAATCCTAGAAAACACATTTTCACATTAACCTATTTTTTTCCTCCCAATCTACTTGCCTATGAATGGGCTGTTCCTATCTTCTTTTTCCTTTCCTCCTTTTCAGTTTTTAAAACTGATAGTTAGAAAACTTCTTCCAGCAGAATATGCTACCTATTAAGGCTATGATTGAAAAATCTGTGAATTTTAACAAAAAGGAAAAGTCCAGTTCTTACTTTCCTCCCACCCCCAACTTAATCTCCTTTGTTAAAGCTCCAATTTGCACACACTGAACAGTATTTTTTAAAAAAAGAGAGAGACCTGTGATACAGTTCTTAAAATACTAATTTATCCTCTTAGATAGGCAAAGATTTCAATTTCAAAAAAGTGTGTGCTTTTCCACTCAATCCCTCTAAGTTAAAAGGAGTTATTATCATGAATCTCTAGCCATAAAACATTAACCTGGTACAGACAAATGTCTAGAAAAAATTAGCATGCTATGTATTTTTATTTTCCACTCTCTGGCTTTCTTTTCCATCATTCTTCACTATGACTGGGTGCTTCGTTCTCCCTTCTCCCTTTTAATGAGCAATGTTTCCACCTATTTAATAATTCAGGTACTAACCAGCCATTGTTGACAAAGGTCTTGAATAAGTGTCCCTCAAATGATGATGATTTAGTTCATCTACTACAATGATAATAGTAATTTATAACATAATTTACAAAGGCCTGTCTAGAAATAAGGTCCAACCATACAGAAAAAAAAAAAATCTATAATATCCTAAAGCATTCTGGTCTGCCAAAAATAGCCACAGACAGGAACTGACAAAAAAACTGAAGTTGCAGTTCTCTGACAGAAGAACTCTTCTATCCAAGATAACTTGCTCTTTGGAGACAACACAAAAGTCTTAACATTTCCCTCAAGGGGTGTTAATTCAGGAGCTGAGTTTAGGAAAGGAAATTTTTAAGTTCTGGATTCAAGTACAGCTTTGCTTCTTCAAAAATGAGTCATTTCATGTCCTGTGTCAGGGACATACCCTGGAAGATGAGCTAGGATGTTTGTTTCCACTTAAAAAGAATAAAAATAGCCTTGTGAAAAGAAGAGAAAAAAAACTGCTGTCCAGTTCAAAATGAATGCCAGTACTTCTTTACAAGACTAGCATAATTGATGGTCCTGTACAGAACTCAGAACATGTGCTTTGTATTTTTGCTAATGAATGACTGAGCTAGTAATAGAAATTTGGATAGACAACGGTGAAAAAAAGTCCTATTCAACTGCAGATTGTATTTTTATCCAACACAATGCAGTTTTCATGACACATTGCAACCCCAGGCATAGTACATCATCTGAACAACACGAATATGATTACAACTCAGAGTCAAAGAATGACTCTAAGGACCACCCTTCAAATAGAAATGTATATTAAAAAATCAATTTCTTTGCATTAGTTGAACTTCTGGATTTTATCAATAGTTTGGTTACAGCTGCTGGGCCAGACTTGCAGCTGATATAAATCAACATAGTCACTGGAGCTCCAAAGGACATGTTTGTGTCAGTCCCAGAGAGGTGGGTGAAGTCTCTACTAACACTCTAACTGGTAGCCAGAGTCTCATTTGAAGGGAAAAGGAAAGAGAATCAGGTGTAATAGAGCATGAAAATTGATCCAACACAGACTGTAGAAAGCCATTGACCACAGAGTTTGGACTAGATGATTGAGGGGGACAAACCTGATTAAGAAATTTGCTTATGAGAACTTAATAGTCTAAAATTCAGGTGTTTACCTAAACTAAGAATCTGTTAGAGGGTAGTAGTAGATACACAATTCAGCTCACAAGGGGACTAATTCTCTTCAAAGACTATAGGCAAGTTATCCACTTATTTTGGTCAGATACTTAACTTTTAAAGAGAAACTCTGTGTGATCTTTTGCAAGTAATAGACTTGATTTCCTTTCACTACACCTTACATAATATCATCAATTACAAAGAAAAAACCCCACATACTTGAAGGACATTTTTTTACTGTATCTTGAGAAAATTTGGACAAAAATATGAAAGTCTCATTCTTTGTATATAATTAAGAATTGAAAAAAATGGAGAGACACTGTACATTGAAATAGTCACAAATATGTCAAAAAGACAGCAAGAATTTAAATAATTTGTAGAAGTGTGCAGCATAGATAGGACAACATTTCTATACCAACAAATGGCATGGTAAAAATGCTAACAGCTAGAAAACTGAGCTGCTGCTTACTGATCCTATTTCTATAACTTAAACCAATTAAATATTTTGGGCATGAGACTGTAAAACAAGTTTATCTAAGATATAATTAAATAGGTGATCAGGTCACAGAGTAAGCTCCTGCACAATCAAGGTTCTGCACTCAGAAAAGGAGCAAGTCTTCCACGCGATCTTTTGCAAACTCATTCTGATCTCTGTAAACATCTCCTTTATCCACAACTTTTCTCTACATGAATAATAATCACCTTTTGTTTTTGTAGGCAGGGACATTGCAATGATTTTCTGTCTATCAAAGATGCAGCAGGTCACAGTTTCTGCTTAGATTCTTTTATTACTGAGAGTGGGCAGCAACTTAATCAAGAAAGGACACCAATGACAAAGTTTCTATTCTGATATTAGCACAGCTGTACCTCTGTGTTTAGGAGACACTCTGGAAAGCAACAAGAGAAAACCCTGTATGAATATTAGCAAACAAAATTCAGTTTACCTGCATACCCTATGCAGGGCAAGTGAGAAGCCATAAACAAGTCTGACTAAATGAACAAGCCATGTCAGATGCAAACCAACATTCACAATATGTTAGTAATTCCTTCCTCACAGTCTGCCTGAATACAAAGGTTGCGTGTTGCAAGCACAACCTCTTGAAATTTTGTATTCATAGAAAAGCTTGATTTAATAATTATGGCCCATGCCCTCAAAGGCTTCACTTACCCATAGGAATTCTCCATCACTCATGTCAAGGTGAATTATGACCAAATAACAATTTTCCTATACATTTCCAATACTTTAGGCTCATGGTTTTTTAGATCCCACATGAATCAACCAGGCATAAAAATTAATCCGGTGTTCAGAGACTGGCAAATGTACCCATTTATTTAAAATTTGCTCACATGGATAGATTTATTTTTGCACAGCTCTTCTACAGGACAGGATTAATCCAACCCTTCCCTGGGAAACTTCATTACACTCTAACATCACAAAGCACCCATTAAAACTCAGAGACAATGCTGAGCTGATGGGTTTGGCTCTTTCTGTATCCTGAGTAGATAAGGGATTATCTTAGAAAGCTTCTTAAACCTAAAAATATCTCCCAAAAACTTTTTACAGTTAAAAAATCCAACACACCCTTAAAGAGATAGTCAATAAATAATTGTATGTTTGAAAAGCATTAAGAGTTCAACAAATTCCTGTGCACAGTACCAGAGATGCCTGCATTTTGTTAATATCTTTATTCAAGAGAGGATGTAAATAGCTCATAAGACTATTTTAAATCTTCAAAGTAAGCAAGTTTTCTTGTAATCTTATCCATTCCACTTCTCTTTTATCCACCACATTCCAACAACAAAAACCCAACCTGTCCCTGTGAGGAAAGAAGAGAAAAAACATATTTATGTAATCTACTTTTATAATTTTTTTTCTTTCACCAGACAGCAAGGGCTGACCATACCCTAAAGGTTAATTTCTATCTCTTCCAGAGGAGAATCTGACATTAGAATATCCCATCTGGAGAATATCTTATCTAGAATATCTATCATTTCATTAGATGGCTGAATTCATCTCATGTTCCTCAAGAGAGCTTTACTTCAGATTTATGTATCTAATGGTGAATGCTCATAGAGGCTATGCGAAAATCATGCAGAAAATATCTCCTAGTAGAGTCCTTCAAGAAGCAGAAGCTATTGCCACTGAAAGACAAGTCTTTACCTCTCTTCAATCACCAAAAATACATAAAGTGAATTAGAAACACAAAGCTCCCATAAACTTTTCTTTAGGGACAGAAATGGCCTAAATTGATCGTCTCTGACAAGACTGCCCAGAGTTTGACAGAGGTTGCAGATTTTAGAACCAAAGACTTTCTGAACAACTGCATGCTTATATCTTCCTTCACTCAATATACTGTATGGAGCAAAAGTTGATCTCTTTTACACACACAGTGAAGTCTAAATTTAAGATCTCCAACAGAAAAAATCTTTTTTAGATGTCTGGCAGTTATGTTTAATAGCCCAGGATTTATTATTTCTTTTAAGAAAAACACCTGATGTTGTCTTTTGGACTTGAACTTTTAAAAGATAGTTTTGTTAAAGGTGAAAAAAAAAAAAAAGCTCAGTGATGGATCACTTCTTTTTTTTATGTAAGATTCATATTTTATCTAAGTTCTAAAATCACAAAACTTAATGCAATATTAAAGACTAATCTAATCCCCCTTTTCCATCCTGATCCTAAAATAATATTTTTAAGTTATGATTTGTTTTAATCATGAACTCAAATCCTGGTATTCTCTAATCACATGGGCATCATTTGCTGTCATCATTAGTCTTTTTGCATCCATTAAACTGTTTAGCCACAGAAATAACTCTACTGCCTTAAGAGGTGTTATTCTACCTCAGCAAACCCCTTGTTGAATATTTAGTAGAACTCATCTGAGACATATGAATCAAAGGTCTTGATTTCAAGATGTTCAAATCCTAGGATACACTTTCTAACCTTAATTTATTTACCCTGTTCTATGTGTTGATGGTAGTCCATCAAAACTGCTATGGATAGAGCATGCAGAGCACACAGATCAAGACTTTTGTGAAGCTGAGTCCATGGGAGCAAATCCTTGCTTTTCAAACTGAGTCCACACTAAAATAGCTGGAGCCTCCACGTGCCTGTGCAGAATTCAAGCACAAGAGTTTTAGCAGCTGTGCCTGCCTTAGGCACAGCTGACTTCATTGGCTGGCACACTGAAGCAATAATTTCGGATTCCCTCTTCCTGTGTCAACTCCTAGCAGCTTTTAAAGCCCTGAAGATTATGATACCAAGACCCCTGTGTAAGCCCTAAACTGCTCTAAGTTTTAAAGGGGGCTAATTTGCAGAGACGGTCTATCCTTCAATAATTAAATGGTATTTCACTCCTTACTGCACAGACTGAAATCAAATGTGATGATCTAACAAGATAAAGGGCATCATCTGGGTTTTTACATGTGTGTACTTATATAACCAAACCTAGGCATCCTCATTAAATAGTCTCACAAGTATTATCATTAAGGAACTGCCTTGCAAACAGCACAGACTGACTGATTTCAGCTACTTCTTCTCCTGGTGAAATTTCTGGGTTTCACGGATTGTATAAAGTCACCGTAAATGATGAATTCCTACCATGCCTGCTGGGCATAGTGAGAAAACAGCAGAGAGATAAGCAACTGTAGCTATGCAAATCCTCCCTGGTTTATATTTTGCTAAGGTGAACAACAATGCAGATGCACCAGGGTTTATAGTATGAAGTATAAAAAGGGAAATGCCTGTGGTAAGCAACCATGATGAAAGGAAAAAAAAGGAAAAAACTTCATAACCTTATATGTTATGTGCATAAAAGTGTTTTAAAGACATTTCATCTCTCTTCCAAAAAGAGCCTGTGCAATCGTAATCTAAAGTTTTCAAACTTTGTTCTAAGGAACTGCAATATCTGGCTTCTCCCCAGTTTTCTCCAATTCAAAGCTGATATTTAAAAGCTCATTTCTGACTTGCTGTTATTTCCACTTGCTGCCATTATACCCATTGATAGCTATGAGCTATGTGGGATAAAATTACAGGTCAATTGAGTTATTGCAAAAGTCTATTGGTTTCAATAAAATTTAATTTATGGAATTAATTTTTTGGTATCATCTCTAAACTTCACTTTCATAGTGTGAAAAAAATCTTGTTCTTTTCTTTAAGGATGTATATTCCCACAGCCTGCTTCCAGACAGAGCCTCACCACACATCCTTGCTCACCTCAATGCCACTCCAAGAGGAACCACTGACTCCTGACCTCTTCCATGGGAACTGACACAGGATTTCATGGCTGACCAGTTTCTCAGAAAAGACACTCCCCATTCTGGTTGTCTTCCTTACCTTCTCACATGCTTTGAGCTTGATGGAGAAATTACAGTTACCAGAAAGCCTGTGCAGGAATCCGCAAACCAAAAACATTTCTTATCAGAACACTAACAAGGAAATTGGTAAAATTTCTACCAAAATCACTAACCTGCTTCAAAAATTGTCAGTGGTCCCAAAATTTATCAAGCATATTGTCTTCCTTTGCCAAGAAATTTGAGGTGGGCTGTTTCAGTTCCACCACCCAGTCCCTTGACAAGTATCTTTTAGGATTTCCAGGTAAACTCCAGGCCTAACAGCCTTTCACATGGATTAGATCAGACAAGACTAAATGCAAGGAGGCTTCAGCTATGAATACAAGAAACTTCTGTGTATTAACAGTCTAGGCAACAGACTCTGAAACCCTTCATGAGGCTCCCCACAAGTTTCAAAGCAGAAAAGCTTATGCCTTCATCCAGTGCCCCTAGAAGTGTTTGGATAGGCATTGAGGTATTGCATTATCCTCACTGGTAAACAACAAAAAACCTTCTTTATTTGGCATCATAGGACATATGAGAACAGCACTCTCCAAATGTTGTGATACTACTTTGCCCTTAGTCCACTCATGCAGAGAGCAACCATTCAGCAGCTTCCAAAAGCTCACAGGCTCCAGGCTCATGCACTCAGTAAATCTCATTTCAGAGCAAAAGCACTTATGGCATCTTGAAGCTGCTGCCACCAACTGAGAGAACGAAAATAATTTATTGAGAAGAATGCAGCAACACCCCCAGCACACAGCGGCAAGACCTCACTTCCTTACCTAAGCACAATCTCCTCCCTCCTACCCTCCCCATTCCCTCAGTTCAGGGACTTGCAGGGAGAAAGCTGCAGCCTCAAAATGGTCTTTTGTTTCCCATCACCAACAGCAGCAAAATGTGAACACTAGATGGTATAAATCAGTGGTATTGTCAGGGCTTTGAAACTGCCCTCAGTTGCAGCAGCAGAGAATCTAGAAACACACGCACCATATTTTCAACTCTTCCTACAATCTAGCAAAGAAAGAAAATTTAATTTTCACAGCACACCTGAGAACAAGATCATAAGTAAGCAATCTGCTTAAATTAAAGCTACACACTGTATGCAATATTGTTTACTGATTCAAAGATTAACAAAGTTACACTAAATTTGAGCTCTGCAGATAGCAAAGCACATTAAAAGGGAGCTCTTTTATTCCACTGGTATTCTCTAAGGTACTTTTGTGCCTATAAATCAGGTCTGGATTCACACAGAACATTTAGCAGACTTATGCATGATGCACTGAAACAGAAGTAAGATATAATTAAGCACTGACATGACAGCTAACAAATGTGTTTCTGAGCACTTTCCACATGCCTCATGTGGCATTATGAGGCACCTAAGCCAAAAGCTCAGGGTACATTAACTACCAGAGAGGGGCCATAATTCTCTCCAACTATACAACCTGCCACATTTCCTTGCTATTTTGAAACACAATTTGCAAATTTAAAAAAAAAAATATAGGAAAAAAAAAAGAAAAGGAAAGACAATCAAATCTGTGTAGTATGAATAAAAGCCTGAAAATCACAGTAGCCTATAGGAAAGTTTACCAGATTCCATGGCTATCCAAAAATAAACCATACAATAAACAACAAGGATAAATAATGGAGTCTGAGATCCAGTGTTAGTTTTCCTTTCAGCCAAAGTGAGTGTAAATGCTAAATCTGCAGGTAGTAGACTGCTACAACAAAACCTATGATGGAGTTATGAAAAAAACCTCAAAAATAATCTGCAGTACAGTACTCCATTGCTTATTTGGAGGGAGTTCTTCCACTAAGTTTGCTCATGTGCTGAGGCAGATGAACGCTTCTCAGCTTGAGTCACAGTCGTGCTGAGAAAAATGCACAGTGATGCCATGGCTCTGGAATATTTAATTTCTTGGCAGTGTATGACAGTAGCACTAGTCACTTAAATTCAACACCACCAGCTACTTAAATTCAACAGCAACTGTTAATGATTTAGCATCTACTGGCAGTTTGTCCCCCCTAGCCAGTAAACAGGGCTGCAAAGGTCCACAGGCACCATCATGCTGATTAGCAGTGATTAACAGTGATTAGCCTGTTTGATCCAGGATTTATACACAGCACAGGCTGTGCTGGAAATCAATCTCCATATCTGGGATTTAGATCTGAGCTGCTGGGGAGGATGTCCCTGCCTTGCTGGTTGCAGAGGCAGGCAGCATGCCAGCAGAGAGAGCAGGCAGAAAAAGCTCCTCATTCCCTGCTCCAGAGCTTGCTAGCTCCTCCTCAGTAAGACATGCCAGCAAGGACACCCCAACATGTCCAAGTGTGGACCTAAACAGGGCAGTGTAAGGCAGCAAAGCCAGTCCTGTTTAGGGCCTTTTCAGAGCCTGCTCTCTGCAGAAGGAGCTGTGTAAAGCCACGGGTCCTTACACCGTGAATCAGCTGTCACACTTGATATACAGAGGGCAGTGCACACACATCTCAGCTACAAGCAATTGCACTGACCAGGCAGGTTAACCTCTTAATCTCTCTAGATACACTGTGGAATCAATGGAGACAGATCATCTCTGTGCATTCCTTCTACAGAGATCAGCCCTGTAACTTCCATGCACAAATCTGCTGTCCTCGACCATTTCCAGCTCCCAAACATCACTGCTTGCCAATCCTTAAACAGTGTTTCAAGAAACCTCAAGCTCTTTCACGGCAGGGCGTGAGTGGAGAAAGAGCCCTGACTTAGAAATTGAGTCAGGTCTAGATGGCTGCTGAGGAGCAAGACTGACATTTTCCTTACTGGCTTCCAAAAGCACAAAAAATTATATATGGTGGGGTGAAGAGTGTAAACAAATCAGAAGTGGTTTAACTTTTGTTAAACTGACCTCAAAAACTGGCTCCACTACTGGCATTGGGAATAGGAAATTCTTTTTATATAGCAACATTTTCATCTGAAGATATCGTTTTGATGCTTTTTCAAGAATTACCTTTGAACATTCTATTTTTTGTTTGCAAGTTTCTATTTCATTATCTGGTAAGAAACATTTTAAGGGTTAGGTGGTTTTAAAATATATTTATATTGTTTTTAACCTTAATTTACATCCTGCCATAGAATTGGATAATTTGCTCCTAGATCGCCAATTAAGTGAGGAAACAGCCATTTGCACAGTTCTGTTCCACAACAACCCAAGAGGGAAGTAAGGTGGCTCCATTATCCCAGCATTTGAATGCTCCTGGGACAGAGAACAATCTGAATTTGAAAAGCAGGGATTCTTTGGTGTGTAAACCCAGAGATGAGTTTATCCCTCCAGCTTTTGTCTCCAGGGAAGTACTCATTCATTCCTCTTCTTCACAATTTTATTCAGTGATTGATTCCATTAGAAAAGCAAACAAAAACCACAAAACAAAACATCCAAATCCAAAAAGATACAAACAACCCTGCCCCTCAAAAATCTCAATGCTCCCAACCACAAACCCCAGATTAAAAAAAAACCCCATACAAATGGTCAAATCACATTTTTACTAATATAAAATTTGGTTGAAATTGGGCAACAAGTTCAAAAGTTATTAGGCAGAACTGACGTGCATACACACACATGAACTTCATTTTCTTAATTAGATTTGCTATCAGTAGCAATAATGAAAAAAAAAAAAAAAACCACGAAGATCTGAAGATCTGCTGAAAAAGCTGAAAGATCTGGCACTAGAATTTAGTTTTCCTACTCTCAGCCAAAAACCTCTTATCACTAAACTACAACATTATAGCAATTTTTTTTCAGTTTATGACTTCTATCTGACACACTGTTTAGGAGGTTTGCCCCTGCTTTGCCCATATTATTTTTGTTTCTGGTCTTACACAAGTTTTGGGGATAGAATCAAGTAGGAGGGAGTACATTGAAGGAACTAGAAAGGGAGGACAAAAAGAGAAACATCCTTCATTTAGCACACCCCTGTGAAAAATTTTAACATAGGATAAATTTTGCCTAGATCATAGGCTCCAAAACCCAGATTGTGGAGTATCTGGCCGCACCAAGCATGGCAGAAACTCCACTCCTCTGCAACAGAGCTTGTTACAGAGAGAGATGCAGAATTCAGGGTCCTTATCCTTTTTCAGCTTTGCAAAGTTGCTGATAAAAGCCAGCAGGGAACTACTACTCTCAAATATTAGTATAAAATATATATGCACACTGAGGGAGCAAATATACACCTTTATATAAAGGATTGAGATGCAAGAGGGTGCAACCTAACTGTGTGAAAAAGCACCCAGCAATACACCACCACAAACCTCGTGAAAGAGAATGCAACAACACAGAAAAACACACAAATGAAAGACCTCATTGCCCTGCTTTTCTAGGATTATCCTTTTAGCACAGGGTCAAGGAGCATGTCTGCACAAATGTGTGATTGCTCTCCAGGGACCAGGAGTCCAGGCGTGTTCACTCATCCTCTTTCTGTTGCAGTTAAGAAAAATAAAGCCATCTGCTGGATTGTCTTAATAAAAAAAGGAAAATAAATTAAAAAGCACAGACCATTTTAACTAAGCCCATCATTTATATCACTAGGTGTAGGAGACGTGGCCAGCCAACTAGAAATAATCCAGCTGGCTGGAAGTAAGCAGAAAAATGTTCATCCCATTTCTTTTGCTACCTGCTACATATTAAAAGGAGGGAGAAATAAGGGGGGGAAAAGCACACATCTAGTTCTGAGGAATTTCAGAACTATCCTACTATCCCACTGAATCTACAGTGGTTCATTCATTTTGGTCTGGAATTAAAGCAAAAATAATCCTTGCCATTAGGGGTGCAGGGTGGTGGCAGCAAAACAAAGAATAAAAAACAAAATAGACAGAAATTTCCAAACTTTTTCTCCCTCATGCAAGTCATACTTTGTTCTGGCTCCAAACCCTGTCACCAGGCTTGCTGAATTCACCACCACACAGACTGTCACATCTGGTCAGGTTACCAAGGCAGCTGGTCAGCCCCATGTGTGCAGACCATACATTTTTCCTGATGTACTAAAGTCCCTTTCTAGTCATTAACACTCACCTTGTCATTCTTGTCACTCCAAGAATTCCTCAGCCATAGTCAGGATCCAAAAACTTCCTATATTGTAGCGGAAATGGGGTTTCAAAAGTGTAAAGGATTCTATCTCTACTGCTTATCTTCCAAAATAGTTGTTCTCCCATGGTGCTATGGGTGTTTCTACACCAGGTGGAGGCACTTTCTCCGTGACAAAAAGCAATTACTGATTTTCTTAACTTCATGCTGATTCTTGTTTTAATAATGACCACTCTTCCCCTTCTAGTTATCAATTATCACCTCCAATCTAAAAGAAAAAAAAAAAAAACCCACTTACTAGGTCTGTTGTGATTTTGGTTAGGGCTTTTAAAAAATTTCTTAAGATCAAAAAGGATCACATGGAGCCTATTTTACATGGAGTTGGAGTTAACTACTATTCACCATGATTCTGGGAATCTGAACAGCTTGATTAGAGAACCACGTTTCTAGATAGGTAGTAGGAAACAACATTTTCCACCTATTTTTCAATTTTGCCTCCTTTCTGATGAAAGTTGAAAATGCAACATTTTGTAACATTATGCTGTTTTCA
>VWYP01026408.1:7361-238471 GCA_013400435.1 Pycnonotus jocosus
TTTTTTTTTTTTTTGTCACTAAAATGGGTTCTCAAAGGGAATTTGAAGAAGGATTCTGCTGAACAACTGAGTGGGATGTGTGTTTGTAGTGTGTGTCCGGCTGTGTCTTTACAGAGTCATTGGTGGTGTGTTGAGTGTGTAGTCCTGTGTCTTATGTGGAACAAGTTGTTTCTGACAAAAGGGAAGATTTCTGAATGGAAGTCCAGAAGGGAGTTCTGGCCATGGTGGGGGATACATTTGAGGGCCCTCTCACAAATTCAGAAAAAACCAGCCCAAATCCTGAAGTGCTCTTTCTTAATGAGTTTTCTCAGCAATATTAACAAGCCTTGTGTTTGCACTCCAGGATCAGGGTTTGGCTTTACAAAACTTGAAGACAGGAGACCCTCATGCAGCTCATGGCAAGCTTTACTTTGAGAAATACTTTTGGGCTGACATTTAGCCCTGTTAATTCAGTCAACCCAAGCTAAGAATGTGCTCTTTTGCATTACAGAGCCACTTATGAAGGAATGAGGCTGTTCCCTGGGGACAGGAGTGACCAGCAGTGACAAACCAAGCCATGAACTGACCTTGCTGCATGTCTCCCATGAGAGAGGTGATGGATGTGCAGAGAGAGGCATTGAGCAACCCTGAAAGGTGAGTAAAGCTTGGGACTGACTGCCCCACGTGCCTAGGATGTTCCAGAGCTGTTTGTCTACCCCTGGAGTAGTTTCTTACTGTGATGACAGTTATGCACAGCACAACATTGAAGTAAAGCTCTGCTGGAGAAATGTGATGGATAGGGATTGCAAACCTTCCTCTGGAAGTGGCCTGTGCTGGATGTAAAGCAGTGACCCTAGGTCATTACTTCTCTTTCTATTTTGTGACAGAATATATGTGTCTGATGTGCAAACTGTTTAGGGACATGAGAGAGTAAACTACCTTTATTCAAAATGGACCTTCATGTCTCTCTGAGACTGGTAGCCAGATCTGATTCAAGAAAGGGATTCTGGACAAAACTGGAAAAACCTGGGCAAAAATTTCTTTTGGACAAAATAGAAATTCACCAATAGGAAGTGAATAAACCAGACTGAGAAGAATTTTCCTCTAGCAGCTGCTTGAAGGACTGATGTTTTTAGAAGCTCTGCAACCTCTTGAGCTCCTGGAAAGCTATGCCAGCTCCTGGAAAGCTGAAACACTTTTTAAAAATTGGGTTACTTTATACTGTTCCTCGAGGTTGTTAGTGTTGTCCAAGTTAAGCTCCTTGTCTTGCTCCTTGTTAAGCTTCTTGTCTTCTGTAAACTCTTACAAACTGTCATATAAAAAGCCAAATGGAAATGTCTGCTTTGCATTTTTTATCCTTCCCTTTGTTCATTGCCTTGTTTTCCAGCCTAAACTGTCATAATATAGTGGGCCAGGAGCTGCAGTATTTAATGTCTCACAAATATACACAAGGAAAACTGCAAGTAAATGAGTGGCTGTGTTAAGCTGATTTTTGACTAGTGAATAAAAGCAACTCATACATGTGTGACTGATGGTGAATTGCAGCTGAGGCCATGGTGCTAAAATAGAATCAGGCAGGACACAGTGGAGTTGGAGTCCATGCAGTCAGACCTGGTTTTGAGTTGTAGCAGGAAAGACTGAACCTTGTGACATTTAGATATGATGTAAAGTTATAGTAGTTTGATTTGCTCCTTTTAATCTTCCAGGTTAAGTTTTCATATGCAAGTAGAAGAAAATGTCAAACAATGTAAATACAAGAAGTGAGATTCTTGCCTGTAGCTTTAGGAATTTATTGTCTGACTGATGCTAAAGGTGTCTTCTGCTGATTACTGAAATATTTTCTGAATTAGATACAGCTGGGGAACTGTCTGATAGGAAGCTGAAAACTGGTCTGTCCTGTAGTGCCTGTAGTCAAAGATATTGAGAATCTCTCCCCTTTTCCCCTGACTTTTTTGAGGTGTAAAAATACCTGTAAAGCTCTAAGAGCACCAGACCTGAAGGGATATAAAGCTGGTGAAGTTTGCTGTATCCACTGAATTCCAGCAGTAAGTTAAAGGGGCAGATAGAGGTGGCCTGACTGGCTGCAGGGATGGATTCAGCTCTCCTCCTGCTGAGCAGCCAGGCTGCAGAGATCCCGTCTGTCTGGCATCAATGGGAAATGGGCATCTGGGCTGCTGATTTTGTGTGTGATTCTTTGTAAAGTGTAATCTTTCCCATTCGCCCCTACAACGTGTTTTCTTTCCCTGTGACCACCACACAGTGTTTATTTGATCGTGCTGAGAACCCACATCTTATCTGGTCTTCTAACTTTTTCCTTTTGAAAGAGATAATGAAGGAAGGGGGATCAGAGCAGCAAGGGAGAGTGGGGTGTTGTGAATAAATATGCTATTTGCATCTGCACAGTTAGTCACAGTTGAATATTAAAGCTTCTGTTATTTTCAGCAGCCATTTCAAGGCAAGACCTTAAAAGCAAGACCTTAAATTCTGGAGCTGTAGTTTTGCCTTGTTTTTTTGTTTTTTTTTTTTTTTTTCTCTGAAGAAAGATACACGCATTGCTTCACACTGGGAGGTTTATGAAGTTCAGGCTGTGCATGTGGGAATTAGAAACAAATAAGCTTAATTTCCTAAGGTCTTACAGGACTGTTAATGGTTAAGCATTGCTAAGGGACCGTGCTTTCCTCCCTTACCAGTTCTCTCCCCTTCATCCAGAAGAATAACATCTTAACTTCATACAGTCACTAGGAAAAAAAGTTACTTTGTAAGTGACCCTTGAATATTTTGGTTCTTGTGGCTGACCCTGGGTTAAAGGATACCAAGATAGCTCAAGCCTGCTTTTTGTCAGCGTTTCCACTCTACAGGAACTCCTGGAGATGCCTTGGTGGGAATCCAGTGATAAAACTGGAGCTCATTTCTCACTTACAGAAAGGAAAACAAAACTGAGGAAAGAATGCTTCCTGCTACTCTTTGGTCAGTCGATAAGCTTAATTGGCCAGGCTTGCCTGCTGTACATTGATTGTACCTACTAATAAAAGAGCTATTGATTGGCACTTTATTTAGCACTGGCTTGCATGGACTATAGTTCCTGCTAATGTTATTATTACATCAACCTTTTCCTGTTCTCCAGTTCTTTAGTGCAATAAATTATGTCAAATGCCTCTAGTGTTTTCAATATTCTTGGACAGTTTTCTTTAGGTTTTTGACCTTCTTAGTACGTAGTGTGTCATCTCCAGTACGTGTGAAAATGTCTAATGGGATGCAGGAGGAATGTAGATTCTAACCTGTTGTGGAAAAGTGCTGGAATTGTTATGCCTACATTTTGGCTTAATTTGCCCTCAGAAATCAAAGAAATTGATATTCCTTGACATCTATTTCATGTGAGTGTGATTAGTGACCAGTGGTGGCAGGTTAATGGAGACAAATATCTCTATCTGGAAACTTGCACTGTCTTTGTAACCTTGCTATTACCAGCAGCATCTCACTTGTTACAGCCCAGAGCAGTGGTCATGTGCCTGTCACTGGGGCAGATCTGGGTTCTCTTTGGTGAGAAGTGCTGGTCTGAATCTCAGGACAGAGGGATTTGAGCTCAAGAAGGTAAACTGGTGTTTCAGACCTGGTTTTGGTTGGTCCACAGTCTGCCACTGTAAGTCCCATTATTGTGGATGGGTGATATAACTTTCTGCATTCCATTTACAAAATGAACATGGCCAGAGCCTAGCACAAAGGCCTGCTTCAGCAGAGGTGCTATGTGTGCTATTATAATATGTCTCCTTAATGTGTTTTATAAAGAAAAGGTCTTGGATGCCAATGAAAATTTGGTAGAAATGCACAAGGGCTGCTCAGTACTAGTACATAGTCCTCTTTTTCTCTGGATAATAATAGCAAAAAAGAATTAAACAGTCAAAATATTCACACTTTAAGTTGTACATGCATTTACAGGGAGTTTGTTTTTCAAAATTTTTTGGTCATCTTTCAGTCTTTGTAGCTGGATGGAGGTGCTTTGTGTGGGCATTACTTAAAAGCACTAGTAAATCATGTAGGTAATACCTAATTCTTTATTTGCTAAACATAAAATTCAGGAGAAATTACTACAATTGGTGCTCTAAAATATTTTTTGCATTCTCCACCATACCCATCAAATAATCCTCAGATGAAAAAATATTTGTGTTTAATAAAAATGTTGGCAGCAAAATGTTGCTTTTTTCCTCCTATTAAGGCTGTTTCTTCTGGCATTTATTTCTAATGCTTTTAAAAGAACCTTGCATTTAAAGAGTTCTTTTTTTTAACAAAAAAAAAAATCACATCACCAAAGTAACCCCCCATGGGAAAAAAAAAATTACATTTCAAACAACAAAACTAGCAAAGAACTCTGTATGATATTCCAGAGTAAACTGTGTTTTTTCACAACTGTAGAGGTTTAATCATCAGAACACTGGCATGTGAGGATCCTGACTGAAGGTGTGAAAGCCCAGGGCCTTGGTTTTGCTACAATAATGGACTTCATAAGGCAGTGCTGATTTACAGCAGTTGAGGATCTGGCCCTGAGGAGGCTTGATCCCTTGTGAGTCTTGGGAGTTTCAGAACTCCATTCTTGCTTTTCACTCCCAGTACAATACATCATGTGAGGAATAAATCACTTGTGCTTTGCCTAGGACTACTCTGCTACAACTTCAGTGACTTTTGCATTGTGATATTTGCTTTTTGTTCCAGTGAGCTTTGAAGTTGTGAATGTTGCCCTGCATTGCAGTGCTTTCAGGGTGCATCCATGTATAGCAGCACTTCCTCCATCCCCTCATATTCATGAATTTCAGCAGTGGAGTGGGGAGTGATGCTTGCTGCAGGTGTTCCAGGTCTCTTTAGCCCTGCTGGGATTCAGGCTGTTGCTGGGGACTTGAAGCAGTTGTGCAGAGTCTGCTGTGCCTGTGCACACTGAGGCTGGAGGTGCTTTATAAATCTGACAGCCTGGCTGCCTCTCCCAGGGACAGGGGAGGATCTCTGGGGTTGTCCCCTGCCAAACTGCAACTCCCTCCCCCAAACCCTGCAACAGCTCAAGCCAATGTTCAGATAGGGACTATAAATATGAATGTGCACCAAGGCCAGCTATTTTAACAGGGCTGGAGCCACTGCAGATAATGTGACAACTGTGTGCTCTGCACTTGTATAATAAATGCTGGCACTGGGATGCACATAGGAAATGCTCTGAGGAATGTCTGTGAGGCTACAGAACAAACTGTGGAACAGGACCCACAGCAGAAGATGTTGCTGAAGTGAGGGTGTGTTGGGAAATGCAACAATGTTAACCCAGAAATCAAGGCAGCAGAATGTAAATGTAGGTTAGAAGTTGGTGTCTTCTGCTGTCAGTGTTCCTTCCTGATGTTCCTCTGCTCTGAGCTTGGCTCCTGGAGGAAAGGTTCCATTCTTCAGCTGGGGCAAGTTAAAAACCAGCGAGCTAATTCCATATTTATTTTTCAAGAAGCAAAATGCAGCTTTACAACTTGCATTCAGATATACCAGGGTGAGTTTGACAGGGCTTCATACCTCACAGTGCTCCCAAGGCAAGTATTAATTGCCCCATAAAACACACTGTGTCATGTCTTGTGGCTCAACGTGTTACAGGTCTGTGCAAACTTGTTTTATGGCCTTAACAGCCCACTACTGCTTCTGAGAAATGTTTTCCTTTTAATGGGGGAAAGAAAAACAGCATTTAAAAATATTATAACGGTGACAAGGAAGAAAGAATGCTATAGAATTTCCATGGGCCAGAAAAGCTGTCACAGATTAAACACCTGTTATAAATGGGTGCACATATATTATTTTGTATTAAGGGGTCTTCTGTCTAGAGAACAAATCCATCTCTCCTAATTTGACTCCCTACCTGATATCTGGGCCAAGTGTTGCCTTAACTGGTCTTAGGGCAGAAACAGAAGAGAGTATGTGCAACTGCAGCCACATCCCCAGGCTCAGCAGGGCTCCAGTAAAGCTGTGCTTGGGGCTCCAGAACATGCCATGGGCTTCATAACCTCATTGCATGCCAGAGCCAGTTGCTGTGGATCTGACTCTTATTTACCACAGAAATTATGGCAACTGGAAACAACAGAGCAGACCTCTTGGCTATTGAGAATCGTGGTTGTCCTTTCCAAGTCTTCTCGTTCCCACTCCCACATCTCCAGGACTGACAATAAGCAAGCCAGCAGGCAGATTACAGCCTAGCCCCAAAGATTCACACATGGTGTAGCTTTACTGGGGTCAAAAAGGATTATTTCCAATGTCTAATCACAGGCATGTGGCTTGAACCTAACCAGAGTAAGTTCAGTTCCTTGGCCCGTTCCTTCCTGGTTGTCTTTCCAATCTTAATTCTAGGCAAGCCCCAATAAGGGGATTGGAACTTGCTGTTCCCCTTTAAAAAGTATTTTTAGCCTGTTCCCCTCTGTGCAATAAGTAGTTAATACTGGATTTAGTACCTGCTGTGCTGTGAGCTATTACCTTTGTGATATGGGAGCATTTTACAGCCACTTTTCACTCTGTACCACTGGCAGAATGATTTCATGATGTGTATAGATGTTGAAGATTCAGACCTCAGATTTGTTGATGTGTTGCCAAGTATTTAGCACAGGCATCCAATTAAACTGAAATTTAGTTTTTCATGGGTTTTGCTTTGCTAAATCTGGATGATTTTTCTGCTTTTAGCTCAAAAATGGGGAAAGATTCAAAGATATTTAAGTGACAAGTCTCTGGCAATGAGATCTGGCTGAAGTTTACTTATTAAAGACTTTGACAATACAATTTTCTCTACCAAAGCCAAACTGAGGGTCTTGCCGAGGTTTGGGCTAGAATATTTTTGTTGCTGCCTATGCTACTTGATATACACAACTTCTGTCTGTAAAAAATGCACAATATTTTCAGAACCTGCCACTGCACAGTACTTGAGCAGGAAATTGTTTTTGTTTTGCAAGTAATGTGATGTGAAGTGAAAGGATACTCTAATTTATAAATAGGTAAATATTGCATTTACAAGAGTTAATTCTCTTATGTATAAATATTTTCCATTTTACAGTTGTAAAATCAGTTGAAGTTAAAACCTGATTCATGAACCTTCTGAAGATTTATGGAGCGTTCCCTTTGTGTTCTCCTCAGGACACACAAGGGACGTGCTTTCCCTGCCCATGTGAATTATCCCTTGTGAAATCCATTTTTTGTGATTTATCAATCCTCTATACCCTCACTTGCAGGCTAATGTATCTGAGAGCTACTGTGTGTAACAGTCCCTTAAATCAAAGGGAAATAAGGAGGTTTGTTAAAGTAGATTAAGAAGTTGAAGGGGCAATTCCCCAAACCACTGCTCATGCCTGTGTCCTCGCTCCTTCCAGGAGCTCCAGCTATAGAAGAGCTTTGTGTACTTGCCCTCATTCTCAGCCTGTTTTGCTGCAGTTGAGGCTGTTTTGTGATCTGGGGCAGGAGGCTGAAGATATGAGCCATTTTTGAGGTCACAAAGATGTATGAAAAGTTATTTTGGTCATGTTTGGTCATACATTTTTTGGATGAAAAGGTAGGACCAGGAGAAAAATTTTGAGAAAGAAGATACCTCTGCAAGTTAAGAATGATAGAGTATGAAAACTGTCTCCTGGCCCATCAGAAACAACAGCACCAAAAACCGAAGCAAAAACCCCCACAAACAAGATGTGCATTCAAATAGTTGTTTCCCAAGGCTTCAAAGTGAGCTCACACATGGATCATGGTGTGGCATGCATTATAAGAAATGTGATACTGTGTCACTTTGATGCACACAACATCTAATAAAGAAAAAGGTTTTATGATCCCAGATAGTTTTGCTTCAGTTTCCTGGCTGAGTCTTGTCACAAAACTCCCAGGTCATGGAGTGAATGCTTTCAGAGGCAGTGACTTCTCATCTGGTTAAAGCTCCAGGAGGGACCATGATTTCAAGAGGGCATCCTGGGCATAACACTGGAGCATTAATTTTTCCTTGGGGTTCTCCTTGAGTACTGACAGAGCACTGGTAGCACCTGGGATGATCTCAGATTGAGAGCCTGAAATCTGTAAAAATGAGGCATCAAGAATTATCAGCAGCATGGCTGAGTTGGTAAGAAGACACAGAAGAGGCTTATTTTCACAGCTCTTCTGAGGCAGGGCAGTTGCCAAGGCCATGAAGCTCCAGAGAGAAGCCTCAGGATCCAGGCACAGGGAGCCCTCATGGCACAAGCCAAGGGTCAGAGGTGGCCTCTGGAGAGAGACTGGAGTGTGTGCCTGTTGCCTGCTGGGGAACTGGAACTGCTGGGAGACTCTGGGAGGCAAAAGGCTGCAGAGTATTTGGGAATATTTTGTTGCTACATGACCAAAATAACTTTTCATACAAAAAAAATCAGTGGGAGTAGCACGATTCAAGATGCTTAAAAATTAGGCATAATATAGATACATTGTTGTTAATCTCTGTGCTTGTGGAAGAAACTACATAGTTTCTTTAATGGAAGTGACCTGTTTTATTCATGTCTGACTTGAATGAGTTTGTGCAAAAGCAAAATTAGTTTTCTATACGTGTCCAAGTTGTCTGTAACTTTGCAGTGCAGCTGTCTGTAACAGTCCAGTGCAGCAAATGAGACTGCAAAGTGCAGGTGGTGTTTGGATTTGGAATTAAAAGTTACTTTCGTTGACTAGATGGTACAGGCCATGTAAAAATAAATCTGTTCCTTCTCTTGAAAAGTGTATCAAATAATATCGTGACTGGTGGCTCAGATAGCACTTATGATGAAGAGAAAAACAGCATTACAGAAATAAGAATATAGGGTAATTGTAGTAATTGGAGCTGAATAGAATGAAGACATGAATTAAAAGAAGTTTGTCATGAAGGAAGGTAAAAGGTGAGCTTGAAATTAATTACTGCAACTTTGGAGTTGCAGCTTATTGCAGTGGCTTTGGAGATGGGATGAGTTAGTGGGTAACAGAGAAATCCCCTCTCACTGAATGTCAGGAAAAGAACTGTGCTTAGAAACAACTTGTTGCATCTTCTATGCACAGCACCTAGTTCTATCCCTTAGTGATAATTCCCCAAAAAGGATTTTGTATGTGGGACTGGGGCAGGTGACTGTACATGTGGATTATAAATTATTTTTGGCATTAATTTCGGGAATGGGCTCTCAGATATAAGTGAAGATGAGATGATGTTTTGGTAGCAAAATATTCCTTATAAATTTGTTTATCGGGGTGGGGAAAATGAACAACTAATTTATAAGCTTATGATTATGAATGCAAACATTTATTGACTTCTTTGAGCCAACTCAACACTTAAATCACTGGTAGCATCTTTTAATATTGATTAAGGTAAATACTGCACTGATAGCACTAGTCAATATCTATGTGTAAATCAACATGTGATGGTTTTACTGTATATTTAATGTTTTTGAGTTATGCTCTTCTGGTACTGAAACAATGAACCAGAGGCTGGAAATCATTTTGGTCCTGACAAAAGGTGCTGCCTTTCTTAAAACATTTACATTTTAGGTAATTGGCTGCAGCACCTGACAGCACCACTGTAGCCTGATTGAAGCCGTGTCCCAGCAGTGCCACTATAAACCACAGCACCGAGAGTTCATAACCAGGGCAAATTTGGAGGGGAAAAGGGAGGGCATCGAGTTTTTAAAGCTGCAATGTGATACATAAAGTCTCAGTAACTTGATCATTTTGAAAACATCTCCTTAAATAAATCACGTCACATTTAGGAAAGTGTTTAACTGTAGGGATTGTTTGGCTAGAAGTCCAGAGCTAGTCATTCAGGGTAGCTTGATCTGTGCCAAATTAATGAATATCAGCCCATGTTCATGAATATTTAATGGCTGGGAACTAATATAATTCACATGGCTTTGCTGCTTTCAACTCTCTGTACCAGTTTCCACATTCTTGCCCAAAGCATCAGTGCCTCCACAGGGGAAATATCATGTTGTCGTGCCTCATGATGGTATTGCATACATTACTTACTTAAATGTCACACTTAGCACTCAGTATTACACAAATTTAGGATTACCCTAAGAAAGGCTTTTCAGTACCTGTTCAGTGAAATCAGGATATGAGTTTAGGCTGAGCTCAGGCTGTGGTTTGACCCCTGCTAGAAAATGGCTGAAGATTAGTGCTACTCACAGTTCCACCTCAGTAGTATCACTGTGGAAGAATAAACTGGTAACAAAAAGGTTGGACCTTTTTTTTTCTGTTATTGATTCCTGAAAGAAGTTCAACCTTCCTGAAACTAACCATAAAATATTACCAAAAAGCCTCAAAACAGGCAAATGCACCAAAACAGATAAATTCAAGCCCCAGGAAGTCCAGGGCAGCTTGCCATTCCTCTTTTACTATTTTATGTTCATTGGCATAGTCACATGATCTGGCTCTCCATGGAATTGTAATTTGATGACACTAATGATTATCCAGGAATAATTTTTCCACTGGGAAGAAAGATGTAGCACAGCCAATTTGGGTGATGACATAAGTGATTCAATGGTTTAAATACTAATAAAAATTGAAATATCTTAGTAAGTAAGGGTTAATTGAAGAGGTTTTTTCCAAGCCCACTTAGCTAAAAGTAATTAAAAAGGAGAGAAAAACCAACATAACTGAGGCTATTGATGTTGTGAGGGTTAAAAAATAAAAAAATGCTGTGTCAGTTTCTGTCCTTGGAGAGCCTGAGGAAGCCTCAGGCACCATATTCACAGTCATTTCAGGCAAGTAAATAACAAAACCAGAAAAAATATCTTAGGCCATTGCCTGGAGAGGGGCTTAAAAATATTAAGAAAAGACAAGAGCAATAAACTGTCCTTGTAGCTTTCCCTGAAGCAGGAATACTGTCAAGAACAGCTTTTAAAAAATAATAATAAAAAATCCAGGATCTTTTAGGCATGAATGAGCTTAGCTCTGGTGATGCTTCAGTGACATACATCAAAGCATACCTTCAATGTGTAAATTTGCCTGACACATTTTTAAAGTCTCCATGGGGCATTTGCTGCTGTTATCAGTTAGACTTGAGAACCCTAATTATATTACATTTGGAATTTGATGGTCTGTTTTATGCAGGAGGTCAGCCCAGACTGTAATGGTCCCTGCTGGCCTTCGTATTTATGCATGTAATGAGTAAAACATCTCATCCTGCAAACACTTGGGCAGCTGGGTGTATTAGCATACAATAGATGACTTCAGGAACATTAACCACAGGGCTCAGTAAAGTTATAGCTCTAAATATCTGGAAACTCAAACCCTGAATATGTATTAGTATTTCCTTAAACTGAAATATTTGCTGCTACATTACAAAGGTGCAATTTTTTTTACAAATTTTACATAAGGAATGGTTTTACATTACTTCTTATCACGTCTGTTTAGATGCCTGCTGTTAATACAGCATGAATTTGTGTAGTGGAGATGCATTTGGGCTAGAGAGGCTTCTGCCCCACTGAGAGTCTCCAGCTCTCTTCATGGGCTGTTAGCAGGTGAATTCCTGCTCTTGTCACACTTGAGGACGTTTCACTCACGTATCTTGAAACTGCTCCATAAGAGAGCTGACCCTGTTTTAGCTTTCTCTGTCACCTCAGGGTGCTGCTAATGCTGCTAATGACTCACAGGTTGCAAGATGCACCTTCTCCTTGATGCCTCTTATGAGTTGTTAACTTCTTTGATGCATGAGTGTCAGGAAATAACGTCAAAACCCCAACCTCCTCAAAAGGCTGTTGGAGGGAGTTGAAAGAAAACTCAAAATAACAGTAAAGCAGGAAAGTTGAGTAAAAGATTTTTCTTCACTCATTCAATTTAATATGCAGTCAGAACTGAGCCAATGTAGTGATTTTCTTGTTTATAAGCATATAAAATTAAGAGTTACTGGCTCTCTTACTTATGAAGATTAACTTAATATCAGATGCAAACCCTAGTCTATTCTCTGTCAGTTTTTCTTGATGTATTTCAGTCTTTTCTAAGTCCCTTAACTGTGAGTAGATCAAGAGCCACTTAGCATTATAGTTTCAATCCAAAACTAAGCAGAGAGATTGAATATTGGTTCCCCAAGAAAAACCTAGATGGCAGAGTACCAGAGATGATTTACCTGGCATCATCTTTCCTCTGACATTAACCAGAGAGCAGAGCTTGTCCTTAGAAAATAATTAACTGGAAGAGCTCTATCAGACCAGAGAGCAACCTCTGTCTTGGCAAGAGTTTAAGAAGGATTGATGTTTTTTAAGACAAATATATGGTCTTGGTAGTCTTATGTAACTCTGAAATGGGTGATCAGCACTTAATCTCCTGTGTGATGAAAACACTGTGGTTCGAATTAAAAACCAAACTGAAACCAACCAAACAACCCCCAACACAGCTTTAGGGGATCTGGAGTTTCAAACCTGACACTAATCCAAGTGTTTCAGTTCACAAGCCCAAACTGAAACATCTCTGAAAGGTCTGATAGTAGAAGTGTGTGTTTAAAGGTTACTGGAAGTCCCACACAGGATTATCCATTAAGTTGGAGACTCCACAATGGGAATAATGAAGACTTCCTACTCTTCTGTGGAAACTTTCATCTGGTGCCTGAAATATTTTAAAGATAACAAGGAGGAAACTTCCATAAAGGAGAATTATGAGAGAGAAAGGGACAGACTTTTTTAGCAGGGCTGGTTGTGACAGGACAAGGGACAAAAGTTTTAAACTAAAAGAGGCTTTTTTCAGATTGAATATGAGGAAGAAAAATTTAACAGTGAGAATAATGAAAACACTGGCTAGCTTGCCCAGATGGTGTATTCCCCATGCCTGGAAATATTCAAGGCCAGGTTGGACAGGGCTCTGAGCAACCTGGTCCAGATGAAGATGCTCATTGCAAGGGGACTGGACTATCCAACTTCCAACCCAAACCTTTGTGTGATCTGAAAAGTGAGGGGAGGGAACTCAAACAGAAGCTCAGTCTCCACACCATTCCCACTGCATGTGTGCCAATGCTGTTGCTGCATGGCTCTTGAGCAGATAATCTTGAGTCCACAGAGCTTGTCTGTGATTATGCCCAACTTTGCAGGAAAGCAGAGAGAAGATGAGGCAGTGATAGAAGAGCAGAAGCTGCAGCTACTTACAGACTTCTTGGTACCAAATTTTCATTTTTACATGCAATGCTCATGGAAATTGGTTTGTGCTAGGAAATAGATGCATTTATGGGGCCTGAGTTGAGCTCCAGAGAGGAGCAGTTACAGCAGGAGCCCCAAAGGCATTGCCAGACTTCCCTGGGAGACTTGGAAATAGCCAGAGTTACTAATAATCCCTAAGTACTGGTTGGACACAGTGCATGGGACAGATTCCTCTCAGTACAGATGTAAACTTGCACTAGGGAGAGAGGTAGGGGCTTAGGGATGTGAGATGAATGTTTTGAGGTGCTGAAGAGGGCTAAAAACCCTGAGGTCAGAAGGCAATTTTGCCAGGGAAAGTGATTCACAACTGCTCCATTTCTGAGCTTTGTCTAGATGCCACAATCTAAGCCTAAATAATTTGTGATGGGATGACAAAAGCTCCTTTGGCTTTCATGTTACACTGCACCTTTTGAATTTTTTAAGGATTGAGTCCTAGCTGCTTTATATGTGGATGGTTTTACATTTAATGAGGTGTTGCTAATTTTCAGTTTAGTCTATTTATTCTTTCTTACGAAGAGCAGAAGCAGCTGCTGATTCCCCTTGAGACTGCTCATGTAGAGTACCTGCACCCACCTACGTGTCCTCATAAATTGTTTCCTGAACTAAAATGAGCTCTCAGTATTCATTTACTCGCTTTTGGCAGATTTAAGTGGGGATATAAATCTGCATCCGCTTTTTGATTCACAAATGCATTTTATTCCATAAAGAATTAATGTGGCCACATATGAAAACTGCACCTCTGTTTCTGCTAAGTTATAGTCTTTCCTTTCTGTCAAATTCCTTCTCTCCCCTGCCCCCATTTGCCTACTGCCATATTGCTAAATAACTGTAGTTTTAGTGTTGCCAGAACAGAATATTCACTAGCAATTCTCAATTCTGACATCCTAAAGCCCTAGAGTCATATTTCAGGCCTGGATGGCACTTAAAGGCCCATAATCTTTTGCTGAATGGGTTTTGCAATACTCAAGCTGAGGCAAATTATTCAGTTTAAGGACCTGAGCTGCTCCGGGAATTCAGGGCTCGAATGTGGCACACGTTGTTGCTTTTAATTATTTATTTATTTGGAAAAATGTTTGAGCAGGAAAACCTGCAGGGATGGAACATTTCACATATCGTTAGCTCCTGGCACCGCGGCCTTGGAAAAGCAAACGCGGCCATTCCACCATCCTTGGCCTTCCAGCACAGAGTGGGGAACCCTGGAAAAGCCCAGGGAGAAGGGGACAGGGCTGGGGGCAGAGGAAGGAAGGCCTTTGAGGGGCGTCAGTCTCTTTCCAGTCAAGGAGAATGAGATTTAGTAACAAAAGATAAAATCCGCAGGTTGTGCTCATCACGATGGTTTGATTGGTTTGATTGAAAGGGTTATGACTCTTTGTGGCCTGGTGGATCCTGGCAGTTTTTCCTGTATAATTTAGGAAAGGCTCTTTCAGGGCCTTTGTTAGAAAAGCAGTACCAGGTTGAATTCAAAAGCCCTTTCTGCACCAAAAATGTTCACGAGGAGGGCTCAAAATTCTATATTCCCTGGAAAAAATTTCCAGGGTACTTCAAGGATAAAGCTAATAATTTTATGCTATGGCTAATAAAAGATTTCCACTGGTGCTCCAGTAAGTTTAAGGATTACCCTCGTGAGCTGGATCTGTGATGTAACATAGTACATGAATACATTTGTAGCCTTATTGCCCCATAGATAAGATGTTAAATAAGTCTGACTGTGGCAGGACAGAAGACTTCTTAAAACCTTGGGTTAGACAAAAACAGGGGCAGTATGTATTGTATAATTAAATACTATAAATATGTTAAAATTTTAGTTCCTCAGTGTACAGAACTTTGTTTCTGCATGTATTTTTACGCTGGTGGAAGCAGTAATTATTTTGTGACTTTATCTTCATCCCATGAACTGTGAAGTTCCTGGAGCATTACCCCAGGGCTAATTTGTTGGTTACTCCAGGGTTCTGCCCTTATTGCGACACGAGCAGTAGTTGTGGCATCAAGCTTGCTTTGCAGCAGCCCAGAGTCTGGTGCAAATTTCAAATCCCCTTGGTGTGAAACCTTCGTAACTCAGTAATGCTATTCATTCACATTGCGTACATCTATTTCACATATCCAGTTGTTTCTTCTCTTCCAGGATTTACCTAAAATTATGAGAGAAACCCTCCTTGGCAGGTTGATTGTCCCTCTTTGTGGTGTCACATTGGTTCTGTTGTTGCTCCACCCAGGGACTGAGAGGTTGGCAGGCGCTGCTGCTGCATCCTGGCAGTGCCAGGGCAGTTTAACTTCAGCAACCTCAAGGACCAGTGCTGCCAACAGATTAAAGGCACAGCTCTCAGTGAACATGAAGTATTTAAACTCGGATGGTTTTCTACCCCCTGGTAAGAAAGAGTTGGCAGCTTTCACCTTGGAGCTCTGATCATCTTTTTTTTTTTTTTTTTTTTTTTTTTTTTCTTCTTTCTTTCCACCAAAGTTTGTGCAAGCTGAGCAAGCAATGCCTGAGGTGCCTTCTTTGTGGAGCTGCTCAATTGCTTCTTGCCAAATGATAGGGCTTCTGTAAAGGGAAACTTTATCACTTCTTAGTTGGTATTTTTTTGTGTAGTAAATCTCTATAAATAGCGCCTTTTTTTTCTTTTTCTGGAGTAGTTTAGATGGGATAACTGCAATTAAGACGCTGCTGTCAGAAAACTACTTTAAGTTGACTTTGCTTATTTCTTTAAAAAGTCAGTGTTTTTTTGCAATTCTTTTGGCCACAGTTCTTAGTGGAGTTCGATATTTAACAAAGGAGCTAGTGGTATCAATCAGTATCAACTGAGCTTGTGCTTTGCATGCAGGTCCTGCATGGGTTTGAGCATGCAGCACTGCTGAGGCCTCAGCCAAAACCCACAACCCTCAAAACCACTGGGCTCGTGATTCAGGCCACCTCAGCCTGTCAGAGATTTTCCAGCCTCCCTCCATAAAGCCTTGGTTGGAGGGACACAGCCCTGCTCTAAGCTGTTCCCTTGAGCACTCTCCATGTGTGGAGCAGCACCGGGTGCTCTGTGCCCACCAGGGCTGCTCTCCTCCATGGGCACCAGCTCCCTGCCCAGCATGCTCTGGGCAGAGGGTAACAGCCAGCAGGCAAGCCAGGAATGAGCTGGGCACAGGCCAACATGTTAAAATAATCAAACCATCCCTTCCCTTGAGCCCAGTGAGCTGCCAGGGACTGCAAGAGTGCTCGAGTCCTGGCCCTGTGTTTAATTGGTCTCCCTGCACTGGCAGCAGTCTGGTTGTGACAGGCATGTTCTCAGGTTGTAAGACAGGAATCCTGGCCATCCTGGCTATCTGGGACCATGAATTTTATTGAGTTGGCTGTATTGAAGCATAACTTTTTGCCAAGCACTTCACTTCAGTCAGATGGAATTCACTGTTGGTATGTCAAACATTAGAGAATCTTACTGAGCTCCTCTGTACCTGGAATGGGCAGTGCTGGTGATATCACTTAAGACTCACAAATGTGGGTTGTGTTTACATTAAAAAATTGTGAGTGTATTATTGGATATATTATTTTTGGCATTTCAGCATGGATCATTGCCTCCAGAAACATTTTGTAAGTTTTATATGCTTTTGCACTGTTAAACTGTATTATGTTTCCTGTATTTGCATTGGCCTAAATCATTTGAATTTAGCTGAAACCCTGGATTTTGTTCAGTTTGCTGGTGAAAATTTATTTTTATTTTATATCCAAATACATGAAAAGTCTTGAAAAACTGGGTGTGGAAAATCATCTGCTTGTTTGCTTAGTGTATCCCAGGAAGAGCACAGTGTTAGAGGATTTTGTAATAGCTTATTCCCAAAGTCATAACAGTGCTGAAGACAAGAATTACAAGTGTTGAAATGAAGACTTTCTGCTTAACTCAGGTTTGAAGTTTCCAAGAACATCTAAAATGTTTGCTACTTTGTGTGACAAGTCCCAAAGCAGATAAATTCAGTGCGTCATGGCTGTTAAAGGCACATTGGTGTGTTCTGGTGGGGTCTGGGCATCTGTGACTACAAATGAGCACAAAAGGAGTGAGCACTTGTGGCCTCCTTAGGGTGTTTCAGGGGTCTGATGGAGGGACTTGCTGTGTGTTGCAGAGAAGCATTCAACCTTTTCTGAAATTGGGTGGGAAACTCCTGGGTTTGGGTTGGATTTGGGGTCAAGGCCCTTGAAGTTTTTTAGAGTCTGGGTCTTAGTGCCAGTTTTGAAAAAAAAAAAAAAAGGAGAAAGATGTGGATACCTAGTGGTGCCAGAAATAATCTTAAGTGACTTCTAAGCAAATTTGTTTATTTTGCTTCAGTTTTTTTTTTTTTTTAAGTAATTTCTTTTCTTGAAGAGGTAAAGTGTCTTCCTTCTTACTTTAAGAACCTTTGTCTTCAATGTGATGATCTATTTGTGAAGGGTTACTTCATCCAGTTATGCACTACTCATTAGATAAACTAAATGTAACATTTTCAAACTTCTTTTTTTTCTAAGCAGTTGTGTCCAGGAGGGAATTCTCCTGTGTGTGGCTGAGATGTGTGTTTATTGTAGCTTTGTTTTCACTGGCAGTGAAGTTCTGAGAAGTCATTTCCTTCAGGTTTGATGCATCCTAGTTGCTCACACAAACTGTTTCCCAAGGTACAAGGCAGATTGATTAGTCGGAGGAAGATCTGATTGCGGAGCAAAAAGTCATTTTCTTATCTTAGAAAGATGTCATTACTGTTCCTTCCTAAAATATGTCAGCAGCATCAAAGGTACCTTTAGGAATGTTTGGAGATGGTCACAGCTGTTCTTGGAGCTCTGATGTGTCCAAGCTGAAACAGTTTGTAAAACATCAGTGTGGTGATTTGGGGATTATGAATGTAAAAGACCACAGGTAAGGCCTCTGCAGCCAGTTCCAAAGGGTTTTTTTGTTTGTTTGTTTGTTTGGTTGGGTTTTTTTTCTTTAGATTGAAGCTAACTATATATGTAAGACATTTTACTTTTGTCACTTTTAGTAAAGTAAAAATGTTATTAAAAGTAGCTTTATGCCCAACTGCTCGATTGATGCAGAATCTCCCTTTCTGCTGGCACAAAGATAGAATTCTGCTCAATCTGTTCAAATTCATTGTTTAGTCCCTTGCATGTTCCTGTTTTTTGTGGCCTGATCACTTTTCTACCATGTATCTCCATTAGGTAATTCTCAGAGTAAAAATTGACCAATGCTGATTTATAGTGTTTTTATAAGCAGTTTAATTCCACATCAGTGTTTCATATCAGAGTTCAACAGAGTTGGGCCCCCTGTTGAAGTTGTCTCCTCCATTGTTAGAGCCAAGTAGGTAATGTTTGGGGGAAATGATGGGAAAAGGAAAATGCAGATTAGCATGAGACAAAGCTCAGTTGGACTGTGATGTCTTGGCAAGTCAGAGAGATGTAAAGTGCTATTGAACCTCAACCTCGGTTTCATGAATCTTTTTCACACTGTGATATGGAGATTTTACACTCCAAGTTGAGTGTTCTCTTTGGTAGAATAATTAATGATATAAAAGGTAATTTCCCTTTATTATGTGTAAAATGGAAAAAATAAAACGGGATTACTGAATTCTGTAGTATAGATTTTATCTGCTAAGGAGGAGGGTGCCCTTTGGTTTTGTTTTGGGCTTCTGGGGTTTTTTTTTTTGGATAGGTAGCTCACAGCTCACACCTATTTATGTGCAAGTTTTACTCCAAAGATCCCAGAGAGATACTTTAGCATGGGTAGAAGCTTTATTATTATGTTGCTTATCTGAGAGATGAGACAACAAATTATCACCAAAATACACCTGATGAGTATTGGGCATATGATTTCCTACAACCCAGATACTCCTGATAGGGGGCAAACTCTTTGAAGTGGGCAAGACAAGCTGCCACTCTGCTCATCTAAGACAAGGGGAAAATGAAGAGTTTTAATAAAAGGGAGATGTTACATACATTTGTAATGTAAGTGTGGTGGGTATAAATTAACAGGGTGACCTGAAGTGTGAAGAAGCCTTTGTTTACAGATGTTAATCTGCAATTATTTGGTTCATCATAAATAAGTTTTACTTTTGTAGTTTGTCTTGTTAATCTCATTCTTTATGACAGAGTCTCTGCATCACCTGGAATATTCTGCATTATTAGAGACATTATATTAAAATCTAATCAAGTTGAAAATAGTAATTTTAAATACCTTACTTATTGCAATTGGACTTAAAATGCATATCTGTGTGCTGTGTATGAGAAGAAGAGAATGAGACATCAAAAGAAGCATGCAAATTACTTTAGGAGCTACATCTCCTTTCAATGAATAACAATTTAAATACAAGACCTTTTTAAGGGCTTTAGAAATGAGGCCACTGAATCTGTTTTGATCTGGATTCTTTACAGTCAACAAAAGGGTTAACTGCCTGGAAGAAGGTGGGCATTGCTAAGCACATTTTGTCTATGAGATAAAGATCATATGAAAATTTACATGTTAATGGAACATTTAAGGGGAAAAAAAATGCTCTTTGTCAATTGATTGTATAAATATTTTATTTAGTGTAATATTAGAGGAAGGCAAGCGTGAAGGCATTCAGTTTGAATAGTTTTTGAGAGGAAAATTAGGACATTATTGTTGAAGAAATAATATAAAATAGGGAGTTACAAGCACTTGATCTAAACTGTAAAAACCTTTCATGCACTCTGGCAGAAAGAGCAGATTAAATCCATAATGAAATGGGTAACTTTAGGCCTGCATAAATTTCCAAGCAGTCTCAGTTTCCCAGGAATCTCTCTCTGCTAGATTAATGGCTAGCAGCCTGCCACATAATGAAGTGGTTTGCCTTGGCAATGTGCTCATGAATTTATTATGGTGTCCACAAGTGTGCTATATGGCCTAGACATCTTTATAAATCCTGGATTTAGAGCTGCAGCGATGAGCCATTTCGGTCCTAATGGTGAGGTTGATTTATCACTGTGGTCCTCCACTCCACTCTCCAGCCCCCTCCCTGACAGTTATAAAAGGAAAATACAGGTCATATCACTGATGGAAATGAAATGTGAAGGTAATTAGATAACGCCAAATGGATATGGGAAAAGGTGCACTGCTGAAATTTTAAATATGTTGGTAATTTTTTCCTTGGAGCAATTATATCAGGTTGATTTATTTTTACAGTTTATAATCACTTAACTACCTGTGGCTGATTTTAACCAGAGCTTGTGCCTTTGGAGACAAGAAGTAGAGCTTTTCAGTCCATGATTGTTTATTGTAAATTCATTTATCTCAAAATACCTAATTTATTATGCAATTTACACAAGTCACAGCTCATTGCTGATGGGGAATAATGATTACCCATTTAGCTCCTTGTAAACTGTTCTCTGTGGCTTTATAAAATGATCAACAGTCAAAGCCACAAGGATTTAAAGAATTCTCTATATTGAAACTGACCCCCCTTTTTTTTTTCTCTCTCTCTAAAAGACACTGGAGAGCAGTAGAATACAAAACAAATTATCTAGAGATGTTTCAAATCCATGCATGGGTAGTCCAGAAATTACTGTATTGGATATTTCTAACTCATGCTTTTATTATAGAAGGATCAGGATTTTTAATGGCAATTTGAACATTTCCAAAAGAAATTGGAAAGGTTTTTTAGCAACCAAGGTGGTGGAGCTCTGAAAACAAAAGCAGTATGATGTAATGTGTTTAGGACCAAGAGAAACAGATCTGCCCTGAAATTTCAAAGGGACCTAAAGGAGTTTGGGGGGCAGCACTGTGATTCCATAGCAGCCCTGCTGTCAAATGCACTGAGGCTTTGAGCTACTGTAAACTGAAACTTCCAGCAGGTTGTTCAGTCCTGAGGAGATGACTGCTGTGAACTGGCAATCAGAGATTTTTCTGACCAGACCTGTGATGTGGGGAGAGTGGGTGGCCTGGCTGGGTATCACATGGTTTTGAAGTGTATTTTGACTGGGTAATAAAGGTTTTTTTTGTTGTTTTTTTGGGGTTTTTTTTTGTTGTTGTTGTTTTTTTTTTAGGAGGCAAGCAGTTCCAGAAGTGATATCTTGCTTTTAAAAACGTGCAAATTGTTACATTAATTTTTGACTTGATATAAAGCTCCCTCAAAGCAGGAGCCCAGCATTTGCTGTTGACTGGTTGTAGAACAGACACAGACAGGCTTCCTCTACCTCTTCTTAGAGATCCTAACTTACTTTTTAATAGTAACAGAATGCCTGGTGACAGCTCATCAAGTGAAGGAATAATCTCGTGTTTCCAAGACTGGCAAGCACTTGAATCCCAAAGGCAGGGAAAAAGAGCCAGGCTGGTTGAGTGAGATCAATTCCAAAGTTATATTTTGATTCTTGAAAAGAATTTTGAAGCCCTGCCTTTGTAATCCTGGAGCAGAGCTCCTGTAAGAAGCGTATTGCATGGTACCTGGTAGTTGGATGCACATTTTGAGTTGCTTCCCCCAAACAGCAGGTCAGCCAAGGCTGGGTTGTGGAACTCTTTCAGTGGGCATCTGTCCCATGAGGGGTGTTTAAAGTCCCCAAGGTCAGTCACCCACCTGCAGTGGTGTAGAAATGTGGCTTTGATGTTTTAATCTCAGAAAACCTGAATTTAAAGGACATCACACCCAGAGGCAGATGTGGATCCACTGTTTTCAGATTGGATACACCTGTCATCCTTTTGAAATTCTGTTGCTTCTACTTCAGTTTTCATTATAAAATAGATTTGTTTTAATGAGATGAATAACTTGTATGATAAATGAGTATCTCTTGTTGCTGGGTCTTGTGATGAAGGAGGGCTGCAAGAGCTGCTGAAAGGAGAGTTGTATCACCCAATTTTCATTGAAAGATCTGTGGGAATTGGGGGATAATATGGCTTCTTAGTGATTTATCTCAAAAATTTCTTTTCTGTAGATGATATTTATGATAATGCAGCATCTATTTATATTGAATTGCAGTTTAGTTTTCTGAAAATGCATAAAAACTTTTGTGTTCTGGTTCTGGATTTTTTGTTGCCTGGTAACTTTTCCGAAAACAAAACTGTAATTGCTTCTGCAACTGAGTTATTTTTGTCCCTGGGGGAGAGTGGAAATTTACTTTCAAATGTGTTTTTAGTAAAAGTGTCTTCGTGAAAAAGATGAAAATATGAGACTCTAACAGTTGCAGTGCTCTGCAGCTATGGGGACTAGAGCCCTAGATTAAACTCTTGAAGTTTAGGAGTTTAAAATAGGAGTTTTCAGAGTAGGAGAAAAAACTTGAATATATAGAAATTCTTATCAAAATACCTTCCCCCTGCTCCTTTTAGAAAAAAGGCAAAGAAAAGAACAGTTCTGCATGTTTTGTTGTGTAAATGAGTTACAAATTCTCAGCATCAAACATTCGAGACTGGGAGTAAAAATTCTACACATTCCTGGAGAAAAATTGATAGTGATGCATATTGGATCAAATATTTGTTTTATAAGTTTCCAAACATTCTCCCATCCCTTTGAGCTGCCTGTTCAGGGCCTGGCAGTGTTCCATATGCTGCACTAGGTAAGCCACCACAATCCTTTGCTCTTTACCCATAAATAAATTCTCACCTCTCTGGAACAGCCGGTCCTGGCCCTTTTAGGTGCTGTTGGTTTTCACGTAGAATGTGTTGGTACCTGTTAAGGACATGTCAAATACTGGCCCCAATTCTGTGCCCTCCATTTATACCCCATGAAAATCTGCTGAGCCAGAGGTTCCCTGCTCCTGTAGTTTATGGGCTGGACTGTGGCAATATTACTGAGAATGCATGACTTTTGTCTTGCCCATGCCTTGTTGGCTTTTCATGGTAAGGTTTCCAAGCACGAAAAGGTGTGTGGAATACAGTGGAGGGCAACTGAAGTAGCCTGACTGCTTATATCTTCAGTAGGGTTTTTTTTTATTTTTGGTTGTGGATATATGACATTGTGTGGGATTGGTTGGGGTTTTTTTGTGCCCCCTGTAATTTCTTCTGTTCTGGTGATTTACAGCACTGTTAAGTCTATTTTACTTGATGCTTCTCAAGTAACATATTGCATATTGGTACTGAGGCAGCTAAATAACTCTTGGAGGCATCTGCTGCCTGTATCTTAGTTTTTCAGGGGCTACTGTAATAAGAAGTCTGAAATTTCATTTAACTGAAATTTAAGATTTAAAAGATAAGTACTGTTCAGTTGACTAATCAAATAGTCATAAAAGCTCTTTTCTGAACTATAATTACATTTATTCAGTTCTGGGTTTGATTTATTTTTTATTTTAATTGTCAGCTCTGCTACACCATGATGCTAATAGAAATGTTATTGCAGCCAATATGGGCTAAAATGATGTCTGATGATTATTAATGAGAGCAATAAGAAGGTATCTTCATATAAAGTCAGCATTAAAGGAGTAATTCATTTTACCTGATATAATTGGATTGTAGCATTTAAATAGCCTGGGACTTCCTCTTAATTGTGATTAGTTGTAGCTTCTTCCTTTTAGTACCATATTTAACTCTTCCTCCACTACTACTTCTGTTTCTTCTATGGAGTAATTAAACATGAATTGCTCAGTGCCTTTTAATAAATATATCCAAGGATTTAGTAGCTGTTAAATGGAATAGCTGCTTGTTAGAAATAGTTATGCACAGTGCCCATAGCTGGAGAGATGAAGCTATCTGTTCACTATAATGTTTTATATGGCACATCATTATACAAATGCATCAATTGTTGCTTTGGTTGCAAGAATCACAGCAGGTGCCTTTGTCAGGAGCAATTGTAAAGCTGAATTTTATGAGAATCAAATGAAAGGAGGGTAATTATCATCTTTACTTTACCAAGGGATAAGCAGAATCCACAAAGGCTTTTCTGGAGCTGTGGTTGCCAAATGAGCTGGTCTGAAATGTGCTGAGCCCCGAGACCCTGCGTTCTCCTCCACCATGAGGGATTTGGGGTGACTGTGCAGTGATGTGGTTATGGCAGATGAATCCTCTGCAATACTGCTCTGTTTTGCTGTCTCAGAAAAATGAACTGTCTCTGGGTTTTTGCTGCTCAGTTTCTGGTGGATAAATGATTTGAGGATTCAGTGCGTTTAAAAAAAGTATTTTGCTACTGAAGACACCCAGAGAGTTGACAGGGTGGGGGAAGCATCTCCAGGGTTTCACATCCACAGGTTTTAAGGATTTGAAACAAAACCTTGTTTCACCCTTCTATTAATTTTACTAGGTTTTGAAGGGCTCTAATGACTTGGAATTTGAAAGGATGGTCACCTGGGAGCTGTAATATAAAATTTAGTCCATATTTATGACACTCTACTGTAAGAAATGAGCATCTATCAGGAGAATAGTAACACTGATACATGGGAGGGCTCTCTGAGGATAAGTTAGAACCGTTTATCCCTTACTGAGAAATGCACATATTTCTTTCTTACAACTACCAGAACACCTGGAGAGACTGAGTCTGGCTGCTGCTGGTAGCTCCCAGCTAATATACATTGATTTACTTTTACTCTAGAGTGCATGAGGATAGATAAGAATGTGCTGATCACTCTTCCATGTTCTCTGCTCTGCTACCTTGATGGTTAAGATAGCTGAGCATTTAGAGATTATGTAATTCCTTTCTTCTGTGACCTCTGTGCTATTTTTCCACATTAACAAGATGAAATTTGAAAACATTTGGGTGCATTTTCATGCATATTACTTTGAATTCTGTGCAGTATTTTGACTTGTGAGGCAAATAAAATGATGATGGCTTGATGTCAGCAGTGGATGGAGGCATCACACAGCTGAGGACTCTTTTCTCTGATATTTAAATGTAATCTCCTTCTAAGGTGGCTTCCAGACCATGATATTTTACAGCCATAAAGTTTGATGGTAGCTGTTTTATCCAAATGGCACAAAGGAGCTGGTTTCTCTAACATAAGAAATATAAATTCAGTTAGGAGTGAGGCTTCTCTAACTCCTTTTTGATGTCTTGGACACATGTTACTGATGGATGCATGAAATCTTCCCCATGGTCTGTGTTTATTACATCAGCTCCTGGTAAGAGTTAAGAGTGTGGAGTGTGAACCCAGCATGTACATGAGTGCTCACCCTCCCCCTGGCCCCTATGCTTGGTTTTGCATTTTGATGAAAAATAATTAATGGACTTCAAAAATGCCCAGGATAAATAATGAATGAAATTAGGCTACCAGTAATCTATTCCAAAGGCTATAATGTGTTAACAGGAACTGCAGAGTTAACAAAATACTTGTTCTTTCAAGGCTGGCTTGAAAGGGTCATTAGTATTAATGACAGTTTCGTATCCCATCCAGCATTTTGGAGAGAGTAGAAGCAGAGAGGAGGAATTGAACTGATGGATATTTTGGTTTTCCAAAATTGATGAGGAGTATTAGAGCACTAAATGAGAGCTTGAATAGCTGTTCTGCCAAGCTTTGTCAACACAGTCTAATTTTGGTGTGCAAATCTCACTGCCTGTGAGCCTTTCAAGAGTAAAAATGGATGGTCAGGTGGAAATGTATCAGATTACGTGGTGGTTTGTTTGGGTTTTTGGTGGTTAAATGTCCAGTAGAGATTGTTGAAATCACTGAATTTATTTACACTTCTTTTAGAAGGTAAAAGTTGGGAAGTGTAAATAGAGAAATGTAGATAATTAATAACAAATGTGTAATTAGTACACAGGAGAAAGTCCTTTTTTAAAAAAGTTTATGTCTCCTAGATGCCCTCTGTTTTTACATTCCATTTGGAGGACATTATGACATTTAAGCCCTTGTAGTTTGATCCTCGTAGCACATTTTTGAAATTGGAGTCAGGATCTGTTCCTCCTGGAGTGTTCTATTTTTCCCTGTTATAAAACTTGTGTTTTGAAAAATGTTTCCCAGGTTGAGATGTGGTTTTAGGCAGCTTGGGAAGATCTCTGTCCTTGGGAAGCCAACCAAACTTCTGCCACTGATTTAAAGGCAGGGTTTAATGGACAGCTCCAGCTTTACTCTAACTCAATTAAGTTTACAAGCTTTTGCTGCCTCTGAAATCATAATCTGTGTTGTCTCAAATTAGGTACTTATTAAGAGTATGAAATGTTTGATGCAAGTGTTCCCTTCCAGGACACTTCTGGTATCTGTTCTGTGACTGGGCACAGGAAAAAATTAATTTTTTGTTATCTAAAGAAACACAGCTCTTCCAAAAAAAACCCCACTTTTCCCCCACCCCAAATACTTGTATTTAAAAAATATTGTTATTCCACTTGTATTTCTTAACTAACTAAATAACAAGCACACTGTTACTTCTCAAGCTGTTTTAAATACACAGTACAGAATTGTCTCTCTAACCTGTAACTTGAATACTAGAATCTCTCATTTTTCTTGTGCCCCATTTGCACACTCTGCATAACAAATGTTAACATAGGTAGGACTTTACATCATCAAAGAAAACATGTTCCATGAAATATCATATGTATAAAATATATATAATCTTCATCAGGATAGGACTGCATGTTTTCTCCCTTCCTGCCTTGCATTTTGTCAAACATACATTGTATATTAATGTAACGCTTCAAAAAAAGAATAGCTTGTTTCTGGTTCATTTAGCCGTGCATGTGTTATCTCATTTCACGAAGCATATGCACGTCTTTTAATCTGCTATTAACATTTTCCTCAACTTTGCCCCCCTCTCTGTTTTATCCTGGCAGTAGGCGAGGGAGGTTTGTTTATCCTGCTCCAATTCTGGGGTGTTTTCATCTTTAATTGTAGGTCAGGGAGCAGGGACCTCGCCGGCACTTTTGTTTTCCCCGGCTATGTAAATGCGAGTGTGCCGGCTGCACTGGTGGGACCCTCTTTCCCTGCAGGGTTACTTATGCAGCAGATGCATTGCCAATCCTCTTATTGTACCGATATTGATCCCACCTCCCCATAATGAACTGGAACAACAACTCTATTATTCGCAGGTACCCGATTGGCTGGGGATAATATGAAATTAGCTGGCGTGCATCGGGCCTGTCAGTATCGATTTCCCTACCCAGATTACTTGTTACAAAAGAATAGAGCTGTCTGCACCGTAATTGAACAAGTTAACTCCTTGTCTCATAAAATGTAAGCCCATATTGATTGCCTACTGTAGTATGCAGAAGGAGGAAAGTTATAATGGTATTTAATCGCCATGGTGCTGAGAGGCTCTTTTTTTTGTGAACCAAGTGACAGCTGCTGAGAAAAGGCTTGAGGCTTGCTTGCAAACAGAGAAAACAGCAGGATTTCTCTGAGTGATACATAATGAAGGGCTGCAGTGAATAGAGCTCATTGCTGCTGTAGCCTGGCTCGCAGTGCTCCTGCCACTGCTAAATGCAGTAATTTTTATTTTAGTTGCTTTGTGAATGAATGGCAGAACACACTTGGGCGTGTGTTGGTTGGCTTCCCTGAGCTGTGGTGCCTTGAGATCTTATTTAGTTTTAGATTTGTCCTCTTTTTAGGCATCAGGCAATAAATTGAAAACAGAGTTGTGAATGTTTTATGAGCATGGAGGGTCTGAGTTGCCCCACCAGGGCAGCTGGGGATGGCACAGCTCTGGTGGGTGTCTCCTGTTGGGTGTGTGCTGCTCTGGGGTGTCTGGCTCTGCTCGGTGTCTGTGTTTGTAGCAGCAGCTCCCTGTGTGCAGTGACATTTTGAAAAGAACAAATTACACCGAGTCCAGCAAGTGTGTGTTACATTAACAGGCAATGTCACCTAAAGAGCAGTTTGGGAGCAAATGATGGAAGCTGTGAGTGCAGGGAGGAAGGGTGGCTGCTCCAGTGGCTCTTTCCTGTGGTGTTGGCTGTGGGGGTTTGCTGCACTACATGGAGGCTCTGCCCACAGAGGTTCAGAGATGGGCAAAGGCTTGGAAAAAACTCCTTGGTAGGGAATGATAAGCCCTTCTTGCACTGCAAGATTTTGCTGTGCCATTGTTTGGCTTTGTCTGTCTTCAGCACTTGGTTTCCTGTTCAAACTCACCTCTCCACAGAGTGATATATTTCTGCTCCTCCATTTTTTCCAAGCACTTTCTATTCCCTTGAGTTTTAAGTTGTTGGTTTTTTTCTTTCACTAGGGACAGAACAAGAGATAAATACCGTACCTAAAGACATGCTAGGTTTTTTTACTGTGATATTGTACTTATTCCTCTCTTCGTTAACTTGGCAAATTTGATGTTTTTTCCTTTCCACTCCTCTTGTGGACCCCTAAGCATTGCTGGAATTGACCTAGCTGTTACTTTTCCAATAAATTCAAGGGGAGCAGCAGTTTTTCTTCACTTGCTTGCTATTCCATCATGCTTTCCCATCAGCTAGATTGGTTAGATTTTTCAGAAGTGCCACATAAGTTCCTCTTCCCTCCATTGCAGAATTTATTGGGCTGCATTTAATAGGGGTACAAATGTGTGAATAAAAGCACCAGATTTGCTAGGATTTATTGTATTTCACTTTTGCAGTAAGGGCTATAAAATGAGATGATTCTCTTTTCTGGAAGAGCTGTGTAAAGCTACTGAGAGATCCCAAACCAAAGTAGGTCATGGAAAAGAGCAAAACCAAAGAACAAGGGATGCAAACTTCAGGGTGACAGAGGAGTTGCTCCAAATCACAGAATTTGAGAGTGAATCATGGGATGGGATGCATTGATATTGATCACTTGCAGAGACTCCCCACAGAGCCTTGAGGAAAAGAATCCAGGTAAAAAACAGAGGCTAGAAACACAAAAAACTAGCACAGTGGGCAATCCATGCCATTTCTTCAGAAAACAAAAGAATAACACCAGAATGTATAAAGTAAAGAAAAAAGACTAAATTTTTGCCTGGATTAGGGTTTAGCACCATATGTGAACCCTGCAGATTTTAGTGATTTTACTCAAAATATTGTAAGAAAATGTATGCATTTATATTTCAAAATATATTAAAGGAAAAGAATTTATACTCATTTAGAAGGCTTTTGTATTCATCTTTGAATGCCATATTAGTATCTTTGCCTTGGAATTAAACCACTGAATGTACAGCATAGTCCAACCACACAGAGTCTACATGGGTGTGGTAGCAATTGCCACTGGAGATGTCCTTCCTGCAGCCCCATGATCCACTGGGAGTAACAAGCAAATAAGTCCCTATTTTGTTTTTTTAGTATTCATGGAACCACCCACACTGAAGGAGATTACTATAGAAACTATTGCCAATATGCCATGGCTGTCTATAGCACTGTATAACAGGCTGTGTGGTGTTTGAGGTGATGGAAATTACATCAGGAGGGTAAGGGAGAAGGAAGAACAGACAGTGAAGTGTGTTACTCTTCCACTCTGTGCAACTGAAAGCAAACTGCTTCACCAAACAGAAGCTGTGTATTCACTCAGGGTTTTATGACAGCTTTGAGCTGGAGTGTGGGAGGAGGCAAATGCAGGGAATTTCTGGTCTCTGCTGTGTGCCAGCCTTGTGTGCTGTGAAGCAGAAGGCAGGTTTCTACTGCAGCTTTTAACTTGAGGTCTGGTTGAAAAATAAGATTGACAAGAAATTTCAACTAGGCTGCTGCTCCCAAGTGATAGAAAAAAGGGCAGTTTTCATTCTTTCCCATTCCTAGAATTTAAGAGAGGATCAGTCAAAGGGTACCAAAGATTCCCCAAAGCTATGACACTCTTCCTGCTTCCATATTCAGCCTGCTCCTGTGGACAGTGAGAAGTGCTAATGATCACTTTGATAATTGCCTCTTCAAACTTAATATCTCTCCTCACAGAAACTACTTTAGTTTTTCTATCTGTCTGTTTTAATTCCTTTGGAGAAAATTAGTGAGTTGTGAGGAATATTGGTCTGGTATATTTAAAGTCCCAGATGTGTTCAAGGTTCATGACTGTGCTGATGTGCCTGTGAAATGTTCCATTCTGGGAAACACGTGCATCTTTTTGGGGTCCTGGATGCTTGCATGACGAGCTCTGCTAGGGCATTGTGTGGTAAAACATATCTGTATCTAAGCTGTGTGAATGTGCAAATGTGCAAGTTCTTTTCAGCTTATTTGTTGAAACCTGAGGTTTATTGGACTCACTTTGCTACTACTCCATCTTCCCATTCTCTTCCATATGCCCCTCCTTGGGGGAAATTAATCTATTGGAGACATGCAAGAGGCTCAGCAAGTCCCTGCTTGTCAAGTGTTAAATATTTCCTCCTGCCTGGATAGTGTGCATCCCCTCCTTTGGTCTGGGTGGCACAGAGCTTAACATAACAGGGTTCAGGTGATGGCTGCAACTACTTTGGTGCCACTAACCTGCAAATTATATATGGCAATAAATGTGAGGAGCAAAAAATTGAGGCTATGACATGACCTTAGAGCAGCTTAATAAATAATGCATTTAACATATGCCAATCAAAAAGAAAAAACCCAACATAGTATTGCAAGTATTTCTTTGGGCTGCAGACCAACTACAGTGGCTGCTGTCTTTGCTTTTACTCTTTTTACACATGTGCACCTCTGCTTCCTGAATTCCAGTCTCAGCTTTTGTACCAGAGTAATGGTGGGAGGCAGCTTTACAAATTGGGATTTTTCATTCTTTGGTATTACTGTGAAGTGCAAATGTATATAAATGGCTATTGCTGTGTATACAGAAAAGACCTGAAGTAAGATGGTAATATACCAAATATACCAAATAAGTTGTTTCATATTGCCCTAGGGTAATATGTTATCTTTATTTTCCCTGTTCCTGAAGCTAGTCTATTTTATTGTATTCCATGACAATTTTTCCATGCTGACAATTCTGTCCAAAAAACCTGGTAAACATAAAGTTTCTCTATAGGCTCAGTCTGCAAGAAGATTTTGGAATTCTTCTGCCTTATGATGCCTTCTCGAGCTGGTGCTGCCTGATGTGTCTTGGGCTGCAGCCCTGAGGACGGGTCCTTAAGCACAGGAGCTCTGGACTGCTGGGATGGAGGCAGGAGAACTGCAGGGACACGTTCAGACTTGTTATTTGTTATTACATTCATGGTTTTTGTACCATAAGCACATTAGATCTGGTGGGCCTTTGACAGGTTAATACAAGAGGAAAGAGAGCCAGTGCAATGTGTTTTTTCAGCCCAAAGAAGATAAATTTTGCCTGTTTTTCTTCCTCTCACAGGAGCTGCCCATGCAAGGTGGAAGCTCACATTACTGAATAGTTGTTTTGGCCCAAAAAGGAGACTAGAATATTTTCAGGGTTCTCTGAGGAAAAACTGCTGCTGTAAAATGAATTGAATTATTTTTTGTGATATAATTTACAGCACTTCTCTTTCCTGAGAAGTTGGATTCTGTATTTGTGCTCCAAGCTGCTGCTGTCTCAAATCATGCCACCTAAATTCCTGCATTTGATAGCCACAGTTTTCATAGTTTTTACTCAAATATTTTGAATTTTATGTCTTTTCTAGGATCAGTTATTTAATTTTTTCTCCCACAGCACTAAATAATAATACTGACCACCTAGTTAGTAGTTTATTTATTCCTAAATATTTTTATCCTCTGTAAAGCACCTTTTCTTTTTTGAAGTACAAGTATAGCCTCACTTTCTTATTTTTTTCTATTAAAAGTGTCCTTGGAGTCTCCTGTTTTTGTGTGAAGGTATCTGTTTTGACTTTTGGGACGGACAGAAACCAATAAGTATAGAGAAAAGGCAGTTTAGAAGGACATAGAAATATTTAATATGCAGATTGAGAGTAATAACAAAGAAAGTATCTGCCAGGCAAACAGCCTGTGTTTAAAAGAATTATTGTGCTGAAACCCCTCAAGGTAGCAGTTCACTTAGCACTTCTTGTATCAGTTGCCTTTGTCTGCCAACCCTCTGGAGTAGATATATTTTCTGTTATCTGTGTGTCATGAGTGGCCAGAATAACGTGAAGCCCAGCTGGAATCTTTGGGTGCTACAGCTTGGAATAACAGTAGACAATCATGGAATAACAGTAGAGAATCTTGGAATAACAGAAGAGAATCCTCCTCCCTGCAGATAATCTTGATGTGCTGCTTGTGGGTTTACCCTGCACTGCTGGGATCGATCAGAGTTCAACAGCTGACATGAGATAAAGATCCTCTCTGATTAGGTTTGTGATGAAAATGATCTTTGAAATTAAGGTTGTTTTCCAAAACTGAACTGAGTTGGGAAATATTGCGTGAAACATTAAAAAACCTCTGTCTTTTTGAAACACTCAATTTCCATGTTGTTACACAATTGTTACCTTCAATCCACAACAGAACTTTACTCTGTTGGGTTTGGATGTTGGGTGGGAAGTGCAAGGGATTTTGGAGAACAGTTCTTGATATCCAGGGTTCATTTCCATTAGTTAGTTCACCTAAGCATTCTTTTTTGGGGAGTGATAAATTTGTTTTTGAGGGATTTTTGCTTGCCCTTTTTTTTTTTTTTTTACTCTAACCCAATTTGTGTTTCTTCATTTGCTACTAATGGAATAAACAGCTTATAGTTCAAGAGAATGGGAAGAGTTTTACCCTTCTGAAACTTGTTACTGGATACAAGAGAAAATGGAAATCCCTGAAGTTTGCTATAATGACTTCTATGCTGTGATTTTTCTCTGTTCTAGGTTGTAAAAGAATGAGTATTTGGGGGAAAAATAGAAAAAAAAAAAGAATGTGATGGTTCTGCAATAATCTTATTTTAAGGACAGTCTTCCTTAATATTCACTCAAAAAGCTCTGGGCTTATTCGAAGTAGGAACTGTGTCAGTGAGAAACATCCATTCACATCCTGCCATCACAATTGGAAAATGAAGGGGGACAGAAAGTGGGCACAAATGTGTCTGTAATATTGGTTCTTACTCTCTTCAGTTTGCTTAGGAGGCCTAGAAGTCTCTGCTTAAAAAGCCTGGAAGTGTGATTTAGAAATTACTTTTTTTGAATGGGTGTTGTACATCTGTCCCACTCAGTTGCTTGTACACACCTTGACACCTCCAAAACGCCAGTGCAGGCTGTTCAGTATTTTTGATTGTGCTCTGAACATGGCCTGGCAGACCTTGATGATCTTACCTTTTGGCAACTTGTATGTGTGTATGTCTTACTCTCACAGCAGGATTTCTTATTCTCTCCCAGTTCTGGTTGTATGCAAGGGGCTTTCCTGTCTCTGTAACAAGCCAAGGCGAGCTCCTCATTTACTCTGCCTATTGTGAGTGCTCAGATCTATGTGCAATTGTATATCAAATAACCTTGCCCCTAAGCAGATGAGTATTTATTTCAGTCAGTTACCCCTTATAATTACTATATTGAACCTAGTTGTCTATAAAATGGATGGTTTGCTCATACAGTTTACCAAAATAGTTCATTAGGGGTTAAACAAAATGAAATCCCATTTGCAAAGAGTATAATAAATTGTTTCATCTGTGAATTTAGCTGTTCTCCCTAATGCAGACATGGATGTTACAGTGGTTCTCCCTTGATAGGGTTATGGGTTAATGAAATGCTTTTTCTGTTGCTTATTTTCCTCTCTTCTGTGCTGAGTGATAAGTAGCTAACCAACGAAGCTTGTAATTACAATCTTACAGAAACCGGGCCGATCTGTATATAAATCTCACCATCCAATTACAAGATGTAATAATTTTGCACTCAAGCTGGTAATGAGGTCTAATACTTGTGCATGTGATAATCCCCTCTGGATGCCGGCTTGATCAGATGTTGGCTTTGTAATTAGACGGGCAGAAAATCATTATTTCATGTTCAGGAAAAAATTAGGTTGGTGGGAAGTTAATTTTCTCTCCACTCTCTGAAGCGTAGACAAGAATTTAATGATTTAATCATGATTGTTAGCTCTTTTGCAATCAATTTGTAATGATTGTGTAGCAACTCTCTTCAAGGGAAGCTGCATCAGGGAGGAGTATGCAAACAACTGTCTAGGAGGGTTGATTATAAATAGTATCACATGTCTCCAAAGCCCATTAAAATCTTCTTAATGGTGATGTACCCATTCACACGTTGCATCTGGGCAGCCTTGGGAAAGGAGACCTGGGCTAGGTTGGCTTTGCCACGTGTGTGGAAGCCCCCAGGTCATTTGGCAGTCCCCCAGTGCTGGTGGAAAGGAGATTGTGTGGAATGTGCTGCTAAAGATGTGATGAGCAGTGGCCTGTGTTAGCCACGCTTGGGCATTGTCTTCTCTCCACACCTTCTTAAAATTATATTACAAAAGTTTCTATAAAGTGTGACTAGGGAGAAATATTTCATTTGCTTAATCTGAACTATATAAGAAACAGAAAAAATGGTATTTTATCTCTGGCTGTGGAGGAACCACAATGTTGCATTTGGTCCTTCATAGCTCCCAGAAGAGATACTTTTGACTGCCACAATCAAATCTGTCTTTCATATTTGAGCATAGCTGGTTTATCAGCTTAATAAAAATAATTTTCCTTTGGGAGAAAATTCAAATGGTACGTGTTGCTCCATAAGTGGAATGAAGAATTTCTAATGCATGAGAAACTGACAAAAAATACTGATCAAACCAACAAGCAAAATATTTGAATAATTCCAAAAGTGTTTGGGAATTTGGGTTGCAAGCAACCCTGGAAAACTTTATCAAGAGGAGGAAGGGAGAGAAACCAACAGTGGGCACCACATCAATTGCTGTGAGAATCTCCTGCAAGGAGAGAGTTGTGCAATAAATAGATCAGCTTGCTGTGTCTGGCTCAGTGGGCTGAGAAGGGTAACACCTTGAACCTCCTATTTTCCTAAAACTTGGTATTCTGACAGCTGCCTTCTGTTCCACTGGCAGGCACCAGCAAAGAGCCCTGAGGAGGGCATCTTCTTCACATCACTGCTGATGTGCAGCTGAGGTACCTCTTTTTTGAGCAGCAGTCTGCTCCAGCAGCTCCTAGGTGGAGTGAGATGATTTACTGCTAAGCTTGGAGCCCTGTGGCTTTCTCTATTTTGATGTAATTATATTGTATTGTTATGTTAACTCTAAATATTAGCTCCATGCCCATGCTGTTCTATTTAAATTAATTCTGTTTGTATTCTGCAATGTTTTTGAGTCACAGTTTTCTTCCTCCATGCTGCTTCCTCATTATACTGATTTGTCAGCAGTGTAGCTTTTCCTTTTCAACAGGATCCAGGAGTTGGGCTTAGGGTTTTATAGTATTACAGTCTAGTCAGATCGAGCATCAGTTTTACTGGTGATTGTTACAGGGCTGGCTGAGGTTGAGTTTGGTTCAACCACGTTTGCAAATGAGCTTTACAATGCACATATGCAGCCTTAGAAAAGAGGTGTACCAGCAACACCACTGTTTGCATCATGTTTATGGGTTTGCTTTTCTTCTTGTTTTCCTTTCAAGTGCTCATTTCAGACATGTGTTTGTTTTCAAGCTGCACTAAACTTGTAATTTCTGAGAAGGGGAGGAAAAATGTGTTATTTGCTTAGATTTGAACCATGTTTCTCAGTTGTGGATTTTATACCACGTTAACTTTGTCAGCTGTGAGGGACTTTAGTTCAGATGTGTGGCAATATGTTGGTTAGGGACAAGCTCTATGCTCAGGGAGAATCCCCCTTTTAATTGCACACTGCATTCTTTTTTCCCAACCAAAATTTTCTGTAGTTGGCACCAAATTTTATTTTTCTATCTCTCAGCCTTGTCAAGAGAGGAGTCAGAATAATGGTCAAATAATGCTTAATTCCCTGATGTGGATACTTGATGATGTACTTTTTGTCATATTTCTTCTGGGACTGAAGCCTTTCCAGTTGAAATCATTATTATTTCGGCTAAGGGTCAGCAAGGCTAAACAGCTGTTGGTGATCCAATTACAGGGGTTTGCAGAGAATCATTTCAAGTTTGCCTCACCAGTTCAGACCCACTCTAATTTCTAGTGCTATTCAACTAAGCTATTGAAGCAAACCTTTGCAGGGGTCTGTGGGTGATTTCCACATGCATGTCTCCTGGCTAATCCATATCCAGTCAGTCCTAGAAAATCTATGCAAATTCTTGGAAGTTTTGACTTTTGAAAGATGAGGGAAGGACAGAAGTATTTGCCATAACAAGCAAAATACAGTTGCATATAAACAATGCCTTCTGTTATATGAATTAGCTCTCGTGCTATGAAATGCAATTACAGCAAGGAAACCAAAGTGCTGTCATCAAAGACTTTGTATCAACTATTCAGTTTTATTAGTTGAACCTTGCAAACCTTGAAATAAAACAACTGATGGTGTCTTTCGTATTTTTGAAAACAAGGATTTTCTTTGAAAATAAATAATTGCATGGAGAATTATATTTATTATAAGATCTGAGCAATGCCAAGTCTCTCTTATTTGTTTTTTTTTTCCTCTTAGCACTTGCATTGTTTTGTTTGTGAGCTTGATATATAAGGAAGAGAGAGATCAGGGAAGGAGAGGGAAGGCAGATAGTGCTTCCCTCATAAAATATACAAGGAGCTGTGCGTACAGAAGTGTCTCCATGAATCTGTTTATGGCTCTTTGTGACTGACTGGCTAAATTACAGTTTCATTGTTCTAAATCCCTGAGGACTTTTCCCGAGATGTTGTAACTAAAGCTGTGCATGTTGTGATGCTCTGCCTACCTGTCACAATCAGCTGCAAATACAAATAATTTACCTATTTTAGTTAACCTCTCAAGGAGCAATGTAATTACCTTTTAAAAATCGTGGTTGTTGTTGGGGAAATAATTTGATGGTTTTGGTTATTTCTGTCAGGCACACACACGGTGGTTTAAAGCAGCTCCTGGTTCCACCAACACTGGCATGGCCTTTGAATTATGTTGTGTTTAGAAAGCAGATGCCAGAAGAAAAGAAGTGTTGAAAAAAGTTTCCTCTCTTTAATCTGTTCTCCAGAGTACTTGGAGATGGTGATCCCACAGGACAGCTCAGTGGTTTTGTTCTTCCTCCAGAGAAACCCCTCTGCACCCTCAGAGCAGCACAAAGAGTTGGGGATTCCTAGAATGTTCCCAGAAATCATGGTCTGCTAGAATGGCTGGCAACCTGTGTTGGTACTGTTTGATCATGATTTTGGGTCTAATTCTTTCTAACAAAGCTGTGAGAGCCCTGATAATGCTATAGGGGAAACACTCGGATGTATGTTACAATTATATAAAGGGCTTTGAGGTTCAGCTGCTTTGTAAGGAGTGTTAGGTCCTGACTTTATTGTGTCCTGTCTGTGCATGTGCAATTGTACAGACATGTCTCATCTGAGGAAATAAAACTTGCCTACACTGCAAAAGTGCTGTCTCATATTTCTCAAGCTGGACACTTATGGGAAATAAATTCTTAGAACAGATTTTTCAGAGCAGAGAAACCAAGTTCTGTCACATCTCTTGCCTCGTGACTGTACAAACCTTCCCACATCCATTGCCTCTCTGTGCCAGTGGGACCTTGCAGCCCATCTGCAGCTTCAGAGCCCTCCCAGCATCCAGTGCTGACTGGTTTGTATTCCAACAGTGAGTTCCTGGGTGCAACAACCTCATGGAGGGTCTCCTGCCCCATCTCAGTGCCTTCCCCACTGTTAAAACAACAGCAGAGTGCTTATTTCGTTTTGCCTTTCTTGTGCCAGCCATGGAAAGATGACCTCGTGGTTATTTTGATTTTGTGCCATTTAGGACTATTTATGGATAAAACTGTGATAAATCTTCAGTGCCATTACTGCTGTGTTGTAACTGATGTCTCTCTCTGAGAGCTTCCTGGGAATATGAGGAAATGCTATGGGCCTTGTGCACTGCAGTATCAGCATTTGTTTGATGTATTTTTCAAGCATTGTTTGGTTTCAGGCACAATGGTGATGGGGTTTAGGTCTTTAAGATTCAGAGTAGCAACAATTGTCTTGAACAGACAGTAGAAATTCCCTAATTCATAGTAATGACTATAAGAGATTTGTTTTATGATAACGCTTCATAATGTGCAAGTAGATGACAGTAGTATATTTTGTGAAAATAATGAAGTCTTAGTAATGTGAGACCATTTTACTACTTGCTGGTATTAAATCTTTGCAGAGAAGTAGGAAGAGGTCTATTTTTTGCAGAAAATCATAAAGTTGATGGTGGAATGTAGTTTATTAGGCAGTGCAAGAAAAACTGTCCTCCCCCATCTAGCTCGGAGCCCTCCATTAAAGCTTTTCTCCTCCCACAGCAATCTCTGGGTGGCCATTCTTCTGAAGATGAGACAGGGAGCTCTGCCACAGACTAAGGTTTTCTTTTCTAAAAATCTTTGCTGTCATAACTTGCTTAATGACTTATTTTCCTATAAAGAAAATGCAGTGTTAAATGAGTGCAAACGCCTCTCTCTTGAGAAGGTGAGGGCTGAAACACCAGGTGCTGCAAGGCTGCAGGTGTGTTGTGGGGCTGGCAAAGTTTTGCCTCAGGTTGAGCAGAGAAGTCCTTGCCATGCCCTGGGCAGACTGGAATGTTCCCTTCCTGGGAAACACCTTTACTGTGAGGTCAGCTGGAGTGAAATGCTGCTGCTGTCACTGAGCTACTCCATCCTCCAGTCCTTACAACATGGGATCTGCATTGTGGAGCAGGACCATCCTTAAAGCTTGCCCAACATCAAAACATTCTGTTCTCACCAGCAGAATAAGCAGTGGCTGGGCAGGTGAGAGCTGGAGCACCACCTTGGTCTGTGCCAGCTGAAGTTTTGTCCCTGCAGGAGCCTGGCAGAGACAGTCCTGTGGTACCACTGTGCCAGCCCCTGCCACAGAGGCATTGCTGGAATTGCAAGCTAGCAGTGAAAACTGGGAGGGCAGAAAGTTGTCTTTGACCACAGGGATGTTGCAGCTGAAAATATTTTAAGTATTTTCTTTAAATTATGAGATTATTCCTACATAATGCTATTTTCTGGTGGACTGGTGCAGTGCTGTGGTACTAATCATGGACTGAGGTTTTTTCCTTTCCCCACAGTCATGCATTCAGGTTTTTATAATAGGACCCAGTAGCTCTATGGTCATCTCTTCAAAATTGACTGTACCCTCCATTTTCTTCCATACATCTTTGAAGATTTTTTGCATCCCTTGTTCATAGGCTGCAAGTTTGGGTCCAGCTTTTGAGTCTCCTGATCACTCAGTTTGGCATAGTCCTGTTGCTACTAAAGCCTCTTTTCATGCCTATTTAATGCCTCAGAAGTGCTTTCAAGTGGTCTTTGATAAATCATAGTAAGTGTTATTCCAGTCACTCAATAGCAGTACCTGCTGGAGTCTTTTTTAGTTCCCAAGGCAGCTGTTCCCTCTTGCCTTATTTTACCAGTGACAGTAATTCATTCCACTTGAGCTGACTAGCTTATTTCACATTTATTTGCACATTATGAGCAGTGTCATTCTACTTACCCTTCAGACAGTAAATGGTTTGAAAAATGCAACTGTAACAAATATTAGGCATGGAGTGGGCAATAGGAAAATGTAACCTTTGCATTGGGGGTCCAAATAAAAACATAATGAATAAATAATAATTTGAAATTATCTCAATCATCGAGTGTATGCAAAAATCAAAGGTGCTGCATAAACTGGCATTATTCCTTTGAGAATACATTTCTCTTTCCCACCATCTAGTTTAGCTTCCCTGGAGTGGAGTTAAATAAAATATTACCCATCAGGTCAGGAAAATAATTAGTCCTGCATTATTGCCTCCTTCCCAAGCAATCAAACTTGACCCATATATATTATGTATGTTTGCACCCTGCACATCTGGAAAATAGGATGTATATAAACAGATGATTTTGGGCCCCATGTTTGCATACCAAGAAAGCTCTCCTACTGCTCTCTACAGAAAAGGCAAGCTGAAAAATTATCAGAGCAAAAGTAAGTAATTTTTGTTTTGGTGTCCTGAAGTAATTTCTTTCAAGTAATCTTTTGCTGGCTGTGGCAAGTAGTTATGAAAATGCCATAACTTAATATGATGGCAAATTTTCCCCTTCTGCATGACAAATTACAGAAGTACAAATAATCATGCTGCTCTCAGCAATTTAGTAACAGGCTTTTTTCTTTTGTAATGAAGATAGACAACAGAACATCAGATAGGAAGGAAGTAAGATGAGGATCTTCCAGAGACTGGAACATCCTTGGTGTGAAAGTGTGGTGGGCTTGTGCAGTTCTTGAGAGGATGAAATTTTTTAATTTTAATTCATAAATAGATAAATTTCTAGCACTCTCAGCCTCCAAAACCAGCTAAGAACTTTCACATATTTATTAACTGGACTTCATGATAGCTGTGCTGTGCATTGGCTAGCAGAGCCAGCCTAACTCATGGCTTCCAGATATTGCAGTGGTTGTACCAAATAGGAGATCTTCAGAAGTGGGACTAAAACAGGGAATGGTGAAGGGTCAGGGCAGTCTCTCCTCAGTACTGAGCTCAGGATGCGGAATCATTTCAAGGACAAATGACCTGGGCTGTGGGTGACCTGGGGAGATGGGCACCACTGACCTGCTCTGGCAGGGGTTTGCAGCTGAGGGAATGCCTGAACTGAAGGAGGGAGGGCAGGTGATCTATGACAGGGTTGAGCAGTGGCCTCAGCTGCAGAAAATCAGGGGTTCATTTCTGCTGAATCTTAGAAAATTTTGTACAATGATTTGGTTTTCCTTCTATTTAAAAAAAAAAAACAAAACAAAAAACCAAAAAAACAACCCCAAAAAACAAACCCAACACCCCCCCCCCCCAAAAAAAAAAAAACCAAAACAAAAAAACCCCAACCCAAACCAACAACCAAAACCCAACGAAACTAAGGAATGTTATTTGTGCAGTGAGTCCCCAAGGGTAAGAGCAACTTTCACACTACATGTCACCCAACCCTGGGCAGCTGAGGGAGGCAACTGGTCCTTTACAAAAGGGCTGTGTTCTGTGTAATCTCACAGGACTTTAACCACATCTGGTGTTTTTAGATGCTGCTGAAATATAGGAAAATTTTAGCACAGCACTTCCATCAGCAGTGTCTGAGTGACAGAAATAATGGCTGAGATCCTGCATTCAAGCTGTGCAACATGCAGCTGTCTGGATAAGCAGGAGAGTTTACTATAACCTACACTCAGTGCAGTCATCATCTTTCCATCTCCATGTCAAATGTTTTGTCTATAAAATGTAAGCAAGGGCGAGAATCCTAAAAATTTCTGTCCTCTTTTGGCAGAACTGACCATTAACTTACAGCAGTGCTGTTGTAAAGTCATCTTTCTTGGGAGAAAGAGCTCTGTCTGGGAGAATGTATTGAAAGTTTGAAGACAGAAATTGGAAACATCCCTTACCTGAGTCCATACATAACAGAAACCCAGAGCTTTGTCTCCAACAAGTACAGCCAAAGCAGAAAACACCACTTCCAACTTCCTGTTCATAAAGATGATGATGTTCATGATAATAATGTGAAGGCAGTTACTGCTGAGAGAGCTGGGAATACCTGAGAGCTTATCTTTGAAATTTTCATAGCTGATGGAAAGGGTGAAGGTGGTAACCCTAGCAATGCCTACTTCAAGAACTTTGCTGCTTGCTAGTTATATTGGAATCCTACTGATTAATATCCTGAAATCACAGCTGAAATGCTGTTTTTTGTTTAGACCTCCCAAAAGTCTACCTTCTATCCTGCAGGATTTTGTGAATTATCTCTTCTCTTTTTCCTTGCTTTTTGCTGTGTAGTTGTATCCTTCATTTGTCTTGTTCTTCATTGCTATAAGTGTTTTTTTAATTTCTAGTTTTCAGTATGGTTGGCATCTTCAACTGACAGTTCACATTAAGTTGTTGCTCTTGAAACTATAGCAATAACCCTTTCAATTAGGAGATTTTGGGAATCTTTCCTTTGTGGTTGTATAGTAATTGAACAGGGCTGTATCTTTGAATGTTGCAGGATTAATGGACTGTGCATTTTCTGTCCTATACTTTTAAAATGAAAGCATAATTATTTATTAATTGGAGACATGCTTTGGAAAAATATCTGTAACGAAAATTTGCAGTGCTTTGCCTTGTTCTAGCCTAGCACAGGAACTCTGCTGTGGCTCAGTACAGAACAGAAGAGCAGCAAAGAGGCTGCTCCCAGCTCACCTGGCAGCCACAAACCTGGCTGCCCTTCCTGGTTTTGCTGCAAATCTTGCATGGCTTTGAAATTCTTCACTGTGAGGGTGGTGAGGCCCTGGCACAGGTTGGTCAGAAAAGCTGTGGATGCCCCTTCCCTGGAATTGGTGAAGGCCAGGCTGGATGGGGCTCTCTGAGCAACCTGGTTTGGTGTAAGGTCAATGGCAGGAGGTTGGAATGAGATGATCTCCGGGGTCTCTTTCAACCCCAGCCATTCCATGATTCTCCTCCACTTTGTGCACGGTGGAAGATTTGCTTGTACATCCTTACAAAGCAAGATTGTGAAGGCAGATGGTTTTAAAACTGCAATGCCCCTGTTTGCAGCAGGAACGAAGCAGGAAGAGAGCGTATTGGATGTAATTATATTTCCAAGAGTTTAATTCTTAAACAGTAGACAAATGGGTAGGGATTTAGCAGAGTGACAGGCTGATTTGTGATTTGGTTGGCTCAAATCACAGAGGCACTGTTGAAATGCCCATATCCAGGGAGCAGTAGCAATATGAACATGGAGTGTCTCTGCGCTTTTTTTGGGAGTGACAACAGTGAGATGCAGAGGGTAGTGATTGCAGACTCAAGTCTGGTTCCTTGTGTGGCTTCAAGCCTGTGTATGTCAGTGCTTTGTTTGCTCCATGTTCTTCTGTCAGACAAATGCTGTCCTTTGTGTCAGTCTCTGATGTGGTGATTATTCTTAGACCACATGTTATGGTGTCAATGTGCATCTTGGGGTGTATATATTAATGTCAGCATGGAATCCAAAAGCTGATGAAACAGAAAGGGTGCACATTTGGAACAATGCATTCTTTTCCAGCCTCAAGAGAGGCCTGACTTTACTTTCATAAATCCTTCGTTGTAGCACGCAAGCTTCTTGGCTGGTACTGAGTGTGCTGTGTTTTGGAGCACATGCATGCATGTACTCACAAATATATAAAACATTTCATTTGGCTGTTTCCCACGTGGTTTGATTTTTCACAGCTCTGTAAAATTTCATGTGAAAATTCAGTTTTCATAACTTTTATTGTATCTTAAAAGAAGAGTTTTGAATAATTGTTAACAAAATTTTATCCCAATCTCTTTTAAGACAAAATCTTTGGTTGATAATGACAGCACAGGGAGCTGTTACATCTCTTGGTTTTGAAAGTAACTTTAGAAACCTTTTTTTCTACCAATGGTTTATATTTTAAAAGCAAAGGGAATGACTGCCACCTCCCTTTTTCTGTTTTTCTTTCCTCTGGTTTCCCCTTCCTATCTCTGAAGTGTTTATTCTCATGCAGAAATTACAGTAGCTGTTACAGACCCTGTGAGTCTACTGCAGCTCTGAGTTAGCTCCTAATCCCAGCACTCTTTTCTCTCATCTCACACCTCCCTGTGCAGTTTGTATTCCATTTGTTAATTCAAATTTGACTGACTGTGGGCATCTCTTGGACTCCATAATTGACAAAATGCCAGTGCTTCCCTGTTTAACTTAGTATTATGTCTGTGTCTCGAGCCACTGTCTCAGATTTATAGACACCTAGATTTATTCTTTCTCTTTGTCTAACTTTTTTTTACCCCTAATGCAGTTCAGCCCTGTTGGTGTCTTGTTTCTCTGAAGCTCAGAGTCAGCAGGCTGACATAGTGGCTCAATCCGTAGGAAAAAGAGTGACAGATACAAACACAAAAAATAATTAACTTCTCATTTGCTGTTTCCAAATGTAATACCACACTTCAAACAAGACATTGCTATTCCATAGATCACGAAGATTGAATGCAGATTAAATTGTTGTCTTATTTATCTGTGGCAGGACTCTGTATGAGCCAAGCTCCAAGCATGGACAAGAAAAAGTCCTTGCTGTGAGTGTTGTACATAGTAAAGACAGACAAGTAGAGAGATAGGGAGAATAAGAAAACAAGGAGAGAGAAAGGCAAATTTTATGGATGTTAATGTAATGAGCATGGTAACAGTGCTTTTCCAAAGGATTTGGAATATGGCTGGAATGAGAAACTGCCCAGTCATTCAGCTGAGTCACATCCATGGCATAGCTCTGGTCCTGTGGTTGTAGGATGTGATTTCAGGCACAGAAGTGATGAGGGAAGAAAATGATAAATGAGTAGACAAGTGGGTCTTAAATAGAGAGGTGGATTAAATCCTCTGTGGAAAATACATTTGTGTGGTAGAGAAGAGATTCATGAGGATGAGGGGGCTGTCTCTCATCAGTCTCCCTCATAGATACACTAATGCCTCTCTGCTTTTCCTCCTCTGGATTTTTAATACATCCTTACTCTTCACCTACCACTGCACCTACCACTACTTTTCTTTCATACAAACTCTGATCTCAACACATCTTCATTTTTCAAGGTAATGTTGCTATGAAACATTTCTTTTATTGTAAAATAAGTAAAGGAAAACAGGGAGAATCAAGAAGGAATATGTTTATTACTGCAATGTACAACACTCCCAAATGCAAATTTCCATTTTATGTAAAACCAGAGGAGCAAAGAAAATGATGGGATGGGATCACTGTAGGAATCTAGATTTTTCCAACACTGATTCATTGGGATTTTTGAAATTCCAAAGCCTAATTAAAATGTTTTGAACAATGAAGTGCCATTTTTTCTATACATATGAAGGTGTTTTCTCAATGTGACACAAATACCAAAATATGTGGCTGTTATTCTAGTATAGTGTATTTTCCTGTGATCTGCCTTTTGCAGACCTCAACAGAAATTTTAGAATTCAACAGAGATATTTTTTTTCCCTTCAAATTAATATTAGATTTTTTTTGATTTCTATTGACTATAATTAAGTAATGAAAAATGCAGAGGAGTGTCATGCCTGGTTTATTTTGAAATTTCCTCTTTTTTTTTCTCCTTTTGCTGTTTTCCAATCTAACTGCTTATATGGCCCTTTGTAATTTCATTATCACAGTGGTTCAAAGACAATGGTAAAAGATGACAAACAGCAAAAGGAATGTTCAAAATCCAAGTCCCTAAATAGGTTTTCTTGGGAACATCACAAAGGGTCTATTGTGCTACACACAGAGACAGAAAGGATATGTGCCCACCCCCTACCAGAAAATGCTGCAGACTTTTCTGGTGCAATGAAAACTCTGAAAATATCCATAGGTACAAAAATTTACTTGTAAGATGCTACTGCATTATCTTTCCACTCATAATTCAAATAATTGCCCTAGGTAATGCGTGCATATTGGTGTGATCAGACAGCATTATCTGTGTCCTGTCAAGTGCTTCTGGCCTGAGAGGAAGTGCTCCTGCTGTGCTTGTTGTGGGCTGTGACAGTCACAGGTTGAAGCTGTGCTTCAGCTGTGGGGTGGATTTTCAAGGTCAGTAAAAATATTGGGCTGTAGGAGGAGGAGTGGGAGACCACCGACCCAATTTTTGCTTGTGGCTTCATCTCAGTTCAAAACCTTCCTGATGCATTATCTGGCTGAGTTTTTTGGGTAAAAATATATTAATGCTCTCTTATTCAGTGCTGTTCTATTACCTATTCATCAAAAATATTGCTTTTGTGCATTTTTCATTATAAGATTCAACATTACCAATGTTAATAAAGAGAGAACTCCTTTTCTTTTCTTAGAAATGGAATATGTAAAGACATTGCCTCTTTGATGTTTCTAAGCCAATACAATATGTATTTGAATGAGGATAAAAGTCATTCTTTTAACAGAAGATCATCCAAGTCATTTCTGATGAAACTCAAGATGAGCTTTTTTTTTTTTTTCCAAGAGATGCTTAGAAAATAAGATTAAAAAAGGAGGAGAATACCACTTTAGAAGTAACAGCTAGTGGAAATAAGTCACATATTTGATAGTATTTCACGTAGGCCCATGGTGACATCAGCCTCTTTCATTGTGATGAACGTTCAGCAGCAGATGCCTTTCCTTCAAAGGGGTGAGACCTTGCTGTCACAGGCAGGTATTTGATGTGATGCTGTCCTGAACTGTGAATATACAGCAGGCCAGATTTTGGGTGTCTCTCCCAGAATTTCCCATGCTGCTGAGGAATCCGACGTCACTGGCTACTTCTCTCCTGTGGGAATTGTCACTGTGAATTTTCCACTGAGAATTAGACCGTACATGACTCGCTGTTCAAGAGCTGCTATAAATTTGGAGCTAATAAATTTTATGAGCCCTGTGAAGCCCTGGGACTAGAAAGGTTCTTGAATGCTGTCCCAACTCACTACTGCCTGGCCAGCCCTTCCCCTGTGTACAGGCACAGGACAGCTTTGTATCTCCCATTTATGAGTTATCAGCTTCTGTGCTGCTGCAGAGTGATGCACCGAGGGAGTGTCAGGGGATTAGACATTCCTTACTTTACTGTCTCTGAAAATCTGTCTGAAGTTTGATCATTTGGCCAAAATATAAGAATGTACCACAGAGTAGTTAGCAGAAAACAGACACACTGAACAGGAGAGGCAGCACACACAGAATTATTGTTGTTGCACCAGTATTTGTTCCTGTAACTGGAAACCTTCCTGTGGACAAGGGCAATGTTCTGACTCATTCCCTTGCTCTGCACTGTTTGAGTAGCTGGATTTCTGCTGTGCAAAACAGGCTTCCTAGGAGCACTGCAACACTATCTGGGTTTGACTTTTAGATGGATTTATATTTTGGGCTGCAGCAGGAGACTTTCAGCTTCTACTGACTGTCAGGGTGCCTGGGGAGACAGCTCTGGGGGCTTCAACACAGTAAAACTTGACTTTGCAGGGTTGATGCCTTGGTTTGTTGCTGTTGGGTTTATTTTTTTTTTTTCTTAAGTTTAAAATGAACTTATGAAAATGGATGTATTGTTGTCAGGAGAATAAAGGTTTCTTTTCTCTCAGTACAGAGATGTTTTCTGAGGTGAGCTTGACATCAGTGGCCAGACATAATATCCCCAGCTCACAGCAAGCTGAATGTTTTCTTGGCTCAGAAACCTGGGCTGTGTTGCCTGAACAGACTGAGGCAGCCTCTCAAAAGCCAGACTGTACAACTCACTGAGTGCCATGCAGACTTCTTCTCAAGGTATTATTTTAAAATCTGACCTTTAACAACCTGGAAGCCCCTTTAAGGAGGTTATTTGTCTACAGAATTCTTACTGCATGTAAAGGGCTATGGCCACTCTGTAGCAGTGGCTGAGACAGAGGTTCTTGGGCTCATCAGGTGTGCTTGCAGCAGGAGGTGTTCCTGGTTGAAGCTGAAGGAGTAGGTTTAAAACTGAATCAAAACATCCAGTGCCTCATTTGCTCTGAGTTGTTTTTTTGTGCTGTTTGTTTAATCTGCTGATATTGCTGAAAGAAAAAGAAAAAAACCACAAAAACCCCCTTACCCTTAAAATGTATTTCAGAGATACAGAGAAACAAAAACCCAGACCAGAAATCTCCTGTGAGGGGCAGATGGTACATGGGCATAGTGGGCACATGTTATTCTCTTGTAACCTCCTGCACACACATGCCAGTAGAGGGGCTGGCAAAACAACCCAGTGACTGAATGATGCTACTGCAGTTTCTAAGCCTTTTAGACTGACTGGGCAATGCTAGATATTGTGCCTCTTTTAGGTACTTAATGGCCCTACTATCATGGTAAAAACCAAACCCATTTCATTCTCTATAGATAAACACTGGGTTCAAATGTCTGTAGAAGAGAGATGGGCAATAGATCTGTTTCACTTTTAAAGCAAACCCCTTGAATTTAGACAATGACAGGCAAGCAGTCACCATTTGGAGAGGTTGAGATGCAAAACTTGATTGTTCTGAATATTTATTAGAAAATGTATTGCTACAGCTCTTATGAAAAACAACCTACTATTCTGCATCTTGCATAAATCAAACATGCTTGCCATTTGCTAAATTATTACATTATAAACCATGTTGTAATTACAAAACTTTACTTGTTCCATTTATAATCTCCATGGTTTATTGTATTATTTGTTGGACTTGAAAGCTGAGGCTTAGGATTTATGAAGTCCACTAAAATATTATATTCTCTTTCCTTTTCTCCTGATGATCAAATGACTAAATCAATTGCTGGAGCAATGCCAATGGTATTAAGATCAATAAGATTGTGAAATTTATTATAAGTTTTTGTTGCTGTATAAAATTAGATTGCAGAGTTTATGAATGTTTATTCTTCTGAGCACTGGATTTCTGGTTTGTCTGAAACATACATTACAGTAGTTTGGTCTTTGCTTGTTACATAAACATTTCACCTGCAATACTTTGAATGTATCCTCTTAAAAATTAATACATTTGCATTTTTAATAAGTTTCATCCAAATTATTTTCATAGATATTTGGTTGTTTTGGGCCATGAATTGACTCCACTGAGTGTTTACTTAGGTGTCTTGCTGAATTTGGAAATTTCCATTTCAAGCTAATGGAAACTTTCTTGATAATTTTCTTGACTTGTGCATGGTCTTATGTACCAGAGAATCTCCTGGTCTTCTCCAGTTGGCTGCTTCAGATGGTTTAGACAATGTGTACTCAGACCTATTTTCACAATTTTTTGAGCCAGCTCTCTTGAGCTTTGAGAAAGAGGCATTTAAATTTTATCCTTAACTTTCCATGAAAGGTCTAAAATCCCATTTTCCTTTGGGTATAATCCCGCTGCAGAGCTGGTGGCCCTTGGGTGTGAGGCTTTTGGTGTGAGGGTTTCAGCCTGCCTGTGGTGAGCTCTGCCAGGTAAAAATTTATCAGTTGTCAGCAAGAGAAGGGGTTTTAACTTCTTACTCTAGAACTTCTTACTCTTCAGCTCTACACAGGATGGGCCGATGGCCATGGCACGTGCTGTGTGTAGACACCCATGGTTTCTCTGGAGATTTCCTTGGTGCTCTTGGGCAAACATCCCTGCCATGATCCCAGCTACCAACATCACATTGGAAGTAATGTTTCTTCTCCATTAAAACTGAGCCAATATTCCTTACAAATGTGTTTCAGGACTGCTTCAGACTTGCAAGTCTCTCTAATACTTCAATAATGTAGAGAAGTTGAGCTTTGTAGAGTTATGTCTCTTTCATGGGATTAAAAAATTTGTCCTTTTGTGGTGTTAATCTGAAGCCAAGTGTGTCTGTTTTCATTTTTGGTAAAATATAATTAAGTCATGGAGGAGGGGGAGCTATATTAAAAATATTTTATTTGTGCAAAAATCTTTCCATGAAGCTCTAAAATTCTTACTCTATAGTAACTTTTTTTAGCTGCTTGGAGTGTCTTTGCAGTTAACATGCTCAGTTATCATTATGTAAATATAAGTTGGATGGAGAAAAATATGCTACTGCTACTTGCTGTGACAATAACATAAAGGGACAACATTTGGATTATTTTTTTCTGCTTGATCTTTCTTGAATGCAATATCTTTATTTTTAAAATGGCATTGAAAATTCTGTCTGAAATATTTATAAAGCACAGATATTGCATAAGAGAAGAACTGAAAAAAGGAGTTTCTGGTAGTCGGTTCTTAAAGCTGAGGATGTAATTCTCCATTTATCTTTCAAAAATTAAGCTTTTCAGACGTGATATCTATTAAATTCAACTAGAGCTTCACATTGCTGAAATGTGACTTAAATATCTTTATTTGAAAGTATTAGCTTTGCCATTTGTATGAAGGGAACAAGCTACCCAGTAACCGGTACGAACATGAGTGACAAGGGCATTTATCTGGAATGGGGGAAGCAGGGAACCCAAATGCTGGCTCCTTGCACCCCAGAAGAGACATTAGTTACTTAGTAAAAGGTTATTATGAAATACTCCTGTGTTTCTTTTTATTGTTTTATCTAAACCTGCCCAGGAAGGAAGGACAGACATTGGAGCACTTCTGTATTTCATGCTGAAAAATCACAACTCACTGTTATTCCTTGCTAAGTTAGAAAAATGCTTTTGGTTATTTTTGTGAATTTATTTGTATATAATAACTTAAAAAAAAATACTGCCATCATTCAGGTGCCTAAATCCTATTTTCAAAATACTGTCTTTCAGGACTCCTGGTTGAACTGGGACTACACAAAAAATTGAAATGTGGTGAAAGATAAGCCAGCACTGGAAACCAACTTCCACATCAGTGTCTGCTGCAGATCCTCTGGGAGCCAGTTCATGGTGCATCTTGGATGCTGTTTAGGTCAGATTTCTCCTAAAAATTGATTATTCTGTGAGTTACTTCAAATTCCTGCAGTCTGGGCACCTTGAGGCTTGCAGGTCAACTTGTATTTATTGAGTACAGCTCCATCCTGGAAGTCCATCAGTGGTGTCTCCTCAGTGGATATTGACTGGGGAGGTGGACCATGACAGGCTGCCATATCCTGGAGCAGAGACCTGAGCTAACTGGAGTGTAGTTGTGTCATTCCTTTATCCATAGTTACAGGGTGCTGGACTGCATGGTGCAAGCATCATTGTCACAGAAAACCAATGTATTACATGATAAAGATTAGTTTATTGATGGAGCTCAGGCTCGTGCAGAGCTGTGGGGATAGCTCTTCCATGATGTACCAGTAACTATTCTACAATGTAATAATTTAAAACCATTAGCAGCATGTTGTTGTCGTCTTTCATTTTAATTGTCTTATGTCTCCTACTGTATTTTTTTTAGGACTGGCACATATGCCAGACTTTAAAGAGTCTATTGTGGAATGTTTGTCACAAACAACCAGGACTAAAAGGCTTGAGGGCATGAAATAAACATGCATTTGCATTAAAAAATAATTGCCGAAGGGTTTTACTTTGTGTTTTTGTTTTTGTCTTGGAGGAAAAGATGAACTCTTTCTGCATTTGGCTGGTGCAGAAACATCCAGACATGAGTCTTCAGAAGTGCAACAGGACTGCTGAGAGGTTGGGGAAAAAGCAAAAACACCCTGTCCCTCCCTGTGCTGGCCCACCCACCTCTCCTGCTACATTGGTTTTAACATTCCCTCCAGATTGGAAAGTCAAACATCTTAGAGCAGGAATCTTTTGCTTCAGCTGCCTGACATATGGTACCACATAATCCCTGTTTCATTTTGAAAGTGCCAAAACCCAACAGCCTCGTACAGCAGCCTTGAAATGTAATAGGATGAACACACAATGCCACAACAAAGCTGCTGTGTTGGGTGTGTAAATCTGTCCCTCAGTTAACAAATTCCTTGTAATACTTGTTTTCAAGAAGTTGTTGTTCTGATCATCAATTGGTTTGTTGGATGGGGTTTGTGTGATTTGGTTTTTTTCTACTTCTTCTAGAGACAGACCCTTGTTTTTGGCTGTCATGATGCTGTACATGCAGGATTTCTATTTCTAGCTTCCCACTGCTGTTTTGCTGACCTCTTTCTCACTCCGTGGGGAAGCCCAAGTTAACACAAAGATTACAGTAAATTTGTTCTATGGTAAACTTACATCAAGAGAAGAAGCAGGAAGGCACTTCCACAAACCAGTGATGACTGCATTTCACTACAGTGTGGCTCATATATCACTGGAAATGACAGAGTGGTTTGAAGTGCATGGGAACATCAAAGGCCCCTTGTTTATTCAAGGTCACAGACAGATGGAATCTGGTGTATGGCAAGCCTGTATGAAAGTTATGGTTGTTTGGAAATAGGAATGGATGAAACCAAAATTGGAACAAGACGTAGCCATAAAGGCAGTACATGGCATGATAAAAGACTATTAGCTCAGAACATTTAAAATAAACTGGTTTTATCCCAGTTATGAAAGGCGATACTGGGAAATGTTTGGTTGGTTTTTCTTCCTCAGAGATGACTAATTTCACTTTTGGTGATTAGAAAGCTTTTCTCTTTTGGTTTGGAGGTTATTTGTTTTATTTCACAGCCTTTAAAGGAAGAGTTGCCTTTAAGATCCTGCAGCTTCAGTGCTGCCATTCCTTTTCTAAGTTGGCACTGATTATGTACATAAGATTTTTTGGAAATCCCTATTTCTGACAATCTCACTCTTGAACATTTTCTCAACACTGTCATTATAAGGAAAATTAAGAAATGCCTCAGATGTTTTAATTGAAATATGGTATATTCAGTTTAGCATTTTATCACCACAGAAATACTCCAGTGGCCTTTTTTAAGCTTTCCTTTTCTCCTCCTAAACTCAAAAAATTAAAAATAAAAGTTAGTTTGTTTTGTGGAACATGCAGACATAAACTCCATTTTCCACCTCACCTTTTATTTCCAAAAGAAAAACATAGCCAGATTTTCAGAATAATTTTAATCATCTCTTTGTGGTTGAGCAACTTAATGGTTTGGCTTAGGTTTACTCCAGCACAAGTGTCAATAATTATAAAGATTTGTTTTCCCAACATTTACCAGTCTCCTGCTATGGGGAAAACTTTGCTGCAGTCAGTTAATTGTTCATCGTAATTCATGCTTTTCTTCTCTTTTTTTCCCCTCCTTTTTGAAGATGGCTTTAGGTTTTAGTTTCAAATTCTCAAGTGTGCTTTAACGCCACCCCACCCACAGAGGAGAAGAGAGGGAAAGAGGAGAGAGGAGGCATCTACTAAAATTGACCTGCATGTCTTCGCATCCAAATCCAAAAACATGATTAGCATCTGCAAAAACAACATTACACACAGGAAATAATTCCCTGACCAATTCACAAAGCAAATCTAGAAATCTACCACCAACTCTCATGTTTTCTATAGATACAAAGCATGGATCTTGACTTAAGTATTCCCAGATAGGTTTATAGCTACTGAGTCATGCTCTAAGTCATTCATCCAACAATCTCTCTTCCTATTTCAGGCTGTGAGTATATTGTCTTTTTAAGTGTTTCCTCATTTGAGCTTTTCTATGTTTAGATGACATTTCCCATAAACTTGTCAGACTCCTAATTAATGCGCTGGACTGCTAGGCATGTCAAACAAATAATATAATTTTTTGGACATGTCACAGATTCCACATTTATTAACAGGGTTTAAAAATTGCTGAACTCAAAATTCGTTTTGATAAATACAGAGTTTGGACCTGATTTGCTGGCACACTGTTTTGGGAAAGAGAGAAATTCTCGAAACAAATGTTACTGGATTATAAAATTGAGAATTGAGTTTTTTAAATGAGGCTTGAAAAATCTCGGAGAAATAGTCTTTATCATGATTGTTTTGCAGTCTCTGTCTCTTCCTCTCTATCCTGCTAGCAGGAAAGAAAATGAGAGAAGACAAGGAACAGTTTAAAAAAAAGTGCACATTTTCCTCTAGTTCTCCTGTTGAGAATTAGTGGAAAGTACAGAAACAGTAAAATTTGACTGGAGATTTATTTGCCTTGAGATTTCTAGTCACCTTTTGAGAACAGGAGCTTCCTGAATTAATAAACCAGTCCAACTTACTTCTGTGTGGAAATATGCTTTCTTCAGCTGAACTTCACTTTAGCTATAGAGTTCAGAAAGTGAGAATTTTCATTCTTGTAGTGCTTCCCTGAACATGGCAATGTTCTTCCAAAGAGAGAGAGTTTGGGGAAAGGAGCAGAGCCCAAGACATGCTCTGGTTCTTATAAAGTTAAAGTCTTTGAATGATGCCTTTACACTTTCCCCACTACAGCCTCATCACAGGAACACTCAGGACTTTTTGTGATTTCTGAGTTGCAAACATTCTTACTATCCAAAATCTATCCTAGTCTCCTCCACTTACAATTTGTTTCCATGGGTTATTATTCAAGTATCTTACCAAGCCTTGACTCTAGAGTATTGGTACTTTTGGCTAGAGTTTGTTAAAGAAGTATGAAGGGTTTAAGTTTAGAGTAGAAGAAAATAGAATATTTCAGTTGGAAGGGACCAATAAGGATCATCTAGTCCAACTGCCTGAGCAATTCAGGGCTGACCAAAAGTTAAGGCATGTTGCTAAGGACATTTTTCCAAATGCCTCTTAAACATGGACAGACTTGGAGCACGAATCTGCTCTCTAGGAGTCCTGTTCCAGTATGTAGGTTGCATGTTCTGTTGGTGTGACTTCAAAACACGAGTGACTTACAGAAAGAAGGAAAGAAGGTAGCCTAGCTCAGTGCCACTACTCCTGGAGTCTTTTAATCCATTTTATCTGCACACTTGGTTTCCACACATAACAGAAAAAAAACAGTTACAGAGATTCTAGCTCATTAAAAGAATTCTGAAATAGAGTTTGGGAAGTCTAAATGCCTGTAATGAGATGGTAAGGTGATAAAGTGGGCCCAGAAATTATTTCGCAGCATAGTTATTTTAACTTTGACTAATTCGAAGTGAAATATAACTCAAGTATTGATATCTTTGTTAGCTGTATGTGGTAAATTAATGCCAATAGAAGAGGGCCAGCATAATATCTATTATTCTCTTATGTCCTACCTAAATCTGTAAAATAACATTTAATCACTGTTATTTTCACCACTTAATTAATGGCTAATCACTGGGCAAATCTTGATACTTTACAGAGGGTGAATTTCATCCTTATACAATAGATCTCCTTGGATCTAACATATCTTTTAAGCTTTGATTTCATACTACATGGGAAGCCATCATGTCTCTTTCAAGAAATACAGCTATTTTTTTACAAGTTCAGTGCTTTCTGCTTCTTATATTCTATGATGGCTGAGCAATTCATTTCCCAAATGTTTACAGAGAACAGCTATGGAAAAGGGGATCGTGACTTTTTAAAATACCTGTTTAAAGAAGATGGCTCAATAGTGCTGTGTAATCCAGTGCAGTTTCTCTCTCGTGGCCAGGGCTCCTGGCATAGTTGAATCAGTTTTAGTTCATCAGAGTAAAAAGATTTTTTTTTGGTATATTTGACTATATTAATTCCAAATATTTTCTCAATAAGATGTAGCATATTTTAATTGAAACATCCAGATGGAGTATTTTATTTTTACTTGCCTTTAGTATTGTTTTAGAGCTCTCTAAATTATTAGACTCTTCTTTTAATTTATGACTGCTATTTAACCATATTGTGAATATGTAGCAGCGATATAATTTTATGATGAAGATACTGGAAAATTCATCTTGCCTGCAGTCTTACATTCTTTAAATTAAACATACCAAACATAAAAAAAGGGTTTTAAAATAGACATTAATTTTATCAGAAGTAGATTCTAATATTAATATCTAGGCTTTGTAAATGATACAGCCCACATATAGGTTGTGATTTTTAAATCCTGAAATATCTTATTTCCCCTTTTGCATTGCAAATTTAGAACAGGAAAATACCAGCTAGATAGATTGTTTTCTTTAGTGTTTTAAGTCACTGTGAAAAATAATCTTTTCAAGTTTTGGTGGTTTTGTTGTATATAATGTGTTTAGGTCAGGAAGGAGTCATCACACAAGATAGAGCTGATTTTTAGTGTGAGGTTTTTCCCCGTTTTATATTTATTCTGCATCTGAAGAGAATTCTCCGTCTGGTGGAAGGCGATTTATATATCCATAGCTACATCTCTGCCTACCTTGAGCCAATTATAACAATATGGCTCTTGTGCAATTTTGCAATTGTATTCAAATGGTAACAGGCTGTGATCTGAAAAATATAAGTATACATATGGTGTACATGTGTATTTTTGTGGATGCCTATGCAGAATATAATGTACAAGCAAGTTCAGCTGGTGACCTGTGCATCCATGCTTTGCTGTATTTATACACCAGTAAAATTATTTTCTGATACTGTGGTGTCTTTCAGATGTGAAGAAATGCTTCAGATATAAAATCTTAATGCAGATAAGCTGTGTAACTTACAAATATTTGTAGTGTCCCTGTTTCTTCCAATTACTTTTGTATCATTTGTATCCAGTAATAAATAATAGGTGTGTTTGCTGACAGCCCTGTTCCATCAATCTGAGATCCAAAATTCAAGCTAGGTTTCTCATAAGAATTTGCTTTTATTTAATCAGTTAGAAAAAAAAAATGTTTAGAACTCTGAGCTAGACTAGAATCCAAATCACTCTTTTATAGCTTCACAGACTTTGCAGAATTAAGATGAGTGGAAAATAATATAAATCCGTTCCTGTTTCAAGCAGCAAAGCTTGAATAGCTCTGAAATGGATTTCTTGCATAAGATAATTATATCTTAATCACAGCTGTGTTTTTCAAAGTCGTGCCAATTTTACAACATTCATCTTTAAACACCTGGACCTGTGCATTGTGATAGTGTTTCTGTGTTGTATTTTACATATTTGATGAATGCTGTGAGTGTGTCTCTCTGTATTTTTATATATCATTTACACCAGCTGAATTTAATGCTCAAAAGCTGATTAGCAGCCTAAAGGCATAGGGTTGCCCATGCTCATCCAAATTACTTTCTATTGAAGTGTTCCATGGATATCAATGGATTTATATCAGGCTCCTTGTGCAATATATGTATATACATCCACAGAGGAGAAGGAAGCATTAATGAAGATTTCTGAGGTCTGTCAAACTTAAGCAGTTCCATATCACGAGGACTATATTTCAGTGTGCTATAATGTTGGGGTTTATGTTATGAATTTGGAAAAGAATGTTTCAATTTTAATAAACAAAAGGTTTATGCTGTGCTCCTGTCCATGTATTCTGTTTGAGCATCCAAGAAGATGAATCATTCTAAGGGCTGCTAAAAAGAAGTCCTGTTTAAATCCTTCTAAATACCAATTCAGCTTAAATGAAGAGTGTGGAATGAGGCCCACTGAAATAGCACTTGAAAAACTCCAGCAATATTTATTGTTTTCCTTGTAGTTCAAGTTTGATGTTAAACATATTTAGGAAGAAATAAAAATGTTTTACTGCTGAAACATTAAAATGCTTTTAAATACCAAAACCTAGACCACATTTCTTTCCAGACTCTTGGTGCTGAAGTTTCCACTTCATCTGGGTATTTTCTCATTGGCTTTTCTTTGCTGACCTCCTCTGTTGTTTCTGTTTGGCAATATAGACTAATATTAATTAAAACTAATATAAATATTAGTTAGCACAGCCACTCTGCACTTCTAAAGAACATATTATCTTCCATAGTTGCAGAGAGGATATTGGGGTGGAGGTGGTAAAACTGATTTAAAGAACATCCCAAAGGAAGTACAGTGCAGAGATGGAATAAAAATTGCTCTATTTCAGTCTGACCTTGCTATTGCAGCTGCAAAAGCTCCATCTGTATGTGATACACGTGCTGGAAATTATTTAAAGAATGTAAGTCACCATCTTAATGGGTGGAGGCAGTTCTGTAAGAGGCTTGGGTGAAGGGCCATCCACAAGAGGATGTAGTTCCTTGTCCAAATCAGAGCAGGGAATGGTGATGGTGGGCAGCTTGCACATGGATAGAGTCAGAGCTCCTTTGTCCCCCAGTGCTTCTCAGATAAAATATATAATAAGGAAACTCATGCAGTTGTTGACCTTTAAATGTATATTATAGTCTTTCATTTCATGGTTTTAAATAGCTATTTTCTTATTATAATTTAATAAATGTTATGCCTACAAACCTGGAAAAATTGGCTTGTTCCATCAATTTCAAAGGAACACAAAGTACACTCTGTACTGTGTTGTAAAAGTTTTATTAAACTTGATACCATTTAAAATAGTCTTTGAGAATTGCTGACACAATGATTCTAGGTTCTTCTTGGCTTATATATAGCCTGAGAAGTGCTTGCAACGAGAAGCTGATTTGCTGAACTGGTAATTGTTACCGTAGCCACACCAGTCTCTGAACATAATGCCTTTTTATGTCTTGGTGCATTAGACTCAAATGAAGGGTAAAGATCATCTCAGGGAACAGTTTGCCTGGGGGGGGTGGGATTTCAAGTGAGCAGATAGAAGCATTTAAACTGTTCTGCTGCTGTTGAATGACGGGGATGTTTTGTAGGGAAGCCTGGAGTGGTGCTGGGATGGATGCATTGAAATATAAGGCAAGTCAGGCTCATATCTGTCAGCCAAACTCATCTGTGGAATAAGATGAATGGACCTTTGGATATCTTCTTGTAGTAATGTGTATTACAGGAAAGAAATGCCTGATAGAACTGTGGAGGAGTAAATCCTCATCTAATGATCTAATTTCAGTTTTCAACATTAGGGTTGCAAATCACACTTTACATGGCTAGGGAAGGCTGGTTTTCAGAAATAGGCATCATTCTCTGATAAATATTCATGTCAAAATCAAAGAAATTTGCAATTTCCTGGAGTTGTGACAGTGACTCTGGCCTAAAAATATGTCTTCTTTTCCGTGACTCCCTGTCCTTGCCTTGCTGTGTCCCTTTTCGGTGCTGCCGGAGTCCTGCTGATGCCTGTAAGGGTTAACATCACTGATGTAAGAAGGTAAATGCAGGTATTTTTTAGGCCTCAATGAATTTGGTTAGTTCTGAGAAGGTATAGGAAGGGAGTAAAATGCTGGTAAGCTCCTTCCTTAGAATTTATCCAGTGGTAAATCAGGTCTGCAGGATATCCCTTTTGAACTGAAGGGACATCTAACAGAGAAGTTTTTCACAAAGCTCCTATACTGATCTCTATGGGTAAAGATATCTGCAGTGGTGGGGAGGAAAATACCTTCAATATTATTTTGTGTAATTTGAACAGCTATTAATTTTTATGGTATTTTCTGTCAGCCTCTCCTAAACAAGGAATAAAACCTTTTACTACTTGCCACAATATAAATATTTTATCTAAAGAGAGCTGTGATGAAAGAAAAGGAGACAGAGATATTCATTGCTGAGGAATTTCTGAAGGATGGAAATTCCATCATAGCTGCATTTGACCAATTCTCTTTTAAGAAAATTGTTTTAAAAGCCTGGTTATAATCAGTGGTTAGGCAATATGAAATAAAAATATGCATTAGAAAACCATGCTTATGATTGGCATCAGTTTTAAACCATCATTTTACCTTGGACCTGTGGGACCTTCAGCTCATAATGGAAATGCTTGAGATTTTGAGAGTCCTGCAGTCCATCCAAGCCAAGCAGCATAATTCAATGACTGAATTTTTGGGAAGTAAGGAAGAAAGGAAGATGGTTTTTAACTCTAGTCCTGCCCTACATATTTACATGTGATGATACAACACCCAGAGGACATTAAAAGAACCCCGGAATTAATAAAGCTGGGTGAGGTGAGAAAAGCCTCATTGCAACAAACCAACAAAAGCACTTTCAAGGGGAAAAGAGAAAAGAAAACCCCAAGAACTCATCTCTCCTTTGCTAAAAGAGTGCAGTAGCCAGCCAAATGGTCATGTATGCTGTGCATTCCTTTTATTGTTCATTTGTTTTCTTGGTTAGTGTACAACAAAGAACAGAGGTGATGGGCAGAGCAACAAACCCACAATGACTGTATATATTACAAAAATGTGGACAGTGCTTACAGGAAAGTGACACAGCAGATTTAAAATGTGTGGTAACGTTAAAAATGTCTCTGTTTATCCTGGTTCCCACACTTTTGGGAGTTCCAGGCATATGCTTTTCCCTTGGCATGAATCTGACAGAGCACTTAGTGCCTACTGAAGGCTAAGTCAAGTATAGCAGCAGGGCTGCACCCTGAGGCCTAAGTGGCAGAGTTCATCATCCATCATCCCCTGACAGACGATTTTCTGGCTCTCTACTACACAGGAAGAAAGGGTTCACAGACTGCACACCAAATATATGTACATATATGTGAGGAAGAACCTCTTTCTTACTTAAAAAAATAAAAGAAAACCCTTTTATTCTTATCCTTGACCAAATTATCATTGTTATTAAAGACATTTTTAATCAGCTTACATAAGGAAAAAGGTCAGGGAAGCAAAATTAAATAAAAGTGGTTACAAGGAATCAGAGCTGTACAATTTTCTTTAATTGTGTTTCCTTGGAGTATGTAGTATTGGGTAGTTTTGTTTAAAAAGCAAACACACAGAGAGAAAGAAGTGAAAGCTATATGTAAATTTAACCAAACAAAAGTTCCAGTCTTTTTATGGTCAGGAATATTTTTGAGGGTTTTTTCTGGAGAAAGGGGTTTAGGGTGGGGTGTGTTGTTTGGGTTTTTTGTGCAACTGTTAAGACTGAGGCATCCTGGGTGAGGTGAGACAATATCTGAATATTGTCACTTTGCCTATTTAGGGAAGGGTGGATTTACAGTGGTAACCGGGCTTAAATGGATTTTCTGGAAAAGCATGAAGGGGTAAGATACCAATTACTTAGAGTGTTTGAATTTATTTATGTGGGAAGAAATAGGAGTGTAGGTAGACCCTTTGTAATCTGCAGGACTTCAGAGTTGTGGCAGGTGAAATATGGACTGGACCCGACGCTTGTGGCTGAGAGAAAAGAGACAAGTTTTCAGCTGGAAAACTTCTGTATCTGTTTCTGGAGTAGTCCAGTCAGAGGTGTGGCAATGTTCATCCATAAAAACTAGTGCAGAAAGAATGATCTGATGTTTGAGGGTAATGTGAGGATTCAGTGAGCTCTACAAATCTAGTAGACATCTGTGAGCCCTCCTGAATGGGGGATCACTTCAGAATATTTGTGTGTCTCTGTTTCCAATAGAAGGGCATTTTCCTATGTAGTTTTTACCACTTTTCTTTCTTTTGGGCTTCAGAAACCCTTAGCACAAGCTGTGTCTGCACTGTGAGAAATTTGCTGTTACTTTTATTGTGACAAAAAGCTTAAACTGCTATCAATGTGAAGGCTTCTTACAGTAGGCATCACAAAAATGCTTGGATCTGCCCCTTACTACATCTACATTTTATATTTCTTCACCTCATAGGGCAAAATTACTTTCAAATCTGTTAAGCCTTGTTGAATTTTGATAAATTCTACTTCTGTCTTCTGCTCTTTCTCCAGCTGAGGTGGGGAGGTTCTTTCTGGTTTTTTACCTTTCCTACATTTCCAAGTAACAGGCAATGTTCACCAAAGGAGAAGCTCCTCATTTGAAGTGATGTTTCCTAACTCTCAGCTAAAGGCAAGTAAATTAAAACAGCAACTGCTAACCCAGACTCTGTGCTTTGGCCCCATCCTGGGAGTGTGACATGATAAATACTCTGATGTTTTTGAGCACTGTCAATGGGATCCAGCTGGCTTGTTTTAAATGTGTGGCATTTGCAGATGCTTTCCCTTCTCCTTTCAAATGTGCTCAACTCTGGTGGACTAAACACGTATCTGCAAGACCAAAATGTACAACACAGACCTCACTGTGTTCCTTGGGTGAGTTTGGTTTTTAATAGCTTTGCATGCATTGAACCCATGTTAAGTATTTCTGCTGAGGTTAGAAGGAAGCATGGGGTCTGTATTTGTTTTGAACATGCTATTCCTCTTTGCAGTTCCTTCTTTTTGCCCATGTGTTTATGGGTGTTGTGGTTGACGTGACCCAAAATATCATCATGGATATGTATGTATACATGTGGTACCTGGTGTCTGAGTCTCTAACACAGCAGAGAGTGAGGTGTGTTGGAGGCTTGTAGGCGGCCCCAGCCTGATCCAAGTCAGCCCAGTTTTGAGCATAGATGGGACAAGATGGCTCCAGAGGTCTCTTTTGGCCTAAGTTATTTTAAGATTCTATGATCCCGTGTTTGGTTTCCTTGTGTACAGCTAGCAAGAGCTCATAAAAGCAGCCTGGTTTGTCCATAAAAGCACAATGGCCTTGGGGCATGCTGATCCACCCAAGTTACTTCTTGGCAGGAGGAGCCCAACCTCTGGTTCCCGTTTTGCCTGCTTTTATAGCTGTTTCTGCATCTGGTGTGGGGTTTTGCCATGATGCAGACGATTACTCTTCTGGGTAGGTACTCATTGCTGCTGTGGTTGAGTAGCTGGCACAGTAAAACAGATGAGTAAATGCTTTGAAGCAGCTTGATGCGTGTGCTGGCACGTCAGGCAGGCATAATAATAATGCAGGTCTTGCTACACTGCCTTGTGGCATGCTTGTTTGTGAGCTCAGGCCATTCCTGGCAGGAGTGATCCTCAGCATTGGGTCATCCAGAGACAGAAAACAGAGAAAATTCATTGAGCTACTGACAGGAGCACATCAGCATGTTTTGCCTGTAGGTGTTCATGTGCTGAGCACACTGAAACAGTGATTTGGAGACTGCTGCATAGTGCTCTGGTGTCTGAACCCAGAGAGGTGCAAAGGAGAACCCCCAGACAGTGGTAGAGAGGTTATGGTTCCAAGCAGATCAATGGCCAGTTATTGATCCTATCTGAGGAGCTTCCTCTGCTGCTTTGCACCAACCTTCTGAGGCTTTGGCTGTGATTGCAACTGATCTGAAATGCTTTCTGCACAACTGTAGAAAAAAGCCTTTTTATAAAACAGGACTTTTTGTGCTGAGTTCCATATTAAAGGCCTCATGTGCAGGCACAGGCACATAGCTTTTCTCAAATGGAGAAAACCCTGAGAGCTGAGGCCCAAAAGATGTGAGGAGCCCTTTCCAGAAAACAGATTGTCAGAAGGAATGCTTTTGGCAGTGGTAGTAAGAGAGGTCTAAAAGAAATTCACTTTGCATTTTGTTTTGCTTTTTGGGGCTATTAAAAAAAAACCAAAACAACCCACAACTGAAAAAATGTCCCCCAAACAAAACAAACACCAAGAAAACCCTACCACAAAAACCCATACCAAAACCAACTTGTCCTAAAACTCTGATGACATTGTATGCTTGTAATGAAGCAGGAAGGTCTCAGTAATTCAGTACCTATCTGTGGTCACTGTGGTGTAATTGATCTAATCTCATCTGAAATCTAATGCTTGCAGATTGGTAATTCAAAATGTTTTAGATTAAAGCAGATGCAAATAGAGGGTTTGCTCTAGAAGGATCAAATTCTTCATTGTGATTGTGAATGAGTAATGATTTGACTAATTATTACTATATTTAGGGGAAAAGCAGCTGTTCAGTGAATTTAATTTTTTACTCTTTTAACCTCTGTCCTTCCAGTGAAGTTATGTGTTTTCATTCACTGCAAAGATGAAAGTATCATTCACTGAACACTCAACCAATTTGGTTTAATTTTCTTAGCTTTCTGAGAAAAGAGCCAGAAATCAAACCTGGAACCTCTTGCTGCTAATCAAATCATGACAGAAAGGTAAGAAACTCTTTTTATTCCTAGAGTTTGGGCTTTGTTCCATCTACTTCTCACTGCTGCTCACAGTTGTATTTCCAAAGCTTTGTGTTTTATCTTCTAGACATGCTTTCCTGGAATTTGATTATTTATCCATAAGGGCTTTGTGTGAAATTAGAAAGAGTCAGCTGGCTTTTGTGCCAAACAGAAACTGAAGAATGTCCTCTATGTGAAAGGCACATATCACCCATATAGTCACTTTCTGCATGAAAGAATTCAGGCTGCAAAAGCATTGCTGCAAAATGGGATGTTCACACATATCCTTCTACAGCTTTTTTGGGAGCATTCAGAATGTAGTTTGATTCTGGGATTAGTGTCTGGTGACAGGTTTTATACCAGGTGTTCTAACACAGCAAGTTGTAGCAAGATGAGAGAAAATGAACAAGCAATCTGAACTCCCAATTTCCCAGCTCTCTCACTTTTTTGAGTAGTAATTTTACTCTTTTTTTAAATTTTTATCTTTGGATTATTAGCACAGATATTGCCAAGGACACTTCACATCAGCTATTTATGTGCACAAACCTATTTCTATTTATTCCAGCAATCTCAGCCAAGAACATCCCAGAACTGACATTTTAAAAAACCTTTTGTTTATGGGAAATTTTACACATTGCATTTTCCAAACACTGAACTGGGGAGTGTTCACTGCAAACATCTGAGAATACTTTAGCTCTTCTAATTTTCTCATGATGTCTTACTAATATCCAAAGAGGGAAGAACTGCTTGTTTTACAAATGACTCTGCCAGGTTTCTCCAAAAGTTGTTACAGTCCCAAATTTTCTAAGCAGGCATATGTGTCTTAAATATATTTTGTTTTTCTCCTTCCTAGTTAAAACTAGTATTTTCTCTTCATGGCATGTTTCAAGACTGGCTTTTTAAGCATATAAGGTCTGTTGTTGGGAGCTTTTAAACAAAACAAAAACTTAATTGCAAGTCCTCTGCAAAGGAGTGAATTTTGCCCTACTTCAGCCTGTTTTTAAGTAGATGTAAATTAACCACCAAACTCGGAATTCAACTTTGCCTTTTAGTTCTGGTTAAAATAAATGCTACTGAATTTTAAAAGTTCAAATGTTCATCAAATTGCATACAGCACTGCCCTTGGGATCATACCTAAAGTATTTGTAGGTAAGCAATATTAATATACAATTTGCAAAACAATAAGCCAAGTCCCAAATGAAAAGGAAATGCTGTGAAGCTAAAAGGTAAATAATAAATGCTGATGAACAGGGACTCTCGAAAATCACAATTGGAAAAAGTGCTAGATCCCAAGGTTTTACTTGTTTTTGCTCTTACTTATTAACTCAGGTACAGGTTTTTGCTGTTCTACTGGTGCCCTGGAGGAAAGGTCTCTGTCACTTTAGATAAAAAAGTTTTCAAAATGTTACAAGCATGTTCTGCCCTGTTCAGCCAGACTTACTAAAATAAGGAGGAATTTTTGGCAAACAATAGAGGCAACAAAGGAGACAGTGCTGCTGAATTATTGGCAATTGTTGATAATAAATGATTTGCTAGATGCTGAGAAAAACTGCCAAACTATTAATTTTTCATTCCTTGGTTAGCTCACTGATACTGGTTCCTTGAAATGTGTAGGAAAATGGGCAGGCTTTCTGGGGCTTCCATGTTAGAGCAAGCCTTGCAAACTTTGTAATGGCTGGCAAGGACTCCAGCCCAGGAAAACACACAAGTTTTGAACGTATGAAACTGCCCACAGACTTAAAATCAAGCACAAGTAAAAGTGCTTTCTGGAACTTTGGTTAGGGAACTTGCTTTGATCAATGAATAAATCTATGAGTCTTAGCAGAGACACTCCAATGCACGAATGATGCCAGAGATTTCAATCACAGTGCCTCTGCTGAACTCGTGATTGCTACCTGACCTGCCAAGGAAAAGGTGACATGAGCTGTGTGCTCAGAGAAACCATGTTACAATAAAGCCAAGATGCTGGGATATAGAAATGCTAAATGACTGTACCTATCCTCAGAGCAATACCATGATGGCTGGCTGGAAACCACCCTGAAAAGTAGGGAAGCAAAATCTTACAGGGGACTGAGTTCCAAGTCTAAGGCAGCTATCTAACTGCCTAAGTAATACAAAACATTCAGGCTGAATAGAAATAATTGCAGTGACATCATTGGAAAGAAAAATTAGTTGATGGAGAAAGTGTGTAAAAATACAACAGTAATTAAGGCAAGAGGTCTATAGGCTGAGTAATTGTCTTTAAATTCTGAGTCTTCTGTGTATTTCTTACAGAGGAAATCTAAGTGTTCATGGTAAGGAAATGGACGGATGTAAATCTACGTACAGTAAGAATTTTTCAAAACTATTTTTTAGTTTTGAAAAGTAGCTTAGATAATGGAATACCCGTGTGCAATTTAAATAGTAAAATTTTCATTGCCACATTGCAGTTCTTATTCTTCACTAATAATTTGAAATACTTAAGACTTTGCACTAAAGGTATTGTAGCCTCACAGGCTGAATTTGTACTAAGGAGGGAAAGATCTTTTAATCGAAATCATGTCACCATGTAACCTCACAGAATTTGACAAGAGAACCAGAATCTCTTCACTACCATCATCACTTTGTAGTACTGAGTTGAGGACTGGATGGGACAGTGATGATTTGGGATTAAGAAATACACACCACCCTGTACCCCTGTGGTACTGCTCCAACAGGGAGTGGATGGACTCAGAGAATTGTGGCTTTGATGGAAAGCACAGAATTTGGTGAGATTTGCTTCTTTCAATACAAAAGATGGAATTTTGAGAAGGGAGAACTTGCCTTGTGTATGTCTACAAAAACACTGCTGATGCCTTGAGAGGCTGCCTAGAACAGAGACTAGACAGTGTTAAAGGAATAAAGTGGGTGTATATTAAAAAGACCTTCAGAGAATACATCTAAGGTAGTAAAAGAACCTGGCCAAGGCTTAACCAAAAATGGACAATGGGTCACATGTTTTCACACTTTTATAAGTTTTGATCGATTTACATGTTGTGGTTAATTGTCCAATTACAGGTTCAGGATTTGAAGTCCCATCCTCGCAGCTTGCTCTCCTCAATTTGCTGTTGTTTATACTTTTTAGGCCTGAAGCTGTAATGATGTCTTTGGTTCTCAGACTGGAAAAGGATTGCTTTGTCCAACTACACTGTGAGGAAAACTTGCTAACACTTTATATAAAGTTGAGAGTTATATACTAAATGCAGCACAGAATCTGGAAAATATGAAAGCTAAAACTTAAGGCATCAGTGTTCTTCTGGGTTGGTGCACTGATTAGCAGGTCTTTTTTTGTATCCCGAGGTCCTGTTGTTTGTGGATATGCTGGGTCTTAATATCTGGTATCTAAACAGATTTTTTTCTGGTTTTTTCTGCAAATGTTTATATGTAGGAATAGTCCCATCAAGTAATGGGAATGTCTGTGAACCTTGAGGGAGAAGGCCTATGTTATTAACTCACTCTGTGAGTTGACACTAAAAAAACTCATCTCAAGAGGTGGATGCTATCATTCCTGAGCCAAAATCAGTTGCTTGCAGAGCCACAGCATTGCCTCTGTGCTGGAAAAAAATTGCCTTGGTATAGCCAAAGATTCAGTATTTGGTTTGCTAAACACAATAACTTTATTAATAATAAAAAAATCCAGTTGTTTGAATATAATAGACTAGAATATGAGAAAAAAAAAAACCCAGTATGCACCCACCAGAAATAAAATAATGCCACTATTGAATAATGAAAGTCTCCTCAAAAATATTTACACCTTATTGGCATCTCCAAATCAAGAAAAGAAAACCAGTTTTAAGACAGTGAACTAAAATTCCCTTTCCAGCCCCAATATATCCTTAGAGAGAAGAACTAACTCTATGTGTAAAGTAGGGAACATGCTACAGGGCTGGCCAAACCAGCCTCCAGTGGATCGTTACTCTGTGGTTATAAAATTATATTGTTCTTTGCATTAGTCTTAAATTACTTGTACATATGTGCATTGTTGTCAGCTTGGAAAGTACAGTTGTGAAACTTTGGTTCCAAGTGCTTAAATATTTTGTCATACAAAAAGAACTGAAAGCAGCCCAGTATTTTCAGCATTTCCATCAAGCCCTGGATGGCTAGGTTAGAAAAAGGCTTTTCTGAGCATTTGTCACAGAGAAACAGTAAGAAAATGTTTTTAAAGCTATTTAACTCTTGATGTTCCATCAGAGTATTGTTTGGGAAGAACCCTTCTGTCTGCTTATAATGAACTGACCTCTATGTTGTTTTTATGGCAGATGTTAAAATTAGGTGGCTAATCAGCCACTGACTTATATAAGCAACTACAGTCTCTTTTCATCAAATAATTTGAGTATTTAAATTCATGTAAGGATGAGCCAAAGTGCATGATCAGTGTGAGTTCTTTGAAGGTGGGTGTTCTACCTAGTAAGGAGTTTTCTGTTAATCCAGGATCTGACTGAGCAATGAACCATATTAATAGTAAATTCTATTGGAGAGATAGGAGGCCAGACCCAATACAGACTGTGGCCCAAGTGACTGATTTTTGTATTTTTTTTAGTTCCCCCCCAACAATTTTATTTCTTTCTTCTCTGAAAGTATATCATTGTACTTCTGACTTTTAGATTTGGTGGAATTAATTTCCTTTTCAGGTTTGAAGAGCAAAATCCTGTCCTACTCACCTCCATCTCTCTGAATCTGTCTGAATCAGGCTCAAACCACAAGTACTGGGGTGCCAAAGAGGACAGATTATCTGAGGACTGTTTAGGGCTCTGTGAATTTCCAGGCTTCAGCTCCGGAAAAAGCTGGGATCATCAGAGATATAAATTTATTTTGCAGCATCTCCTCTTCTTCCATGGAAGTCTCCACAGCACTAGAGCTTGGCAGAGCAGTGGTGAAGCCCTTCTAGCCTAGGGACAGGGAATGGAATGAGCTCTACCTTGCCACTGCCTGGAGGGATTTGCATTTAAAAAAAAAGGTCTGTTGTGATGCAGTTCAGAAGAACTCTAGCTTTGCTGTATATGTTGTGTTTTATCCCATGTTTTAAAGATTTAGTACTAGAACTATATGGTCTTGAGCAGAAGTCCCTTGGGAACCAGCCTTGTCTTCAAGTTTGTGAACTTAGATAAAGTTAAAAGGTGAAACCAGTCAAAAATAACACTGATCATACAATAACAATTGGTGGGAAACAAAATGATGTGGTGACTAAAAATTTCAAATTTTAATTTGGAATACTAGGCCACCCTCCTAAACTGTTTAGGTGGCAAAAAGGCTCTTGGATTTTTTGGGGTTTTTAAACATATGCAGCTGATTCTCTGGATTTGTAATAGTGGCACACAGTAACATAATTTAATTGGCTATATTAGAAAATATGTACATATAGAAATTGATAATGACTGGAGTGGCAGAGCCAATTCTGCTGTTGTGAGAAATGAGGACTAGATTACACACAATTTAAAACAAAGAGAGAAAACACCTCCAAAAATGTGAATTTCAACCCTTATAAATGACTCAGGCATCAGTGAACAAGTATTGCTTCCAGGCTTGTCATGATGAGCTCTATTTCAATTCCAAATAGCAAATAGCTTTGCTTTGTAATCAGTCTTTGGCCAGCACTGTCTTTTCATCTGTGTGCCTGCAGCCCTTGGTGCTCCCAGCCTTCAGGCCTGGCTGAGAGGCGTTTTGTGCACCACATGGTGGGTAATAATGCAGGAGGCCTCTGCCTCTCTAAACTAAACCCAATTCTTTATTAAGAGTGCAAAGGTTCTGCATCTGTGGATTGTGCTCAAGCCAGGTGCATGCAGAGCAGCTTAACTGGTGTCCAAACTCAAAAAAATGAAAATCCTTTCTTTCACTCAAAGTATGGAGGGGGAATGGTGCTGCAGAAACTTTTTTATGAGTATTGGAAAATAATTCACATGCTAGAACAAACAGCTAATAAATAAATTCTTTTTTTAAAAAATTATTCAAGTATATATATACAGACACACCTATATTTTTATATATACACATATATGTGGTTGTAGGGAACTCCTTCTGGAGGAAGGTATAATTTCTTCTATTTAGATTTCTTGCATTTTATTCCTGAGAGTCTTTTTCTGTCACTGTTAGAGACATATTGCTGAGCAAGATCAGTAACTGATCTGGCACTTCCAAGTCATCTGTTTACCTGTGCTGCTCAGAGACTGAGGATTTGAGGGAATGAGAAATGCTGGCTGCTTGGTGTGTGTGTGTTCTCCATTGAAGCTAGAAACAGTTTAGCGACTTGACTGTGCTTTGCTTTTTAATTTATTGACATGGGTTCCTACTGTCACGCTGTTCTTTAAAAAGATTTTTTGGTTTAACAAAAATGCTTTGACATTTCAGATTAAGAGAAGTGTTTATCTTGTTTAAAAGTGCTGACATTTTTGACAATTATATTGTCTTTATTAATACACAGACAACGATTTTTAATATCAATTTTATCTTCAAAAAAAGAGAATTGGTTAAAAAAATAGAATAGTTGGAAATGTAAAAGCAAAACAATGAATTTAGAGATACAGTGTCAGCTGATAAGATTTAGATCACGTTATTCACTTAGGGGATAAAAAGGAATATTTGAAAAAATTTATTAAAAACCTTAAAGCCTCATCATTTTGCTGCTTCTTTTGGCATGTTTGCCAAGGGACAAAACTGTATGTTAGGAAAGAAAATGAGTACAGATTTGAGATTCTATTAAATAATCTCTTGGTTGATTTCAAATTTACTCCAACACCTAGACTTTCAAACCTGTTATGTAATTATATGCAAATGCAAGGACAAATCTACCAAATCTTACTTTCTGGCATTGTTCTTATTTGGAGTTTGCATGTCAGTGTGTGTATTCACAGTAGTAATTCCTGAGGGTCATAGTTCTACTTAAGATCAAATGCTGAAATGCTGAGTTGATTTTTTTTTTTTTTTAGTGTGCTGTTTTCATGCCTAAATGTGGATGTTTTCACATGGAAACAATTGTGTGCAGAAAATTACTGGAGTAATTTTGGAGGCCGTTTTTAATTTAAAATTTTTCCTGTGCACAGTGCGCCCTTGTTTCTGCCCAGAAACATATTTTAAGAGTCAAGTAATATAAATCCTTTAAAAATGGAGGTTTGGAGGGAAATGCTGATAACAATCTTAGCTACTTGATTGACAAGGAACCCAAGATGACCTGGCAATGTGAGCTGGAAACCCAGAGAGCTCATTGGTATCCTGAGTTGCATTCCCAGCAGGTTGAGGGAGGGGATTCTGTCCCTCTGCTCTGCTCTGGTGAGACCCCACCTGCAGTGCTGCCTCCAGCTCTGGGGCTCCCAGCACAAGAATGACATGGATTTGCTGGAACCCGTCCAGAGGAGACAAAAAAGATGGTCAGAGCACTGGGATTCTGCTGGGGAGACAGGCTGAGAGAGCTGGGTTGTTCAGCCTGGAGAAGAGAAGGCTCCTGGGTGACCCTTCCAGCAGCCAAAGGGGTTCCAAGAGAGCTGGAGAGGGAGTTTTACAGGAGCATGGAGAGATGGGGCAAGGGAGAACAGCTCCACACTGACAGAGGGAAGGTCTAGGTTGGATGTTAGGAAGAAATTTTTTACTGTGAGGGTGGTGAGGCCTGGGAAAAGGCTGCCCAGAGAAGCTGTGGATGCTGCATCCTGGAAGTATTCAAGGTTGGATGGGGCTCTGCAACCCAGCCTAGCTGAAGGCATCCTGGCCCATGGAAGAGGAGATTCAAATACATGGTCTTTAAGGTGCTCCAAACCAAACCATTCTATCTTTCTACAGCAAATTTAGTAACAGTTCCTCTCATACATTTAGTCTGACTTCTCATTTATTTTGTCTCTTCCCAAGCTGAAAATGGCTTTTTTTTTTTATTATTTATTTATTTATTTTTTTTATTTTCTGGTTATTTTCTCACCATCAACTGTTCACACATTTACAAGAAATTCCTCTGCCATTTAGTTTTTGTAGCAAGTTTTCCTGAGAATTAAAACTCAAATTAGTTGCATTGATGAGGGAACATACGAATTATTTAGTCAAAATTGATGCAGTTACTTTCCAGTTTCAAGACTTTCTTTTTTTTTTTCTTTCATGTTTAACGCCTTTTTTTAAAATCTAAATGGTGTTTCTGCAACATTCATCAATTTTTATGCTACCATGTAAATTGCTTCCAAGTATTTTTGTGGTGATTTAGACAATTTTTCTATTAACAAAATTGTAGTACTAGAATACAATAACTTTCTGCTGCATGCCATAAAGTTTTCAAGTAATAACACTTTTCTCTCAAAGACACTGTGACATCATAGAAAAATTTTAAATAGATACTTTACTGGCATTACTATGGCATTTCTGAAGTTTTTAAGTGAATTTGAGCTCCTAATTAAGCATGGAAAGCAGCTTAATATTTTTAGAGTTATTCAGTCTTAAAGCAGAAATTAACTAAGTTTATAATAGTGTTCATGATTTTAAATATGTATTTCCTTCTTGGTTGCACAACTGATTCTTAGTGCTTTATTCCTTACTGACTGCATGGTTAACCTTAATGTATGCACAGGCAAATTCAATTTTGCTGTAGTAATTAGAATGCATTTTGAGGGGGAAAAAATGCAGCAGCATAAACAGCAACTTTTAGCATTATATATATTATGCATGTATTTCAAATAAGAGATCACAGATGTAAGTAGGCCTATTACCACTATTTTTATAAATTTTTAATAAATTTTTACATTATTTCTGTAAATTTCTTTAATTGCACTACAGCTATTTTTAAATGGAAGAAGAATCAAAGGACAAAACTACGTTAGGAGGTTTAGGTGATGCAGTGTGAAATCAGAAGTGAAGGAAAAGTAAATTGATTTATGTTTTTAGGAAATGCTCAGAAATCACATAGCCTATAAAACTCATCACAACATTTTTCATAAAGCAAGAGATTTAGAATAGAAACAGAATAGAAACAGAATCAGATATTAAGTAAGTCAGTAAAAAGAACTCAGAAATAGTCACCATATTGAGGTTGTATGTGTATGTTTATTCAAAAGACAATATATTACTGCCAGAACCCAACCAATGCTGCATAACAATTGTGGATTTTTACTTGATGAAAAAGATGTCCATGATCTTGGCTTAGGGATTCTTAGAGGACTGACTTCACAGCAATTTATGAAATACTCATCCAGCCAGAAACAGGTGTATGTAAAAAGAGATAAGGTTGTAAAATATTGCCTGGAGTTTAGAAGTCAAGTAAGACTCTGTCTAGCAAAGGCAGGTTCTAACTGGTCAGGTGTGTAAAAATATTTTCCTCATATGCAAGTCTTTCCATAGATGAATAATGCATGGGCTTTTCCACCTCTCTCAGGCAGCCAGCAGTAGCCCAACTTAGAGTCTAGACAGGCAGTCACTTACCTGACCTACAGGAACAATTTCTGATCTGGTGACTGCAAATTTGCTGGAGTATGATCTACTGGTACTGGGAGAATTGCACTCCCAAGGTTCAAGTGAAATGCAGTTGGAGTTTTTGGGCAGAAGGAAAGATGTGAGTGTCCTCCCTCCTGTCATGGTTCAGGCAGTGGCAGGAGCATTCCCATTCCAATTGTTCCTACATGTTTACTGATTACTTGTACAATGACTAGGGCAACTTACTCTGGTAATTATTACTGCCCTGGTTGAAGACATTCTTTCTCCCCACTACTTTTCTTCAGGATTTGGACATAAGTCTTATGCTCAATTCAAAATCAATAGAATGAGTCATTTTATGGTTATTTGTGCCTTAATAAAGCTATGGGTAAAGAACTCATTAAGTATCACTTACATTTACATGGCCTTGTCTCTCCTTGACCTGGAAGCTCTATAGAGCAAGATGATTGAAGTCCTTGCAAGATGACTTGTACCCTCCGTCCAGTGGTGACTCTTCAGAAAGCAGTCTGTGTCAGAAAAAGACACACTCCATAAAAAGATGTGTGATTAATCAGTACATATTTGTTCATGTCTCTACATTCTCTGCCTTTCTGGGAATATACTAGCAATGAATAATTTTTAACATCAGAGGATGCAATCAATGAGGCTTTTGACTGACTAAGGATTTCAAGGTTTTTCCTATGAAAAAGCCAGTTGACATTCATTAGGGCTTTAAAAAAATTCAATAGAACATTTTTTACTTGAGAACCAAAAAGTTAAGTTGAAAGATGTTTCATAGAAACATGCCGATGCTGCTGAAATCTTTATTTAAATTAAAAAGTCAAAATGAATTGTCAGCTTTTAAATTTTACTTCAAGAATATTGAACACATCATTCCATATTTGCTGATGTATATTTAATGCATATACAATATAAAATATATCTTGCATTTTAATATTGTGCAAGATTTTTTTCATTAATTTCACATTCAGAGGAAAGTACATAATTATAGTAAGTTAATTTTTTTTGACACAGGAAATTATTTCTGTCTATTTAGATACAAGAAAAGGAAGGAAAATGCTGGATATCCCAAAGAATTCAGATTCTAGCTTTTTACAAGTTCTATGACTGTGACAGCTGTATGAAAAGCTTCCTTTTGCACTAAATAAATTCCTTAGAGGGTACATCTTAATTTTTATGAGAAATTAAAGTAACAGAATTGTGTGAGGTTTTTTTTCCTATTTATTTTGCAATACTAACATCAACACTAACATAGTCCTGGTGTCAACATGAAGCCCTGGTTTTATGAGCTGTATAGTTCTTTCTGAATATTGAGCCAAAGGTGTGAAGAAGCAGGTTTGTTCAGACCCTTGTTGCTGTGTAAAGCTTATTCAAAGAGGAAGACTCCAGTTTCAACTTTTTCAATATCTATCATTTTCCCAGAGTAGGTTCTCTAAAAAAGGACTCTCCAAACCATCCCTTTTCATTTCGAAGTTAGGAGTCAGGCAAGCTTCTGTGCAGAGCTGTGCAGAGAACTTCCAAACAGGAAAGAGAGCCTGATATCCTGCTGCTCTTGCACATAAGAAATCATTACTCCTATGCTCTCCTCTTCCTGCTCCATTTGTATCTAACACCCGCCAATTCTCTCTTTCCAGCTCTTCTCTCACATCTCCATATGCTTCTCGGTTAAAAAGGCTCCTTGGGTAATCTATGAAATGTGTCCACTGCTCTCTCCTTCAAAGAAATTCCTCAAACCCCAACCATATTTCAATTATAGTGATTCCATACTTCTATCGCTGTGTACCGTGAGTTATACAGAGAATTGTTTCAGCAATGATGCAGCAGTGAAAAAGACAGTGCAACCTTAAGATGCACCAGGAGTGGAATTTCAAGAGGAAGTGCTGGTGCTATTATAGAGGCTGTGGTACAACCTCAGAAATATTGTGTGGTGTTGGTCACCCATGGACAAGAATGTTCTGTAAAGCTGGAACAGATGTAGAGAAGGGTCATAAGGATCATTAAGGCAATGGAAAAGCCTGTTTTATGAGAAGAAGCAAAAAGATTTTATGTGTTCTAACATGGCAAAATAAGAGCTGAGGGCTTATACTTTCTGTCCAGGATATAATGATTGGAGACAGACAGGAAACTACCTAAACTAACTGACAACATAAAAGAAAACAATTGTTCTTGAACAGATTTAATTTTTTTTTTCCACTTCGAGTCCAGCCAGGGCCTTAATGAAAACACAAGGGAAGATAAGTTCTGTATGCTTTCATGGAAGCTGCGTGAAATGCTGGCAAAACAGAACATGCACCCTAGGACACCCTTTCCTGAAATCCTGCAGCATTCTAATTTTTCTCCATTAATAGTATAAGTAATTTACTTTATATGTCACACATCTGCTGTAAAACATTTAGCCTCATGCTCAGACATTCCTTGTCTTCCACATACTTCCTGTATGATATTAGGTTAGTCACTTTGTCCTTCTGCTTTCCATGTGAATAATCTGTATATTAGTATTCCTTACCTCAAAGGGATGCTGGAAGGATAAATATAGTAATGACTGTATTGGCAGAGGCAAGTAAATATTTTATCATAGGCAAGGAATCTCTGCCTTCATACAATTTCTCTGTTTTGTGGTATCATTTCCATCAGAAAGCCTATATAAAACACACAAGAATAATGAAGAAATGTTTGGTTAGTTCCCTTGAAGTTATTTGCATATCTGCACTTCCCAGGGGTTTTTTATATAGAATGTAAAATTATTCAGACCTTCTGGGCTCCCCAATTTAAGACTAACATGGGCACAGTGGTCTGAGTTCAGCAAAGAGGTGATTAAATAGTGGTTTTTTAGGAAGGGTGGCAGAGATGGTTCAGCCTGGAGAAGAGACAGCTCAGGGGAATGCATTTAAATGTCTAAGGAGTGGTAAAGAACATGGAGATGGGCTCTTGTCAGTGCTGCACAGTGACAGAACAAGAAGCTGTGGGCACAAATTTAAATAGAAGAAATTCTATTTAAACAAAAGTAAACCCAAACCAAAACATTTTAACCCTAAAGCTGGTTGTACATAGGAGCAGATACCCTAGAGGTTTGTGCAGTCTCCATCCTTGGACACACTGAAAGCTCAACCGGACCTGGACCTGGGAACCCTGCTCCAGCTGGCTCTGCTTGAGCAGGCTTTGGACCAGATGTTCTCCAGAGATCTTTCCCATCTCATCTGTTCTCTCTGATCCTTTTCCTGAAAATGAATGGAAGAAAGGAAAAACTTCCTTTTGTAAAATTTTTGGAGCGAGTGAGTCTTTGTACATTTTATTTATACCGTTAAAGTAAATGCAGCAGGATGGAAAACTTGGACTTTTGCCATTGACTTCTGTGCAGTCAGGATTATGGTGTAAAGTGGAGAACCACTGTTGATCTCCAAAGCTGCTCTTTTCATTCTGGGTCAGTTTACTTATTTAAAGGATGAGCTTCAATCTTTTTACCATAGAAGTATATAATGAAATTTTGTTTTATGCTTTGTAAAACAAAAATAAAGGTAAATTCTGTAACAGGGATCTGGCATGAAGAAAACAACTTTCAGCCTTCCCATCAATGTTATAAAATAAGTGCAATCCCACTTATTGTGAACAGTGGAGGGTTGAAGTTTATGTCTGAGTTTCAAGTGACGACCCAGAACTCCAAAACTGCAGACTCTTTGCCAGTCCAGATATCTTCCTGATTAATTTGCTTCCCAAAATGAAAGCCTTACCATTCTAAAAGAATACTGAAAATATCTCTTTTTTATTCTAGTAATGTAATTCTTCCTAAAGTAGTACAAACAAAGAAAACAGAGGAATGGTGGTTCCTTGAGGAAGACTTTTATCCTGGCTTCTGAAGGAAATATTCCCCTGCATCTGAAAGGTGAATCAGGCTGAGATGTGCTGGAATAGTTCTAGTCCCAGTTTGTGATTCCAAAGATGTTTTCTTGTACATCCTGTTAAAGTAAGATACACTTTCTTTTTTTTTCTTTCTTTCTTTTTTTTTTTTTTAAATCAGCTGAACTATCTGAAAAAAAAGAACACCAAGATCTATCCCAAAGGGACTCTTGGACAGAGATTTTTGCTCCATGATGAGAGACAGAGTCAGAGCTGTCCAAATAATAAAAAACAGATTCCTGAAGTGGGGTTTTTGGAGGGAGACTCAAATTTGATTTATTGCTCATTGTAGGATGTCTTTATCTCTTGTTGTGAATTTTCATGTGGCCACTGGTATACATCAAAATGTTGTGAAAGTTTAATAAAAGTTTGAATGTGAAGTGCATTTACATTATTTATTGTTCTATTTTACTTCTGTTTAAAATCTAACAATAATGTGCTATCTAGTCAGACAGCTGAATGTATTCAGTAGCTAATCAAATGCCATTAAAGGCAGAATGTGAAAATGTAATATAAAACAATTCTTTCCAGGAATACTTTTAGTCTAATTTTAGTTGGTCAGACAATAACTGTAAATTCTGAACACATTTATAGAAATTAAAAGCTGATTGTGAAATGCTTGCAAGAGATGGCAATCAGTTTGGTTTCGACCCTTCAGAAAATATTATGTAGCTAACTCTCGTTAGCCTGCATTAGTGAGTTACAGCTCCGACAAAATAAAGGGAAAGAAAAAGTCATATGCACTGTCCTTGTCAACTGCAAGAGCACTTCATTTTCACTTATTGGCCCTTATAAAATGTCATAGTGCAGTCAGGCACTAAGAAGAGACAAAGGTTTGTAATGTAATATCTGGTTGTCTGTGGTGTCAAACTGGACAGTAGCTCCAAAATGCTGTGTCATTTGGTCTGTATATATATGATACACAGTGCTAGGTGTGAAGGCATTTCTCTTTTTAGGATATAACTTCATAACTTCTGTGACAACAATCAAAGAGTGTTTCTGTGACCTCATTTGCATTCATGCCTTCAGCAGTGATTTAACTGCCATGATTAACCAGTCTGAGACACACTCCTGGTGGCACCTCCAGTGCATTATAAACTTGCAGTAGTAAAAATGATAACACTTTCACCATCAAAACACAGAGCATGAATCCTCTTTTCATGCCTGCTCAAGCTGCTGCCATACAGCAGAAAGTTAGCGGCTAAAATATCAAGGTTGCTTCTCAGACTGTGCCAGTACACTGAATTATGGAAAAGATGGGTAGAGAGATCAATGGAGTTGCAGGTGTAAGTGTTACATAATTTGTGAAGGATTTCGTGGGATGGATGTTTCCCATAGAGGAAAATGTGGTTTCCATCCTCTCTGAGCTTGCAAGGGTCTTTGCAGATGACCATGGTTTCTTCTGTTTACATGTTCTTATTTTTTATATTGGGAAGGAACCACTTAAAAGAACAACAGCCCTAATTAAGGAAGTGCATGGAAAATGTGATGGCAAGTGCATGCAAAGTAATGTGCACTGGAAAGGAAAAAATATTTTGTCAGTGTCCTTTGCAGTCTATTAAATTGACTGTGTCAACTGAGGCAAAGGAATCCTCCATCACAATAGACACCCCAGTGTCAACTTCTCCTCACTATGAACCTGCACATAAAAAAATTGAAGAGCACGGTGAAGTTGCAACATGAATAGGTGACAAATAACATGGCACTGCCATGGGCAGGCCTGTCTGAATCACCAAGTGCAGTTGCTGATTGCTGGCTCTCAAATTACGACTGAAAGGGATTCTGGAAAAGTTTGAGAAATCAAATATTGAAGAAGGACCGTGGCCAGACGGGAAAGGTTAGCTGGTTTCACTTGGTAAGAAGGGATGACCATGTAACCAGAGTCAGAAGGGCTGCAACTCTTCCACTTGTGTAGGATCAGGGCTGAAGTCTGTTACTGGGCTCTAAAGAGCTCACACCAACAATGGTTTTAAAGGTCATGCTCTAAAGTTTTACATCCCTTGGATTCACCACTCTTAGATTTAAGAGTCAGCTTTATTATTTTAATTAGTTTACAAGGAGACAATATATGTGACTGCATGGATCTGTCTAGCGGGGTTGCTTTTTCCCCCATAAACTTGCTCTTCTGAAATGTTGAATGCACAGAAAAAAAAAAATTTATTGGAAATTATTGTATTTGAAAAGGGCATTACCTATTCCCTAGAAAGAAGAGAAGCGAACACAAGGTCAATTTACAACCTGACCTGAAAACACAAAGTTGATAATCGGCCATCATTGCTTATTGTATCTATCATCTGATTTGTTGAAATGCTCAATAAATCCACTATTAGGAGAAAAAGTGCTTACATGCATTTTTTTCTTTAAAAAAAGAATTAAACAACAAAATAAAAGATTGATTGACAAGACATCAATAAAGCTTTGAGCATACACTGCTGACCTTTTTTTCTTTGCACTGCAATCTGTGTTTATTAGAATTCAGCTCCTATAAATACATTTCTGTGGATAAAAAAGCAAACAGCTTCTTAGGAGTTTTGTTCAATAAACTTCTGTGAAAATTCTAAAGACTTAATACATGGCTTTCAATTTAATTCATTCTGTCTTCCCTTCTTAAAAATAAGATATAAGTGAGGATGAAATAGGTTTAGCTGGTGAAATCTTTTTTCTAAAGCTGTATTCTTAAAACTCACCCTTCCTTTTTAATGTCTGCTACAGCAGTTCATTCAGAACAGACAGGATATATATCATCTCATGCCTGGTACTGCAGGCTATTTCTTCTCTTTAAATAAAAACATATTATAAATCTGTGCTGCACTTGAGTGTGGTAAGCACTCAGGTTAGTGACTTCAAAAGTAAAGCTGCAATAAGGCTTTGGCAGGCAGTAAAGAATACTGACCAACTCCTTAGACCTTAGTTTCTATTTGATCTTTCTGAGAAGAAAATCTTCTCAGAGCCATTCAAAACTGTAAAGGTGGCACAGCAGTGATGTCAAGCCTTTTAATTTTATTGCAGGCCTAGTGATATTCCTGTATTAGAGGTTTTGTGTTTAAAGCCCTGCCTTTTGGAACACCATCAGAATCTCATTCATTTTGTGTTGGTGAAGTAAACATGTAGTCGGTGTTCTGAGATAAAGTGAAATAGGAACCCTAGGCTGAAATGGTCCAAATTTGAAACATAATGATGAAAAGTGTCTGATGGAGTCTCAGAATTTGCCTTTCCTCAACATATGTTCAACTGAGTGGAGCTTTCTTCTGTCCTGGTGTCAGACGAGCTGTGTGTTTTCATGGAATTGTTCTGTGATGGTAAAAATGCCAGTGTTATCAGATTTTGTCCCAGAGTTTTCTTCTTCCTTAGTAATTCCTAAAAAATTAATTTTTTTTTCTTCACTGTTTTCTATTCTCTTCTAACACAAGGTTGTTGACTCAAGCATCTTCGCCTTGATTCGTGATACTAACTTCTGATTAACTGAGACTATTTTCTCCCCTTCCTCTCCCTGTGATGTTTTGGTGTGCTGGTTGTTTTATTTCCCCTTTTCTCCCCAGAATCTCTCTCTCTGTTTTGTTTGAGAGGCATTTCTTTCACTAAGAGCTGCCTGGTTTAGGGGTTCACAGAGTGCAAAATAGGAAAAAAAAAAAATGCTGGTGTTTCCTTTGACACAACCTACAAAGAGCATCTGCATTACACCTGGAGTGGTCTCACGTAGCACAAAAACACACCCAGAGTGCTGAAGCTCAGAGGTACTTGGACAAGTGGGCTCTTGCCCTGTGCTAAAATTGAAATTCAGAGGGGGTTTTTTTCTGTTGGACACTGGGTGAGGAGCTGGATTAGCTATTTATATCAGTCTAAATATTTTTGAATATTGATAGTAACTGATCTTCTTCCTCTATTTTGCTCTCATTCAAGTAGATGTAAAATTACTAAACTGCCTTTTGAAAGGGTTTATAGTTCCTGGATGGGATGGATTATACACACAGGAAGTATTTTCCTACTTGGTCTCTGCTTGTGTTAAATCTGGCAACACCTGGGACAAAAGCATTACATATAATGATTTCCTAATTGTGACTGTGTTATGTCATGGCTGGGGGAAGGTTGCCCACAAAGCTGGTGATACTGCTCTTGTAAACCAGAAGGTGAGAAGGAAGAAGGCACATAGCCCTCTGCAAAGATAATAAAAAAGTGGAGTTTGCTTTGTCCTCCCCTACATCTATAGGGGGGAAAAGTGCATTATAGGTGATTTTATCAAATGCAAAAACTTAATAACATTTTCTAGTAACAGGAAGAAGGTGGTACACCTTTTTAGAAATTCTGTACATTTATAAATCATACCGTATACTACAAAATCATTCCGTTTTCTGTACAATATATCTAAAACACACCCACACTCCACTCAAACTATCTATTAAATATAAGACTTTAAAGAGGCATGCAAGCATTTCTTTCAGATGCAAGAGGACTATATAGAAATTTAATTCTGCTTATTCAATAAAAATTTATTTCAAAAGCTCTGATCATTAGGATTATTATTAATTACCATGCCAGTCAGCTGTGCTGACAAAAAAAAAAATCTTTCAGATATAACTGAGCACATTAAATATATTAGATTAAAGAAATAGCTCTGCTAGTTTTTAAATAGAGCAAAATAAAATCTTAACACATACAAGGTGATAATTTACCTACTTTCATTGCACATTGTTTGAGTAGTTTGTATTATGGATGTGAAATTGCCCTCAAGGAGGTTAGTTAAAGTAATAAAGGCTTCCCTGCGCCTCAGGAGCCACTCCCTTTGTGATATGACCTTTCTGTGACTTCTGAGCTCAACTCATTATGAAGACAGACAAATGTGTATTTTAAGTCTTGAAAGCTTTTCAGGCATTATACTTAGTGGTAAGGTTCTTTCCCCCCCCCCTCATTTTCTAAACTAGTTGCAATTTAGAGTGTGAAGGAGAAGAAATAATCATAGAATTGGTTAGGAAAGACCTCTAAGTTCATCAAACATGACAATTAACTCGGCACTGCCCCTAAGGTCCACATCCACTCCTCTTTTAAATCCCTCCAGATTTGGTAACTCCACCACTTCCCTGGGCAGCTTGTTCCAGTGCTTGACAATCCTTTTGGTGAATAAATTCTTTGTAATATCCAGTCTAAACATCTCCTGGTGCAACTTGAGGCTATTCCCTCTCGTCCTGTTGCTTCTTACCTGAGAGAAGAGACTGTTCCCCTCACCTGGTTACAACCTCGTTTCAGAAAGTTGTAGAGAGTCATGACTCTTTTCTCAAAGATAAAAGTAAAAAACAGACCCCTTAAAGAGTTTTTTGCACCTTGTTTTGGTTTGAGGTGGGTGAGTGGGTGTTTTTTACATCTAGAATGAGGTTGTCTAGGCTGGAATTTCAGTTTCAGAGCAGTATGGGTAGCACATGGTCACTCTAGTGCTGCTTTAGCTTAAAATCAGACCTGTTTGTCCCACTCCAAGGCTTGTGGCACCACGTGCCCCAATTCCATGAGACATCCTTGCCATTTTATGCTGTGCTCGTGGCTGGCCTCATTGCAGAGAGCAAAAGGCACCCATTCATGTATGACATGGCATTAGGACTGTCAGTGTATTGGGCCAAATGTCACCTCACCTTAGGCCACTCCTCAGTGTAGTGGTCACTGTTCTGGCTTGGGGGCTCCAGCAGGGCTGTGTGTGTTTGGGAACAGCGGATGTTTCCAGACAATCCCTTGGAATGGAAAATGCAGCTTTCAGCCATGAGTGTGGGAAGGTGCCAAAGCGGCCGCTCCGTCCTCTGGCCCTCACCACCCGCGGCAGTGACGGGGCAGTTGTGACTCCTGTGGATTTAAATGCAACGTAGAGCTTGGCTGACAGTCCAGCATGTGTTTCACATCCCCAAAGTACGGCTTTAAAAGAGCCCAAATGTGGCTGTTGCAGCAGAGAGCCGAGGCCTTTCCAGCAGCCTGTGCCCCGCTGGGGGCTGATGGGCGGCCGGGATGGAGGAGGCCCCGGGTTGGAGTGTGCAGCTCCAGGAGAGCATCCCCCTGGCTGGGTCTCATCAGTGCCACCCCACAGGGCTTGGGGATGTGGGGAACACCCATCTCTCAGATCCAGGGAATGATGAGCCTTCCTGAAGCACTGGTGGTGTGGTGAGGGAGTTTCTTCACATGTAAGTGCTCATCGTCTGTACCGGCAGCAAACGCGGTGGGTAGAGAATTTTTTTTTTTTTTTTATGAGGCATAGATTTCTTGTGTTTAATTGAAGGTTTGAGAAGAAAAGCCCAAAAAACTCTGTAAGTTTCTGTAAACTAACAGGGCTACACTGCAGAAGGTTTATTTGTACCCACGTGGTGCTGAGCAGGTCACTGCCCAAGGACCTTCAGAGGGGCTGGCTGTGGAAACCCACAGATTGCTGGGGTACGACTGGGAGAAATAAGCAGGAGTGCTGTAAAACAATAACATCATAAATACTCTCATTTCTAGCCTCACATCAGTTTTGGAGTAGTTGTTGAATTTTCTGAGTATGTGTGCTCAGGATTACCAGACAGTTTCTGCCAATTTTCCTGGTTGCAGGTGGTTCAGGGGGAGCACGGTGAGGGAAGGCACTGGGGCAGTGCTGGAGAGCAGCCTGGTGCTTTGCAGAGGGGTACATGGGCAAGCACAGCACTAGCACTCAGGTCTGCAGCAGATAGATGGGTGCTGAGGTTGATTATTTTTAAAGTTATTCTCTCAAAGTTTCAGTAAAAATTCACCATTTGTAGAAAAAAGGGTGTTGAAAAACCCTCTCTGCTATGATGTTTGTTAGAAGAGCAGACAATTTTTTCATCTGAGCAAATATTTGTAGGGAGTTTTATACATAGAGGTGTACTTGGTTTGCCTTGCAGAATTTGCCAGGGTGCATTTGGGAGCATTTTGCTCACTCAGCTGTAATCTTAACACGAAGTGTAGAACTCGGTACACCATTTCCATTTCAAAGATCACTTAATATCATTTCTGCAAATTTTTTAATTTGTTTAATTAAACTTAGCACTCCATTCCACTTCATTAGATCTATTTAATTTTCATGTATCTAAGCAGTTTTTCAAGTACATAATTAAAAGAATAGTTTTATAAAATCAGTACTTTTTTTATTAACATCCTCCAGAACAGGAACTATATTTTCCTGTTGATTAGCACATGATGATAAAAGCATTAGCATAAAGTAATAAGAAGGAAGTAATCTAGTTCTATTTAAAATGTCCATCCTGAAGTTGGCCAGCAGGTATTTTGAAGAATGAAATATATGTATGCTTTACTGAAACTTTGCAGGAGAAGTGAATGCCACAATAATCTCGGTATTAATTTTTTTGCTGGCAGTGGGGAGTGTTCTTCATGAAGAGAAGTGATAGTAGTTTGCAATTGGGAGTTCAGCTTTGGGTTTCAGTTCCAGTACCATACAGAGGTGTATTTCATTAAGACAGTTCTGTAACTGAAGTAGGAGGGATGCAGAAAAGGTGACTTGCAATGGTCAGTCAATAAACTGGAAGCAGAACTAGTGGAGTCCCCAGCAGTTTTGTCACACTTGCTGAGATAGGACACAAGGTTGCAGAGCTCCTCACATTGCCTGGTGGCTACAGCCTGTGGATGTCTGGAGCAGGAGATAATGTTTTCGAAATTGATGTCTGGGTAGAATGAGGATTAATCCCATTTGCATTTTCTTCTGATAGGCCAGTGGTATGACTGAAGGGAAAAAATTACTCAATACCTTCATCGTCATCCTAGCAAAATAAAAAATGCTGTGTGGCTATATTATACCATTTCTGTTTGTAGCTACTTGAAAAATGGGCATCAAATATAGATGGAGAAGGTGAGAAAACGATGTCTTATTCCACAAGAGCCACCTACAAATGCCTTACACTACATAGCCTGCAGGATTCATATAATGAAAACTAATCTACTGTACAGCAACAAGATCAATCTGTGTAATTTAGTTCCCTGAACTCACACTAACTTCTGTGTTCTTTGAAGCTGATTTTCAATATATTCTTCTGCTAAACTGTTTTATGCAGCTGGAATTTTGTATGCCAGGAGACATACAGTACTGAGGAGTGAGTGAATCATGCGCTGCTGTATTTGGAGGCTTTGTTGTGTGCGTGTGTTTATGTATGTTTGTGTGTAAATATTTGAGGGTGTTATTTGAAGGAAAATATGAAAACTGAGAAACATATGTTCGTGACTTAGTTCCCTGAAATGGCAGACAGCTGTCTCCCAGATTTCTTCTGTCCAAAGGCCTTACAAATTGTGCACCACGTGCCCCACTGCACTGTGGCCACAGTGAATGTCTCAGGGTACCTCACCCTATGTGTGAGTGTGCACAGTATATGTTGCCATTACACTCTCAAGGCATTTATTAGTTGACTAAAAGTCCATAAATCCTCTTCCACAAGAGGAAGATGAGTGAGATTTGTGGCATAGCTGAGGTCCAGTTGAGTTCAGATGTCATTTTAATCCTGTTCAGCTTCAGAATGAAACCAAAGTAAAGGAAATTATTTCAAGTCCATATCTGCTATAGATAAATGTTAGAAAAACTCTGTCAGTGCACAAACCTTACAGTTTAAAAATAATATTTTAAGACTTGAAAATGCTGTGGAAACTTACACTGTATCTGACAGTTCAGCTCCAATAGATATAATTAAGCCAAGGTTTAATTAAATTAGATTACTTTTAATGTTCTTTCATGTGTCTTCTGTAGAGTAAAATTAACTACTTATGGCTCAGTCTAAAGACAGATGAGGTAAATGACAGTCCTTGGGTCTCACATTCATGCTTGTGAGGGTTTTTCTTATAAAAGGAAGAAGCAGAACATTTCCATAACACTTGAAAACTAATAATATTGGTAGCTCTGTTAATAAAACTCTTGACCAAACCTACTCTTTTCTCAGATTTCAGCTTTATAGATGTTGGTAAAAGCTGCCGAGGTTAAATGATTAGTTATTCACCTGTTTCTTTCTTGATAACACTCTTTAAATTTTATGTATTAGGCCACTGCCAGTTTGTGGGGAATGTTTCCAGGCCTCAGAGAAGTGCTTGATGTGCTGGTAGCACTCAGCTGGTGGGTTCACCTGGAGTTTGGAATATGAGTCTTTTTCCTTGCAGGAGGTGGTGGCAGCAGTGTGCAATGATCATACAACCTGAGCATGTTTATTTGGCAAGAGGAGCAAAGCATGAGAGAAACTGGACAATGAGCAGTTTACAGGTGCATCTGTTTGACGTGAAAGCTGATCAGCACATGCTGGAAACCCAAAGAGATCTGAGTTTTGGGTCAGGTGTATGGGTAAACCCAGCCTGCTGCAAGTGGTGAGACCTGGCTCCTGGCTTGCTCCAACATCAGCCACTGCTGGTCCCTGTTGATCTGCAGAAAAGGGGACAGTGGTTGAACCCTCATTTTGGCTTTTTTTTTTTCTCTAAATATTATAGCTGAGCTAAACTGATGCAGTAAATATCCCAGTAAGCAGGCTAACCCACCATCTTTATAAGCTACTGCAGAGCCACTCTGGGGCTCTTGCAATCCTATTAAAGGAGCTTGGTCCCTAGTTGCTCTGAAGGGGAGGAGTGTACTCTTTGAACTACATTCTGAGAAGATCAGTATGTTAAATATTTCAGACTTAAATAGGAATTAGCAACATTGTTCTGTCTGAAAGTGATTAATTTTGAGAGCTCCTCTGGCAATCGCTGTTAAAAGTCTTTGTATTAAATTTGCCATATTGCAGTCTCGTTTTCCATTCCATATTTGAATGGCAGTTCATTCCACAGGCTCAGTGCAGGGGAATTATGATGGTATTCAATTAGCCAGGTAGCCTCTGAAGATTTGCTAATGTACATATAAAATAGAAATCCACTCTTAAAGCTTCTCTGACCTGCACTTTCATTTTAACCACTAAATAATGGTTATGTAATTACAAAAGGCAGCCTCTCTGGTGGCATCCCAGGGATAAGTGGTGTCCCTAGTATACCACAAGCACAGTCTGTGCTGATGGGGCAGAGACCTGAGAACTGACAAAATGTTAAGCACTGCATTGCATGAGAAGGTCTCATGTGTAAAATGGGGTGTGAGGAACTGGTAGATCAAAAATTGTTTAGAATCATTTTGCAGCAGTGAGTGAAGATTCAAATCCAAATTCTGGTAAATAATGTATACCCAAAGATTATCCCTTGATTTTTTTCTTAGAATTAGAAAACATATGTGCATGTATATATACAGTAATGTTAAAGATATGTATTCCATGTGCACAAGGAAGTGCTCAGCTTTCAGGATGTATGACTTGCACTGTAGATAAAAGGAACTGACAACAAAATAAAAGAACTAAATTAACACTCCAGGAGAGAATAAAGTATGCATGACTCCCTTGTTAACAATAGACATATGCCAATCTGCAGATTGAAGGGTGTGAAGGGAGCTTGAAGGGAGCTTGTTTTATCCTTAGAACCATTACGTGGAAAATACTCCTACCAGTATTAAGTTGTGTACACTCCAAACCAAAGAGCCCCTTGTAACAAATTCTTTATCAGATTTCACATAAAACAATCTCATCAGTTTATTCATAACACATTTTTTTTTTGCTTTTGATCATTTATGTGTTTTGTGGTTGCTTTTGTTTGTTCTGGTTTTGATTTTTTTAATGAAAGTTACGTTACTGTTCATCTCTTCTGTGTTTAATATGATTATTATGTGTGACATCTTAACAGAGTGTAAATTTTGCTTGTTTCTAGGACTGGACCTTTTTTATCTCAGGCTTCATAAAACTGAAACATTAAACATAGAAGAGCCAGAAAAAAGAAAAGTGTAATCTATAACTAATAGTTATTGCATATTTCAAGCAAATTAGGACAAATTATTCACTAGAAGAGATTCTTATAAATTCCATCATGTGTAAAGCACATACAAAGCAGTTATACAATAGTAGAAATGCCAAATGTGGTCTAGCATTAAACAAAATATTTCTGAGCAAGAGTTTGCTGGTGTTTTAATGATGTTTCTACTGCTATTTAAGCTTTCAGGGAGATGAAATATTTTACTCTGAGTGATGGAAACTGAGAAGCTGTTAGAGTGAACAGATGAACGAGAGCATGCAAAACATACACTGTGAAATTCCATGTTTGACCTGACCGTTGAAATAGAGCTTGAGTTTTGAAAACAAATACACACAAAAACAACAGAAACCCCTACAAAGTAGTTTTGATGTGTTATAAAGGCCTATATCATTAAAGCCAAGGAATTTTCTCAGTTTTTAAATGCTTGCAGAAAGTTTTTGTAGTCCCTCTCTGAGCTGGCCATGGTGCAAAGTATGACATTAAAGGAAAGCTTGTAGAGAACATTGTGATGCAGAAAGGAATGGCTTGTGTGTCTGTAAGTAAATAGAGGTCAGGGCTATGCAGGATTTTCATTAATAATTTCTCAGTCGTTTTTCAAATGAATACTGTTAGGCTCATTTTTGCAATCTTTAATTTTGGAATTAAAGTTGGAATTAAAGTTGGAATTTAAGTATCATCCCACCAAAACCACTGTACACTCCACTTTCAACTCCATTTTTCCCTGATTCATTCTCCAGTTTTTCTATTGAGGCTCTGACCATGTGTCCACATAAAGTAAATTGAGCAGGTAAAAGCTGCAGAAGAAGACAAAATAATTTTTTTCCAGCCTTCATTTAGCAAAAGGTGCCATTTGCCAAACTTGTTAGGTGATGACATCTCTCATTTGGTACTGAGAAACTGAGGGAAGCCTATGCTGGACTGTGAAATGTGTGAACAAGTACTTTATTCTCAGTGAAGGAGCACCCACCTGTAGCAATGTTCTGGCTTGATTCAAGGAGGTCAGTTTTTTACTGGCTAAAACTAACAATAAAATCCCCAAAGATGGTATCTCAGTCATCAGTGTATGAAATAAGAACCAGAGATGGACAATCCCCTTCAGAAAGTGGCTTACTGCAGCAATTTAAAAATTATACAGGAGCTCATTGCTTATAAGGAGGTGGTTGCAATAAGACAGAACTTCAGCCAGTTTCTCTAGTACTTCAGGGTGAAAGAGACAGTTTTTTAATTACAAAGGGACTCTAAATTGAGAAAATTAGAGCTGAGCATGTGGGGTCTGTCTATTTATTAGATGATCTAATTTCAGCAGGGAATGCATTTCTCAGTTACAGCAGTCAATGCTGTCCATGTCTAAGTGGGAACCACTTAGCCATTGAAGTGGCAATGAAAAGTGTCCATATTTTCTGTCTTAGGTTCTTGCATAGGTTTTCAAGGAACCATACTGAGAATTAGATTTCTCTGGGAAGCAACCATGCAGATAAAATTGTCTTGGGGGTGGTGAGCAAGGGAGAAGTGAAGTGGAGCTGGCTCAAGGCATTTTGGCATGAGTGTGGCTGGAGGCAGCCTGCTGCCTCCTGGCTGTGGCAGCACCATGTCCTGCACTCCTTACACCTCCAGAAAATCCCACAGGCTTCTTCTGCACCTGCAGCTGGAGTCTAGCACTGGGTTCCTCCTTCCCCTAGCTGGGAAACACTTTGGGAGCTATTGAATTCTTGCTCCTTTTGCCTTGCCTGTGCTAAGTACTCATGGGCAATGTCATCTTCCTTCTACACTCTTTGGAATGTCACGTTCCTTCTACACTCATTGGGGGGTCAGGACAGGCAAATTTCTGTGTCCCTTTAAAACTTTACCCTCTGAATTATTCTGCCAATGCAAGAGAGTCAATGGAGTGATCCCAAGCCTGTAAGACAATCTTTGTTTAAAGAAGAAGAGAATTATATTTCAGCATTTTTGTGACAATTATAGTAATCAAGCTAAATTATCCATAAACCAGAAAAAGGTATCAGTTTTACGTTTGAAGGAAAGTTTTTTATTAAAAGATAGTTTTGTTTGGTATTGTATGCCTGGGATATAACCGCGTTAGCCACCCAGAAACCACTGTGGTTGTTTTTTTCTCTATTATTGCTGGGCAAAGTTATTGAGGAAAAATATTAGAATCTGAGGCAATTCCAGAAGATGTTTTCTTGCCCTGACTCAGTAATTCTGCCTTCATAAATTCATGCTGTCTTGTGGATTGTCATCCTGGTTATATATCTCTTTTAACCACAAAAAGCTTTTTAAAATGGGGAATAAGTTAATGTTGTAGACCTGGAATTTAGTTTGGATTAGCAGCAAGGTGGAAGGGTGTTTTGCTGTGCCCAGAGCCAGGTCAGCAGAAGGGCAGGGAGCCTGTCCCTGGCTGATTCTGTAGCGCTGCTCCTGGTGAGGACAAGCCTGCATCTCCCAGCTGCTCCTGCCTCCCTCCTCAGCTGTTGTCGCATTGCTTTGGGGTGATGCTGTGCATATTCCTGTGTTTTTGTAACCAACAACCCATGCACTGAGGAGAAAATAAACATTGAAAGATATTCATAATATGGGGAAATTTGTAGGGGTTTAAATTTTTGTTGTTGTTAGGGTTTTTACTTTTTTTTGTGAGTAGCTAATGAGACTTGCTCCTTATTCCCATATTCCCAAATGATAATAATTGTGAAAAATTCACCAACTATCTCTCTTAGCAACACTGTGCATTTTTGGAGATGAGAAGACACAGCATCTTCAATAACTCTGCTGCCTAAACTTTTGTTAAAAGACATTTAATTATTTGTACGCCCATAATGGACAAGAATGTTCTTGAAAACATTCCTTTTGCATAGTTTGAGGAAAGTCAGAGGTTCAAAACTGATCTTACAAACAGAAAATTTGACTAGTTGAACTCATCCAATTTATTTTGCTGAAATTTGCTATTTTGAAATTCGAGTTCTTTGCCTGTGCACATACCAGGCTAGGGCTCCTTTTTCCAAGCATAATTTCAATAGAAGGATTTATTTCAAGGATTACATTGTATTTGTGTCACTTACCAAATTAAAAAAAAAAGATCATTTTACTGAAATTCAAAAAATAAACCTAAAGCAGTGTTAATTATTTTTGTAACATCAATCTTCAACACTGAATGAAGGAATGGAGTCTGGAATAATTCCTGCATTGAAAATTAAGACATCTGGGTTCATCCTTGGCTCCACTGTTGTGCTTTGCTTAAGGAAATTGTATCATCTATCTCAGCTTCAGTCTGTAAGACTAAAGAACATACAAAAGTGTTGTGAGAGTATTGTTTCTCATGAGACCAAGTGCAAAGCAAGTTAAGAGCAATAGTTTTATCTGCTCAATATGGGGTTGTAAGTCATGATAGTCAGTTTATATATTGTATGTGATTTATATGATGAATCTAGCATTTTTCCGTCTTCATGAATCATTCTGATTTCTACAGTTTCATTCATGATTCTGTACATATTTCCAATATAATTAGAGAACAAAGTTCAGCCTGTGGATTATTAATGAATGACTATAAATATAATTTAATAGGTACCTCTTACCCATAACTGGTTGGTTGCTTAGATCACTGTAGCCCTGGTTTCTCGCCTGAGATGTTTTGGTTTCTGAAATTCCTTTCTCGGGGAATTTTCGGTACACAGGACAAAAGTTTATGTTTTGCACATATGTTGTGCATTCTTTTTCTCAGAAAGGAGTTTCTCCTGATGTCCCTCTGGTTTGACCAATGTGATTGAAAAGGTTTGCCTTTGTTTCACCAGTCAGATTGGTCTGTGTAAAATAGCATAAAAGGGAGACAAATGCCAGAAATAAAAGAGTCAGTTTTTAGCCTTCTGGTGTTCAGAGTCTGTGTCGTTGTGGTGTAAAACAGTGACAGATCACATGGTGTTTTTTCTTTTCTTAGGTTAGGTTCAAACCCAAGAGAGGAATTACTACTTGCACAGTGATATGAAGTTAGTGCCTCCTTTCAGAGATGGATGCAGCCACCTGAGTACAAGGCATTACAGAACCCTTCAGTGGCCAACTTTTGCAAGTCTGCTGTTTAGAAATTATTGATTCTTGTATTATTTGCCATTCTTAGGCAACAGTTTTATCCTGTAGCACTCTAAGTCTGAAAAGTACAAACTTTAATTGTTTTGAGCAACTGAAGTTGCTCAGAAATTTACAGTGTACAAAGGCAACCGAGAAAGCATGAGGCCAAGTCCTGGAAAGCAGGACACATGAGAGTCAGCTCTGCCACACCTGCTGGCTCTTGGCCTCATTTGGCACTACTGGTGCTTTATTTCCAGCACAGGATTTTCTTGCATGCTCTGAGACCATACACAGCAGAGGTAGGTTTTCTTAATCACCTTGAACTATAAAATATCTTGTTCCAGAGGCTGGATCTGGGTTGTGTTTTTGGAGGCTCTGTAGGACTGTTAATAGGTTTCAATGGAGGACTTTGCATCTTTAACTTGTTCCAGTGTTTTTTGGAGTTGATTAACTCATTTTGTTTTCATTTGCCTATCTGCAATTTTTCCCCAAGGAAGTCTTATGATTAGGTTTATAGGCTCCCTCTCTAGGGAGAGCTTATTGATGCCTTTTCTAGTTTCTGAATAGCATTTTCCATCTGCTTCTGCTTGCCTGGCTCTAGTTGTTCTAGTGCTTGATTTTGCATTTTTTTTTTGCATACTCTATTTTCTTACCATTTTATATTATTTCTGTATGTAATATATTCACCAGAGATCCCATTTTTGTAATATTTGATCATTTTTTCAGATTTGTGAAATAGCAGTGGTGTCTTACCTCATCTCACCTCACAGACAAATTAAACAAAAGCATGACGGATTTTCAAGTGGTCCCAGAGAAGTTCCTGAACCCGTGGCTTGACGTGTTAGTCCAGATTCTGTGCCATGACTTCTAACTCTCTGTCCAGAATATCAAAGTTGAGTTGATGTTGTGATGATTTTTAAAACTGCTTCATCTCTTGGGAATACTAGTTTTCGTAGACTGGGCTGGTACCAATTCAGGGAAAAAAAAAAAAAAAAGGGGTTATTGTTATTTTTGCAGCTAAATATCAAAGAAGTTTGGGAAGGTGCAGAAAAAAAGATTAAAATTTCTTTGGTAGAAATTTCTAAGAAGTTAAAAAATGCTAAGATGTATAAATATTATGTAGTGCACAGGATATAACAACTTGCTGAAGTGTATAGCTGCTCGCTGAGGCATATCTAAGCTTCTCTTCCTCACATCTCTACTGGACTTGTAAGAATCTGCTATGACTTTAAAGTACAAAAACCCCAAAGCAGATCCATAATCTCCAGGGCTGTAAGTGTCGAGTCCAGCAGCTTTCACTTGCTGCACAGTTCCCTTCTCCAGGATAAGTGAGAGAAGAAAGTCTGTGCTCTCTGCCTTCCTGGGCTGCTGTGAAAGGAATGTGCCCTGCCCATGGATTCTGTGTCCTGGCCACTTCACCTGCTCAGCTCCTCTGATTTACTTGGGATACTTAGTTTGAACATTTGGTCTTAAAACTGGGAAAGACAAAATGCAGCAACGAGCAGTGTTTGAAGCTACTCTGGACAGGGTACTTTTACACTAAGCCATTTTTCAAAGGAAAATTATTCTAGTAATGCTCTTAGCCAGAAATGTGTTGGTGTGCTTTTCAAGATGCCTTGGAATGCTAGCACAATAAGTTTGCTGTACAAATCTAATTATCTCAGATTTTTTTTTTGGCAATGTTATTTGATTTATTTTTGAAGTTGTTAATGAACTGCATTGGGAAAGAGATTACATGATTTATGTAACATTTATTTTCTTTTATTCTTTGTGATCTGCCTTGTTATAAACCATGAATTGTTTAAGTGCTTTTTTTGCTTTGAACTAGCAGGAGAGTGGCAGCATCTCTTGTTGGATTTGTTCATTTTTTAAAATGAATCTAAAACATGACTTACACACCAGGCTGTACTTTCACACAAAGGACACCTCTGTGGTGATCCTCTCTTTTTGAAAGAATAAGTTAGGTTCTCTTCCCACCTTTGGCCTCACTAATGAGATCTGCAGGGGGGAGTCAACATCGGTTTTCTCTGATGGCATAATGACAGAGTTTCCTGGAGATTGAGCTATCAACACTGATATAATTTAATTGGGGAAGGAGTTTAGTCCAGCCACAGGCATGCATGCTCAGCTGGAGGAATGCTTTTTTCTAGACTAATGTAGTTTTCTAGTCTTTGAGTAGAAGTTCAGGACAATATATCTGCCCAAGTATTATTTAATGTTCCTGAGAGTGAGAGCATTCCCTTGGCTGTTGAAAGCCAGTAAACTTGTGGGAATTTTCTACAGATAAAAAGAAGCTTTTGTGCAAGTTTGGGAAATCCTGACCAAGTGGAGAAACTAAACTACTGAAAAATTAGGTTATATTTATTTTTTATATACATATCTAGAAGCAATGGTTAACTTAACAATGTAAGTAAAAGTAGTATGGGACTGTGTTTTATGGAGGTTTAGTGATGTTCTACAGCTGAAAATTCTGGTGTTTTGGAGGAGTTTCTCAGAAGTGAGTGTATTGCTTGGCATGCCAGATTACAAGGCTCTAGAGGAAAACTTCAAGGGAAACTAATCTTGCAGTCACTTTTTGTTCTTTCAAGCAGTTGACTTTAGTTTTTACAGTGGTTTCAGCTATTAAACTAGTCTCCTTTTTTGTTACGTTTTAATTGCAAAAATACTGTGTATGTTCTGACCCATAAACAGAGCTGAAATTGCTGAGTGCACAGACAGCCCTGTCACTGGAATTATCACAATAATATTTTGTAGTCTTTTTGACAACAACTTTTTCAAGGAAAAATAAAATCCTGGTCTCAGCCAGTTAACTACTATATAAAGTGAAACATATATATAAAACATATAAAGTTATACACATTGTGTATATACTCATGTACAAGATTTTTTTTATATAGGAGTTAGTATTAAAAGCCAGAATCCTTTTGCTGGTTTTGAGCATCAATTAATTGATAAAAGAAATATTTCCTATTCCCATTTTCACAGTAGAGACATTCTGTCTTCTGCCTAAACTTGTGTTTGGGCAAATGTTGTTCTTAATGATGAAGGAAAAAGGGATGGTGTTTGGATTTTCTTTTCCTCTCACTGAAACTAAGGGACAGAAAAAGTGATGTTAGTTGAGGAATTAGATCACGTAAAAGGTCAGTAGCTGGGGTTAACACTTAAAAGTATTCCTTCTCTTAAGAAAAATAAATACAACATGCAGTTAGCATTAAGTAGTGCAATTTTGTACCTCAAATTATTTAGAAAACTAAAATATTTTCCCTATGACTTTGTGACTTTGTAATGCAATATCAGCAGTTCTGTCCTGGTTAGCTGAGTTTGAAAAATGACATCGTAAACTTCTCTTTGTTAGTCTCATTTTTGAGGGGAGTTATACAAAGTGTCAAGCCTGTGTCTCCTGTGCAATCTGTATGAGTTTAGAGTACCTCAAAGGTGTGTTAATGTGTAGGACCCAAACTTTTTTTTCCAAAATGTTGACAAAAGGCAATACAGAAGGAGTAACGTGGAAGGCCAGCTGTCTATTAGGTAGTTTCTATAAATAAATACTTTGCACTCTGGAGAATGCTGGCCAAACAGTGACATCTTTGTATCTGGCTGGCAGGGTATCAATGTGTTGTGACATTTACCTGTTTCCTAGAGGAATAAGATGTGTTCCTGTGTGACTTTCAGATCAAGCCCGGTTTTACAAAGTGTTGGGTAGGTGTTTCTTGAGGCAGGCACAGGAGTATTTGTTGAATGATGAAGGGCACTTCTCAGCACCCTCACCCTGAGCAGCACAGAGGGATGTGGAGCCAAAGGTCACCCCAAGCACAGCTTTGGAGCAGTTACTGCTGCTGGAGTAGCAGAACTCACAGTCCTCTGTGCTCCAGCACCCAAATCCCACCCCCAATGCTGTGCTCGATAAAATGGTTACAAAGCAATCACACAAACTATAACACAAATATCTCGACTCTCAAATTATTCCTCACCAGTAAGTTATACTCTCTTGTACCTGTAATGCAAGACAAAATTTTGCTTTAGAGTAGTTTGATTTTGATTGAAAACCCATTTGCCCTTTAAGACGTATGAGAGCACAAATTTGACTGATAAACCAAACAATCTTCAATCCAAAATCCATTTTGCGTTGAATGTGATGGTGGATTTCTATATACACTCAGAATATTCTTTTTAATCAGTGTTATTCCATGTAGCAGTGGTCATCTCCGAACATATTAATTAACTTTAGTAAAGAAACATACTCACATAACGTAACACATTGTTTTTCACAGCAGATTTAACATTATCCTGAATTTAGTTCTTTTTTTGGTTTGTTTATTTACAGAGAAACCTACCACAGGAGCTGGAGCTTCATGATTTCTATCAAAAGGTAAGAGCTACTTTGTTCAAAGATACCTGAATGATATTTGTCAGTTCAATATAAATCTGGTTGTAAAAAAAAAGGTAACAATGATACATAAAAACAAAATTTAATGAAAAGAACTCACATTATGAGTGAATTTCATGAATCATGTAAAGGTGTGCATAAAAAATTGAATATGTACACTTTAGATCTCAGATCTGATAAATATTTCATTGGATTAAGAAATGCACTCTTGAAGCTTACCTGTATATAAAACATAAGAATGCATTATGGAGGTAAGGTACTCTGTCAATTAACACACTTGTGTATATGTCTGTCTGTCACTGAAAAAAAAAATCTTTGTAATTATTAGACTTAAAGTGGTGGTATCTGTAAAATTTTAAAAATGGAGGCCTTTGAATGAGTAGAACTAACTGCTGAGGTCACTAACTACTTACATAAAGTGTGATTGAGGAGAAATGTGAATATGGGATCTGCTAATACATGCACTTATAATACAGCCTTAATGTTCCAAATTGTCATCAGTGGAGTACTCTTTGAGGGGAATTAAGGTTTAATTCTTCTGTCACCAAAATCAGAGCTAAGATTACAAAAGCAGAATTAGTTCAATGCCTGATGCTTTTGGACATCTTGCTATCAATCTCCAAATAAAACCATGGTTTAGAGCTGCAAGTTTTAGGGAATTCCACTGTCATGAAAATGCTTTCCTGGATCAGCCTGGCACTCAGATGGGGGGGGATGAGATTTTTGGGTCACGAAAAGTGCACTGGATTTAGTCCTCTTGAACATCTGCATGTGTGCACCACGTTACCTGTTCTTCTTTCCCTCAGTGCAGCATTTCTGGGAGTTCCCTTGGGCATTAGGGTGCTCTGGTTAGGGTTTCCTGTAAAGGTGCTCCTTCTGATAAAGTTTGAAATTCTTTTTCTTCAGCCTCACATTTATAATGCACAGAGGAGTGTTTTGATGGGAGGTATCAATACTATATTGAATGATTCTGTGGCCTGGATTTGAAAAGCCTGGGTACCAATAATCAGTTTTGCTTCTTTGGATTTTATTGATAGTGAATTAACAGATGTATATTTCTTTCCTGATATGTGACTGTGTGAAAATGCTAGCAATTCAATATAATGGCAGGGAACTGACTCTTTAATAAGGTAAAAGAAAATTTAACATCTGAATTCATTAAGTGATAAACTAATGAGTTTTCAGCAGGCAAGGTGAACACTAATATTTCTTTAGAAGCAGTGACAAATAGCAAAGAAAGGAAATATGTTTCTGCACTTCAGAAAGACAGTGGTTTGGGTTATTTTTGAAATGGATGTTTCACATGTCTTTCATCTACCTGCTTATGCATTTGAATGGTTCTATTCTTTTAGATTCAAGCTATCTTTAGATGTTAGGGGAGGAGGGACAAACATTTTCAGCATTGGAATCATCCTAACTGGTAATATGGACAACATACAATGCTTTCTGAAGAATAGGTACCAGTTTCTAAGCTAATCTTGCTGCTGCAGGTACAGTTTTCAACAGTAGAGCTGCATCTGATTGTGGTACTACTGCAAAGTTCTATCAGTGTTATTAATATGAGAATTTGGCTCTGGTTCTGCAAAGACTTTGTGGCCATGTGTTGCATGAAAAATGCATATGTGGTGGTTGTGGTTTTATTCTGATGTGGCTGAGATCAGCAACTGCTTACAGAATCAAAAAGCTATAATTGCATTTTGAGCATTAAGATGTAATGCACACAGCTTCTTATGCATCCTCCATACCAGGGCAACCTTGTCTTGCATATCTGTTACCAGTTCATAATGGAGCAGATGTGTTATTGCATGTTTCTGTGCTTTTCCTTGCTGCTGAACAAGGCTGTTTCCTTCCCTCTAGTTCCTAATAAAAATGCTTAAAAAAAAAAAAAAGAATCCAGTTCTCTTACCCACATTGTAACATCCAATAATGTTGAGTGTTCTGAGGTTTGAAGATGAAAGAAACAGGCTGTAAGGTATGGAGTTGGAGGACAATATAAACAAAGTGACCTTTGGTATCATGCTTGCCATATTCTGATGAATAAATTGAGTTCATGTTTAACATTCAGATAATATTCCTGGCAGAGCGAAACATTGCCACATTAAATGTTCAGATCAGAAATGTTCAATGCAGACTAAATTAAGTTGGATCTTAGGACAGCAAACTTAAAATGAGTAACATGTGGCAATATTTGATTTAACAAAGAAATGTTTCTTTTCCCTTTTTTCCTTTTTTTTTCCTCTTTTTCCTTTTCCCTTTTTTTTTTTTTTTTAACTGTAAGTTTAAAAGTATAAAGATACACATGCCACAATGCAGCGCCAGGAACGTTAGCTGCTTTTGATCTCCCTCCTCAGATATTAACGTCTCCCCCCTGAACACCCCCCTTGTTTGGCGTCTTAAGAGTTTTCATACCAATAAAGATGCAGAGAACAGCAGTCTTTGCTTCTGTTTCTTCAGCTTGTTTTCTTAGTGTTGCATGATCTATGCCCCGGAGAGGTCAATTTTAATCAGCCCCCAGGCACTGCTTAATATTTAGGGCCAAATTGTCAAAGAAGGCCTCTGCTGGATTTTGATTAGTGAGCATACGATCGTTTCTTGCACTGTTGAGCCTCCCAAACACATGTATGTTTTTGCCTGCCAAAATCCAGTCCTAAACTCTTTGAAGTGAAGATGTGGCCGTCCATGCTACTGACATGTGCGTTCTTTGTTTGCAAATTGGATAGCTGCACATCTGTCTCTATCTGCCATTGATTACTGCTGTACAGCTGCACCTGTATTTGATTGTGGGAATGAAAGGGTTGGGACTGGAATTTATCTTTGGAAATGCAGTGCCAGTTCTCTGTGAGATCAGTGGGATTCTCAGTCGTTCCTGTTTCGCTGTTTTTGCAGTTTGATCTGCTGGGAAGCATTCTACTCTGTAGAAATCTTTGGTCTGCAGGTATTGAGAGTAAAATGTAACTATATTGCTAGCATTTTAATAAAAGGTTTCTTGGCTGCGTGGGAGCGCTGAGTCCAGGGGGAAGATATATAAATTTAGTCATCCTTGAAAAAGACCATTAGTCATTCTGGCTTAAGCAGTGTTTAAGGGAGCTGGAGCTTCATGCACAAGCCCCTTTAGATGGCTGCAACGATTTCTCAGAATTACAATTCCAGTAGGAATGCCAAGTGTAAGCACAGAATAATGCCTTTTGCAAGGCACAAATGTTGGTGCTAACAGAGAACTGTGTCCAAAATAGCAGTGATTTACATAAGTATTGCAGAGCAGAAATATCCAGTATTTTGATGCCACTTATACATATATACTTCACTGAGATGAGGGAAATGCTAAAACATATCCCAGTTATTACTTATGCATGTGGTTATATTCTGAAAGAATGAAAATATTTCAGTCAAGATCAGGACTCTATGTCTCTGTTATAGAAGAGAAATTGCTGCCTGCCTGAAGGATTATTTCAGTCAAATATATAGGTTAGAGAAACACAGTCAAAGCTGTCCAAACATGCCTCAAAATTGAAGAAGGGGGTTTTCTGCCTTAGCCAGACTCTGTCAAACCTGCACCATTGTAACCAGCTCAAATGTAGGCTGACTTTTATGTGGTTGGGAAATCAATCCACTACTAATTCTCTATGCACAGTTTCCAGAAAACTCACTTAGGAAATACATTTGCACCCAGGACATCCCTGACAGAAAAAAAAAAGAAAAAAGAAGAAGAAGAAAAAAAGGTTATTTTATATGTGGGGGTGAGTGGGTTTTTTGTAGGACTCCTTTCTTCACAGACCTTTCCTCTGCTTGCAGTGTGTGCTGTGAGTTGCAGCCCTGCCCCATGTGCCAGGAGCAGCAGTTGGAACACAGCCTTTGGCTTCAGTGTGAGCAGAGAAAGGCCTGTGATGATTTAAAAAATGGGCAGGTTGAAAGGGAGCAATCAACTAATAAAAGTTCATAACCATGCAATTATGGCATAGTGACTCTGCAAGCTGAAATTCTTTGGCCACTTAAGGCTCTCCACGTTGCATATCAACCTCTGAGAATTTCTGCATTTATTTTTAATTTACTTCAGTCTTACCAAAAGTTCAACTTTTGGCATGTCCAACTATACAGCATAAAACTTCAAAGAACACGCAGCCAGAAACTCCACATTTGCCCAAGACTTCCTCTATTTGTGTTCATGTATATGTGTACAGATTCACTCCTAGCCTGTAGGACATGCGTTTTAACTTTCTGAATTCATTAATTTGGAAAACAATGGGTTTGCATGTAAGAATCTGTAATGTAACTATCATGAGGAAAAGAAATGCACAGTCATGAACATAACAGCCACAAACTGATCTCACTGCCCCAGCTCATTCTGGACACTCAAGGACTGAAAATAATATGTAAAGAATTGTTAGTTTGAGGAAGAAGTATGCCAAATCCTGCCTTAGCCTAACATTAACTTTGTAAAATGATTTGAAAATTGTATCTTGTGGTTGTCAAAAGAAAGGAATTTAGGAATGGAGAGAAAAAGAACAAGAGCAGGAAAAGGCATTCATCATGATTACTTCTTTATCCTTCAGTCTTGTAGGAGACTCTTCAAACTGCTGCACTGCATGCTGCATTTTTAAAAACTTTCTCAAACTACAAAAAGATCTTGAATTATCTTTCAGGCTTGGAGAAACCATTGAGATCTTGACAGGACAGTTTGCTCTAAAAACCAGAAAGTGAAATAGAGAAGGTCTTCAGAGTGCCTTGTTGACCTTTGTTTGGGATAATAATTTTTTTGTCTGTTTTTAGTGCTGCTTATGCCTTGCAACATCCTGCCCTGTGTCTGAGCAGTAGCAGAAGAATCAAAGGAAGCAGCTAATAGGTGCTGGCTTACACAGCTTCATCTGGGCCCCATGCTGTTCAAACTGTGCCTGACTGATGGAATACCAGCAAGTGTGGGAGTACCTGTCATTTGGCTTTACTGTTACATTCCACATTTGTAGAAAGAGAATAGAAAGGCTGAAACATTTCTGTCATGTTGTTGATGTTCAGTACCAAAACACAGCACAGCCACAACAAAACCATACTGGTAATGAATAATGCCTACTGTACAACAGAAGGAAATTGTGTTTATTTTATAGGCTTTAAAGTTATTCTGTCTACTTGGTATGAGACACCCCCAAATTCTCAGTAATTTCTTTTTATTGTCATTTGTGCTGACTCTCAGGTTCTGGCTTTGGTACTAAAGCAAGCAGGCAGCATTCTTTCACTCAGGCCTTTGGGATATGTACTGTGGAAAACAGTTCTTCTGATACAGAAGGTAATGAAAAGTCTCCCAACACTGAAACAAAAATGTGTTACTAGAAACAATGACAGCTTGTCAGAGTGAAAAGCAGGGTAACTTTCAGAGATGTTTTCAGTGAAAGAGCAAATGCCATGTGAATTGAAATATGTATGATTTGACTTAGTGCTGGAAATATAGCTGGTGAGTGGGTTTTTTTGTTTTGCTTCTTTGTTCAGCATTGTAAAGCTGAGTCTGGATGGGCATGGAGTTTTTGTAAGAAATTTAAGCAAATGCATGTATTGACTGTAAGATGACCATAGATTAGATTCTGTCACAAAGCCCTTTCCTGAAGCCAAAAGTTCTTTCCCTGGAGAACCGTTTGAAATTTCACTAGAGCAGGATGGATTCTATCAACTCTGAAACTTCAGCAGAGAAAATTACAATTATAGTTTTTAGACTGTAAAAAAGCAGCTTTTAAGCCACCATTTTTTAATATGTAGCCTTAAAACTCATAGGACAAGACTCTGCCTTTGTCCAGTGACCTACCTGGCTTTGAGCAAGGCCTGAAGCTCTCAAGCCTTTCCAAGCCTCTTTGCAAAAGTCCTGGTGATAAGAGGAAAGCATAACTCCTTGTCAGATATTGTCTCAAACATCTCAGTTTCCCTCTGGCAGGTTTTCTGATATGAAAACCCTTCTGTGTGGTCACTCTGAGTATGAGGATTAACCCTTAGAATTTGCCAGCCTGGGCTTAGTACCTTGCAAGCTTGATGTAGTCACAAGAAAGGAAGACATTCCTAGATACGTTTTCAAAACCATGATGGGTCATGAGCTCTTCTCCCACCCTTGCTCTGTTCATCTCCAGGACAGCTCATAAGGACCCCCAAAGCCAGACCCCCGATTGTATCTCTTTTTCATGAACGAGAAAGTGGTATCCTTGCTGACTGGTCTGGCATCCTTCACCACTTCTGCCACTGCAATTTTACATCCTTGAGGAGAGAGACAGACGGAGACTCTTGCCAGGAATAGAAAACTCCACTAACATGTTCAGTACCTGCTAAGCTTTTTAAGATCGTGTTATGATTTCATATGTTAAAGAGGAAACTTTAATGTTAGGATGCTCAGTTGATGTTATTTTGGAAAGATATGTTCAAACAGAACAATAAGCTTCATTGCAAATATCAAAAAGTTTCAGCTGTTATAACAGTTTGTCAGGCTTTGAGGGTGCTTTTTCAGCAATAATAACATTAAATAAAAATCTGTGGGTGGGGCAGATTCTTTCTTTCTCTGAAACTTCCCAGAGTCTTGTCCTGATTTGCTCTCATCATCCTTTTCACAGAACAGGGTAAAAAAACCCAGAAATGGGCGCATTTATTGCCTCTTATCACATAGTCCAGAACAAACATGGATATGAAGGCCTTGCCATCTTACACCTTCCTCTGTCTAGAGCCCTTCTTCAGCTGATGATGGGTCTGACTCTGCCTTTCCTTTTCATTTTCTTGAGAGGAGCCATCCCCATGCTGGGGCCATTAAAATGGATGGAGGTTGATGTTGCAGCTTTCCTAGATGCTGGTTTTGGGAAAGGTGTTTTTCCATTATCCACCGAGTCCTGCAGTAGTTGCTATTCTCAGATCAGCACTGAAGTTCTATAACAGGTAACCTGCTAAGCCCAAAGCCATTGTAGTAAAGCTGTCAAAATGTACAGCAAATTTGGTCTCTCTATGAGCAGAATTTGAGACCTGTCATCACACCAAAACCTTTGGTTCTTTAAGTCATATTCTATAATGTACAGCTCAATGAACAACATAATAATGTTCTGTTTTCTAAATGTTGTTTTGACATTTAAATGTTCAAAACCATCTTGAGTTAATTAAATGTAGAAGCTTCTAAGTGAATTGATTGTGCTGACAACTCATCATCTAATTACCCATAATTAGGAGTAAAACAACATTAGCTAATAGAAATAATAAATAATTGTGATAGGGAAGAATATTCAAAAATGCTGTCCAGCAGCATGGCAATTTTTCTCCAAGCAGAATTCATACATGAAAGCACTGAATGTAGTTGTATTTAATCACACACTGTACAGGCATAGGCATTAGTCACTGAATGGTTTAGCTTAATAAGAGCTAGTCTGAAAACAGAAGATACTAAATGGTGTTTTAGGCTGATGAATTCCAGAAGCTGTGCCGTGCTTGTTAGAACAAAATAATAAAGACAAAACAGATCAACAAGGGGTTTGAAGAGACAGAAAGATATTTTTGCATCATCTACTAATCTTGTCAACAACATTAAAAGGGGGGGCGGGGCTTGCAGGAATCAAAGTAACTAAGAAGTCAATTTGGTTTGTTTTTTATCAATGTTCTTTGCCAGTTGTTAGCTGGCAGATTTTAAATGTGGAGATAGCAAGTGTGGGCAAGTTTAAATAATTCCCTTACCTTTGGGACAGCTGAGGTGATACTGTCTTCAGATATTTTGCCTGAATGTTTATCATCAGGAGCTGTTTTATTTACTCATGGAGTTGTTAAATGAAAAACATCTATTTCTTGATGACCTAGAAAATATTGCAGTTGAAACCAAGTTTTCTTTTTATGTTTAAATCTAGGAAAACCCTTGAATTTCTGTGCTTTCTTCAGCTCTGTAGTTAGCAGTGTTTGTCTTACCTCAGTCTAATGAGGTATAGACTCTTTGCAGGAATGAATTCCTCACCACAGGCATCACTAGTTGCTGCCAGTCTTTTTATTTGCAGTATTCAATTTGTTTCTAATAAAATAATAATTTTCCATGTCTTAGTTGAGGTGGAACCAATCCTTCTAGTTACATATGTGATATTTAGTGTTCTTTGCACTAATAAAAATATAAACAAGTGATGGGTTATCAAGCAGGTACATTCAGTTATATCTTCTTTATAATGTGTGCTTAATGGGCATGCATTTACCATAATTACTTACACAAAGAGAATTGAGAATATAAATACAAATGGAAAAGAACTCCTTTAATTATGGCTAATGCCCAGTTTGGGGTACATGTAGAAAACCTGTGAGATTTGTTCAGGAAGATGCACAGACAGAAGTGATAACAATGAAGTTGGCATGAATACAAGGAAATGGCAATGTAAAGGTGTCTATGAGAGGTGCACATCTAACAGGCCTCCTGAGAAAGAGACACAAAGGATCCAGAGGGAAACAACTGGTAAAGGAAAAGAAGAAATAAATAGAAATGTAATCCCTTTCATTTTAAAAAATGATTTTAACAAAGAATCTAAAATTCATGGTCACCTTTGTTGTATGTCCATAATTATTCCAATATTTTTGGTTTTAGAAAAATGAGTGAATTATTGTCATAAAGTGTTCCAGTTGTAAGATTTGAAGACAGCCTTTCATAATTATGCTTCTATTGCCTTTACAACTTCTTATTTTCCAAGATCAATTTTTACTTCAAAAAGTGATCCATAGATACTACCATGAATATTTATATTTAGAGAATGAAGTAGAAGCATTTGTAAATCCTTACCCCCTTAATTAATGCCAGTCTTCAAGCTTCTGTTTCCCAATGATTGATAATAAAAAGGTTTCAGTGTGGCATGGTATCCTTTGCAGCATGAATCATACAAGACCATAAAATTGTTAGCTACATCATTATGGCTGAGTGTATTGTACTAAACGAGCACATACCAGAAAATGAAATGAATGTTTTATGTGTTCTCTCAGCTAGATTCAGGTAGTGTGCAAAACGTACCTCTCTGAACAAATCATACCCCTAAATGTTTTTTTTTGTTTAAAGTTTGCATAATTAATTTGAGTTCTTTTACTTTATACTGATTGAACACAATGATTTTAATTCCATATGTCTTTATTTTATGTGCTGACTGGTTGAGAACTTGATTTGGCAGTCACATTAATAGAGATGTGCCTGCTTTCTTGATTTCAGTAGCATTATTTACACATGTAAGGGTCTATGTGGGGGGCTGGGAGGGTGTTGTTTTGGGTGGGGGTTTTTTGGTTTTGTTTTTTGGGGTTTTTTTTTGTTTTTTTTTTCTGTAGCAGGAGAAGGAAGGAGCAGCTGGACCCAGAAGCTTCTGGTTACAAAATCTGCAGTAATATCTTACAGCACCGGTTATTTCATGGTTTCATGCCCACATATTTCTTTAGTGACTAGATCTCTTGGTCAGATGCCCTGCATGATGCTTTATTGTTTTTCCTCTCTGAATGATGAGACCCTATTGCAGCATGGGAAGTGTAGTCCAGGTAGAAAATTCAATTTACAACATAAAAATATACTGAGTGCAGGTAATCCATCACGAATTTTTCCATGAGATGTATCAGTGCCACAGCACCAGGGACAGTCTCAGTACCTTCTGGAGAACTTTCCTTGGAGTCTGATCTGACATTTGGGATCTCTACAACACATGCAGGAGATAAGTGAAAAATCAGACAACTACTGAGAATCCTTTTACCTATCATTAGTGGGAATCAGCTAAAATTCACATTTTTTAAAATAAATGTATCTTACAAAGGCATGGCTTTGCTGGTCTCACGTAGCTCTTGCACGACATGCCTGGTTCTCTTCCTCTACATTTTCTTTACTTTATTATTCATGTGAGATCTTCGACCTCAAGAAGCTGAGAATCAGACCCATGACATTTTCTCATAAGATGAAAATTTTTCTTTTTGTGCTAGAATTTATGGGGACCTTTTAAAGGGCTTTTCTAGTCCTTGTAGCATTAGAGAGAGAGATCCAGGCCAGCAGATTTGAGACTTCTTGGCTTAGCCTGCTATGTTGTTAGCTCTGTAGAGCCAGTCCCTCAAAGTTCCAGCTCAAGAAACTTTAAATCTTTGCAGCTTTGAGGGATTGAAGGGTCTCAAGGCACTAGACCTGAATCCTAGAGATAGAATGAGATGCATCCACCTAAACAAGGTAACTCACTAAGAAACCAATAATCTTGCCTTGGAATCAATTTTGTGTTGTGCATGCTAAGATAAAAATATTTTTGGTATAACACTTCGGTATCATCCTCTGTCAGCTGTCACTTGCCTTTTTATTTTAAGCCACAACACAAGCTGATGGAAAATATTCCACTTTATTAAAGTTAAAGAAAGTAAAAATCCTCTATCCTTTCTGCCTAGTAATGGTGCATTTTGCAGGAGAACACATTAAAAAAATCTACAGGGATCTGAACATATGGAAAAGGGGCAACAGTGTCTCAAGTAAAATCAGAAAATCGGTTTACCTGATCTTCTTCATTTGGCCTGTAGTCAAAATGAGTGCACTGTCAAATATTGCTAAAAATAGTCCCTCTGAGCATATGGAAACAGGTGCTACAGAAATCCCTCAAATCACTCACTTAACCTGTTAATTAAGTTTCATTGTTTACCTATGGGAAATTCTGGGTTTTACTCAGTACTGAGAGTACCCACAGGTTTGGATCCCTCCCCTTCCAAATCACCATGACTTAAACCCTCCTTAATCTTGACAGGATTGTTGAAGAACGAATTGGTGAATTAAATTGGAGATTTTATTTTTTGCAGTGTAATCCCATCTGCTATAGTAGAATCCTCTGGATAGAAATTGTTAATTTTCTGTTACTGTAAATGGTTTTTAATAACATCTTGTGTGTCATTGTTCCTACTTTTCATTTGGTAGCCAGCAATTTATAGTTAGTACATTAGCAGGAACAGTACGATATTAATTCCCTTGTATTTGTTTTGAATTTGCAAGGAGCAGATTAGTACAGAAAGACTGCTTGTCCCTTTAAAACAGAGAGAGAATTTAATTACCATATCATTTTCTTTCTTCCCTGAGTTTTGTTTTGGCAAACAGAGATGCAGAGGGGACAGTGAGCTGTTGGGGTTTTGTGAGGGAAGGCAATCCGCAGATTAATACAGGTTTTATGAATTGCAGCAGAAATAGATGTGCAGCTAGGCTGGTGCAGGCCTGCTGTAGACAGAGGCACGGGATTGTGAGTATTTTTGCCTGAGCCACCTAATTAATTCTTGACAAGCCTGCTGAATTGTTTGTTGAATTAAAACAAAGAAACTCCCAAAGGAGAAGTCGACTAGAAAACTGTCAGGAAGAAACACAAACTTTGGATGCAACAAGGTCGCCTAAAGAGAGATTTATACACCGAAGAACTTGTCTATTTTTCCAACTATATTAGTCCAATATAATATTTCACATATGTCCTTACACTTTGCTTTGTTTGGCCTTGAACCACTGCAGATGAGGTAGCAGCAGTGATAAAAAACTCCAAGTATTCATTATTCATTGTTTCAGGAAAGCATTTCAGAGTGGAGGAATTCCCCCTGCAGGCTCCTGGGGAGGCTGGAGTGCCACAGATACTGTGGGTGCTGTGGTAGCAGGGTGGGAATCTCAACAGGTTGGGGAGAAACTGCTGGGTCCTGGACCATTTTCTGGTTGTCCCTGGCAGTAAAAAGGAAACAAGTTTTTCTAGTGGGGAGAGGGAGGCATAAAAAACCAGGGGATATTAAACTAGGCTCTAGGGGGAAAAAATAAGAAAAATCATAAATCTTTTCACCAGAAGCACTATAAAGAATTGCCAGCAAGGTTTTGGGAGCACTGTGTAGGCAGCCATCATATTAGTTGATTTTGCTTCTGGGCTGGAGAGGGAGGAAAATGAGAAGAATTTCCCAGGGCAGCTGACAAGGAGATGCTGAGCTGGTTCCTCTGCAGAGCCATTCAACCTCTCTCAGTTTTACAGCTGAAATGGACAGCAGATTTTCATCTTCACCAGGCTGAAAATGAGAAAGGGGGAAATGGATGAAGTTAGTGTCAGCCCCTCATGTGTCTAACATCCAAGCAAAGCAATCAGGTCGTGCAGCCCTGTGTAAGAATTGCCATACCTGGTCAGACAGGAGATTTGTCTCCCCAGTATCTGTCTCTGAGAGTGGTCTGTCATGAGTGTCAGGGGAGGCAGGATGAGAACAGAGCAATCCTACAGCAATGTCTCCTTGGGATGCTCATTGTCATGGATGAGTTTGTTTCGTGAGTCTCTTAAGCAGTTCCCAATTGAAAAGCCATCCAGATGCACTTTTTTTTCTTTTTCTGAAGCACTCATACTTTTACAATTTGAAGCAGTGGCACCATCAGCATCCATACCATACCATGCTGACACAGGCACCTGTTACTTAACCAGGCTTTCCATGGAGGGTGTTTCCACCTCTAACCTGGAAGGAGCTGCAAATTCTATGAGCTGTGTCCCTGGCTCATGGCCTGGAGGAACCACAGATGCTCAGTCCCTACTGTGTCTGGCCTCTGCCTCTTCATCTACTCCCAATGACAAGCACACTCCCCTGAATAAAACTGATAAGTGCCTCTTACAGAAGTAAAATTAAAACCTTTCTGAGTAGAAAATAGGTGTTTTAATGTAGGAAACACAGAGGTCTAAGAAAAGGGTGATTTTCCTCATAAAAGATGCTTCTGTTTCATATTGACTCTTCTTCAGCTGCCTATAAACCCATTTGCCACAAGTCCTTTAGAAATCAGAGGGGAAAATCCAGGTTCCTCAAAAGGACTGTGTAGGTTCTTCTCAAGAGAGTGTGAATTTCAGCACAGTACCCTCTGCAGCTGTTATTATTATACTACTGCACAACATAGAAATTCAATGGACACATGGACAATTTCTAATTTTTCTTTTTTTTTTTTTTTGCAGTGAAATATCACAATATTGGCCTATGGATAATAACACACAAATTAAACTAACTTTAAATTTAGCAAATTTACAGGAGCTTCCTTTTTCCTTACTCTGGTTCTAGAATGTATTTTCTTTTACCTTGCATGGGTTTAATGTTTAAAGAATAGGGAGACTTCTGGCAGTCATGCAGAGGTGCCTTTCATGAAGTGATTGATTCACCTTCTACTGGGGACAGCCTCAGAGAGGCAAATTGAATTAGGAAGAGGGGAGATTCTAGTTTATAGAAAATAGGGCTGAGATTTTAAAATTAAGGAATTTATTCCCTTGCTAATACATGAACAAAATTCCCATCAACAGCAACGGAAAGTGTGTGCATAAAGGAAAAAATTAAAGAGGTAAACTGGGCTACAGCAATATTGTTTTCAATGTATTTGCACAGGATTCAGAGTGTTCTACAAACAGCTGTTCACACCTCAGGGTATGTTTAGTAGGGTCTTTTTCTGCATATGAAATTACAGAAATTTGCTCCTCCTTTTCCATCCTTCCTTCCCTTCCTTCCTTCCTTCATTCCTCTCCTTCCTCTCCTTCCTCTCCTTTCCTTCCTTCCTTTCCTTCCTCTCCTTCCTTTCCTTCCTCTCCTTCCTTTCCTCCTTTCCTTCCCTCCATCCCCACACCACTGTCAGCCTTGCAATCCCCAGTGTGACCTCCCTTGAACAGAGGTGTGAATCTTGCAGGGAGCCCAAGGCTGGGACTCTGACAGCAGCTTGTCACCCCCGTGGATCTGTGGCCAAGCTGGGGCTCTCCCCTCTGCTGTAGGTTGAAATGCACTCCTAGCACCAAATAACACCAACTCTCCTTGTATTTGGTGATGATCCTTGAGACTGGATCTTGGGGTGACTTGACTGTGACAATTGCAATTTATTTTTTTCTTTTTAAAAGAAAGGCAGGAGGAGAGGAGTGAAATTAAATGGCAGTTTCTAACTATCCTGACTTCAGTGAAGACTCAACATAGGAGGACAAAAAGATATTCCCCTTAAGATAACTCCTCTAATTTAAGTGTTCTGATTTTTTTTTTCTCAGTAGTAATATAAAAGCAGAGAGAAAGTTTCCTACTTTTTTTCTTCCCTCTGGGCAATGAGGGGTTCTAATTACACTAAAACCCCCTAGTATTGACTTTATAACAGCTTCCCCTGCCTACATGGCTGCTGTATATAGAAGGATGAAACATCTCAGATCATTACAATGGGAATAAGCTGTTCTTTGAAGGAGCATTGAAAAATTTCCAACGTTGACCAATATTATGGAAGTTTTATGAGAATAACTGTATTTTGTTCATGTTAATTTCTGCTGCTTTTTTTCTGTGTTGCCAGCAGAGTGAATACTATTACAGTACTTTCTTAACAGGAACACTCTGTGCCAAAGGTTTTTAAGTGTTTTATTTTAATGTCACAGATGATTAAATGCTTTAGTGTGACTGACAAGCTTTAGTAAATTCATACAAATTAGATATACTAGCTCTTAGTAAAATAGATTTTCTAAACCTGTTTTGTGTGAGAGGAGAAGTAGCAGCTAATGATAGTAAAATACATTAAGATGCTGGCAAATTTAAAAAGCCACTCGCAGCTTAGTGGTAGTGGTATGACAGCTCTGTGTAAGGGTGAGGTTGGAGACAACCAATACAACAGAAGTACCCCCAGGGATTGCTGTAATATCATTTTTATTGTTGAGCAAGCTGAGCTGATGTTTCCTCAGGATTACAATAACCTCCAACTTCCTAGTAGGAGTAAGGCCACTGCTCTGCTCTCCTCTTGTCACTTTTGAGGGTGCTGGTGCCACTAAAAACACCAACTGTCAGCAAACTTAATGTGCAGGCTGATGTAAAAGCTGTAAGTGGGCCATAGTAGAACACCTCTTACTGCTTTTTGCTGTAGTAACTCAAATGAATATGTAAGTACCTACTGAAAATCCAAGAAGGAAAGGTCTGTTAGAGATCCAAATGAAACATTTCTGGTATGATTCTTTGGGAGAGGGGAGAATGGGGGAAAAGACCTCAAAGAATCCCTGCACTACTGACAGGAGCTGTGCACATGCTCCAGGTACTCTGGTATAGGTGTTTTATAGCCAATGAGGCTGCATTCGTGTGCTCTGCCTGGTAACACAGGAAATGCAGCTGGCTTCAGGTTTCTGAGCTCCTACCTGAGCTTTTTCAGAAAGGATTTCTGAAATTCACCAGCTTTCAAAGGAAACCAACATAAAGGAAGCCCAAACACAAAACTTTGGGATTTTCTACAGGAAAACCCTTTCCTCCTGGGCTGCAAAGGCAGCCATGCCTGGTGTCTCATTCTGCTGCTGGGACATGCTGTTCAAAAGGAGGAAAAGGGATGTGTATCTCAACAGCCTCTGTGTTTTTAACAAAATGCTGTGGCTGCTCTATTTGTCAAGGAGCTGAATTTTGCAGTTGGGTATGATGTAACCTGGAGGAGGTTTAGGGGAGATAGACCAACAAGATACCTGAGGTTAACAGATTTTCTTTTTTCTCAAGGAAGGTGTTGTATTAATCATGTCTCTTTCATATTGCTCTTTCCCTTTTTTTTTTTTTTTTTTTTTTTTTTTTTGTGAAGGGTGAAAGGGAAGCTCCTTGTAGAGGAAACCTTTTATTGTTTGTGCTGTGTCCAGTCTGAACAGCAATGTCACCTGTAATCACAATTCCTATACTAATAAAAACATATGGGGGATACCTTTCTGGCTTGAGGATTGATAATAATGATATCATTTTGTATTTCTACATCATTATGGTGTTAGTTGTTTATATTTTCTTTTAAAGATAAGCATTTTTTTCCTAAAAAGAATACATTTTAAATAGGCTTTGTAAAGTTAACAGAGTTTCTGAATGTTCCTTGAGGGTGAAAGGTAACAGAGTGCATTTTATTATTAAATTATGGTCTAATAAGAAGAACAAAAGATTCTTAAGAAAAGAAGTCTTATTAACAGCATTGCCTTTTTGATCTATGGAAAGATAAGTGTCATCTAGTGGAGGTAATACCCTCCTCCTCTTGTCTTATAAACCTTTGTTCTCTTCTGATGCATATTAAGCACCAGATGAAAAATTCTGTTTGTCTGTGGTCTAACAATGAAATACCTTGTAGGAAACGAAAAGGTCAAGCTTTCCCTGTCAGTGATTTATTATAAACAGTGCCGCCTCCCTTTATTTCCTGATACTTTGCATTTGGATTAGTGATGATACATCACCAGCTGCTAGATAAAATATGAAGTTGAGAAACTATGGTCAAACATTTCTGCTGAGGAATGACCCTGTAATCAGCTCCCAGCACACACAGGTCTCGCTTGATTTATCAACCTAAACCTGGGATTCTAGAGAGGGATGAATTAGTTTAGAGATATCTAAGGGATAATAGCTAAAGCCAAAAGTGCTGTAGGAAAACCGTTTGTCACTGGCCTGCCCTGCCCTCCTTAATTGCAGAAAAATTGAGACTGGATATGTTAGGCACCTGATATAAATCATTGGTCAAGTAACCAGCCGTGTATCAAGTGGAGGAGTTGCAGGCCTTTTTCTTTTGCTCCTTTTGCACCTGCAGTTCAGACACCAGGAGGATGTTGGTTCAATGAGGTTTTAAGCACATCTGCCTGTGTGCTAAATTCACCTTGGGCCTTCTATATGGCTTCATGCATTTTGTTGTTCATTCCTGTTTCCAGTGTGCTATTTTAAATGTTGTGTTCTCTAGTTTTGCATTTGGGAACCATTTGTCTCAGTTTTTTTAGCTGAGGGTGGGACAAAAAGGAATGTGCAATTGCCTAACACATGTTGTAAATAATCTCTAATTGCAGAACATACGTGAAAGTTTAGTGCTCGTGGAAGCTGTATTAAAAAATGAACTAAATATCTGTACTCTGCACTCGCAGTCCTCTCCTGCTCCAGTTGGTGTTTAACCACACTTACTTCCCCAATATATGTATGTTTTTATCTTTACCAACTTTGCACACAGTGTAGGTTGAGCTTAATGATATTTGATTTCTAACATCATGTCAGTGGTCTGTGAAGTTGAGCACATCCATGTACACAAATTCACACAACTGTGAAACCTTCTGCTGTGAGCATCTTGCCTTCCAGTGTGCATCAGGGAACAATTAGAAAATAATTCATTCCATGTAATCTCTTCATTTGAAACAAAGCTGTGAGAGAATAAGAACACATTTTTCTCTCCTTAATATAAGTGTAGTTATGAAATTTTTCAGAGCTGAGCTATGGTCCAAGCATGGATAAGGGTATGTCCACTATGCCAATATTTATTCTTGTTCCATGTAGCCCTCCTTTTTTTTTTCCTATATAATGTAACTTTGCTAAAAATTAGTTTTGCAGGCTAAGTCAAAATCCAGTAGTTCTGTTTCTCTGTTTTCCTATTTGTCACTTGGATAACATAGCAGTGAGTGCAGTACAAAATCCATTGTACTTCTGTAAATGAATCGATGTACTTTGAATTCCCGCAGATGAGCAGGAAGGAGAGCATGCATATGTGGAAAAGAATGTGGGATGGGACTGGACCTCTGGAGGTCACAGCGCCTTCTTCTGGGCTCAGTCAACACTTAACATTTACTTTATATGCCCTTGGCTAGAAACTAAAAATATTAAGGGCATCAGAAGCTTAATTTCTACCCTCTTCTAATAAGACTGAGACACTTAACTGCCTTATACTGCTGTTGTTTTCTCTGGTTTTAAATTTCATCATTGCACTGAAAAGTTGGATGTGCTTAAGGATATTGTGATTGTCGATCAAAATGTCTTTAGAATTGGGCTTTAGTGAATAAAACATTAAAATATTACTTGCTCAATATAAGTGCAATTTTTCAAGGCTAAGTTATATTAACAGAATTTATTATTAAATTGTGTTGTAATTCTTTTAAGCTAATGCATGAAAATGACCTCAAAATCAGATCAAATCTAGTTAGGAAGGTGATTATCTAAGTCCCTAAATGTCTTTCATCCAGAAGCTCCAAAAGAACAAGATTTTATTCAATCTAGAGAGCATAAGCATCATAATTTAACCACAAAGAAACCCAATTTAAGAAAAAAGAGAGAAAAAACCAACAACAAACATTTGTCCATGTTAAGAGAATTTTGCCTTTCATTATTAGCATGTGTTTTATGGTGTACTGAGCACTTAGTTCCCTGCATGAAGGTGAAGCACTACTGCAAATTGCTACACTGGGAGGAGACTCTTTTAAGATTGAATCATAGGGGCAGTGTGAAATTTTTGGTTGAAAATGCTTGTCAGCATGCTGTAAGGGATAATGGAATTTGATTTCACAGAGCATATTTCATACTCAAGGTGTCCCAAACCACTCTACAGATGAATGAGTTAAATGCTGGAGAAGCAGTGACTGTGTAGGTAAATGTGGCGCCTATTATGTACTTGGCAATAGCTTACACACAGCTGTGGACAATGGAAACAGGTTTTCCCTTTTATTATTGAGGGTCACCCAGGTTAGCCCCTGTTCTTTTTGAAAAGCACTCTGGGATTTCTAATTTCCACCTGGATGATCACCAGAGACAGACAGAAAGGGCCACAGTTTAATGCTTCGCCGAGAGGATGGATGAATGATTGTTGGATGATTAATGGCTGCTCTGTGCTGAACGATGACAGCCTGTTATAATGGAGATAGCTAACGTGTAATTTTGTGCCTGCTGCAGTTTCACAGCCTCAGCATTCCCACAGAGCGGGCACAACATGGGGAAAAGACACAGAAATGATGGCACAGTTCTGGGTTAGTGTGCCCCTCTCACCAGACAGCCATGCACTGCGAACGCACTGCGAAAGCCACCGTGCAGGGCTGCTGGAGATGTGTCAGAGCCTGCAAAGGCAGTGGCTTAAAAATCAGCACAGCACCCATGAGAAATGTTTCACAGGAGTCAAAGATATCTTTTATCCCATATCCAAATTTTTGCTCTTTGGCCATATGAACATGATTCATCATAGCCAGGCCTGAGTTTTGCTGATGGTCTGAGGCAGTGGCTCTGCAGGCTGTGAGCTCTGGGAGCTGTGCAGGGAGTGCAGACACCCAGCCACCACCCTTGGTGACCCTGACAGTCACCAACTAAGCTCCACAAATTGTTGGCATGATTTGAATTGCTTCCCTTTTTTTCTTGTTGTTAAAAATGTTCTTTCCATTTGATTGATCCAGAATATGCTCACAGTGAAGTTCTACCATGCACTTGTTCACAGAAAGATAATATCATTGTACCCAAAACTGTTTCTTAAGAACCAAAGTCATAATTTCAAATATGTGCACATTACTTCAAAAAGTGTGCACTCTGGGAGTCAGGGCAGAGAAATAATTTCAGGCGGCTTTGTGACTGTGCCATTTTCTCAATCATTAACACTAGAGCTGGGCACTGTTGCATCACCCAGCAGGTTTAATTTGCTCTGGGTTTGGCATGATCACGTTTCTGGTGAGTTAGTCAAAGTGCATTCATTACACAGGGCATGTCCCAGCTCTGTGCTTTTATGGTGGCTGTAGAAGACATGCTGTACTTTGTCTGGCATAAACTCTGAGTGGTGCAGACAGATGATACCTGATCCAGTGTGTGCTTTGCTAGTATGAAATTATCCCATCAACAGATTTGGATCAAATTGGAACTGGCAGAGTGAGGTTATACCAGACCAACACTTCGTATCAGGTGGCTGTAGCAGTTTTTAGCTGATGCTAGAAGACTTAGAGGCTGCTGTCTTCTGTTGATTAGTCATAGTTTTAGAAACCATTTCTCCATTTTGAAACATTCCAACAGGAAATCCTTTTTGGGAACCTAGTATTTATTAAAGAACAAGTTGCTTTTATATGCATTTTTAATTTAATTTTCTATTTTCCACACGATTTCAAAGTTGCTCAAAAAGAACCCAAGACATTTTAAAAAAAGTAATAATTTTGGTCAGCAAGTATTCTGTGGAAAAAATACTTAGATTTTCCAGTGAAATTAAGTTTCTAGTGTACCTAAATTCCATAAAGCTTTAAATATATTTTTAATACATCTCTTTAATGAAAGGAACTTACAGCTGCTTACAGATATTCTATGAGAAAAACAAATATGCAAATCTGATACTTTTGTTATTTGTTACCCTAAGTAAAATGTTCATTACCATTCATACAAGTGTAAAATAGAGAAACCTGAAGCCCAGATTATCAGGAGATGTACTGAAGACATAAAAATAAATCTGTTGCTGTATAGTGCTCACAGTTGGTTCATTATTGGAAAGTTTGTGTTGAAGACAGCATCAAAAACTTTTTATCTGTACCTACATCTATTTCTAATCTGCCAAGCTTAGGAAATCCATTTGTGTATCTTATCTAAGGGCCTTTTCAATGATAGAAGGTTCACGTGGATTTTATTTGATTTTTAATTTAAAATCATGGATTGTTCAGCTGCATTGATTATTGCTATTTTCAGGTGTTAAAATTAGAACACAGCAGAATTGATCCTGCAGTCTTAGCTCATTGAAAGTGTAGTGACTTTTGGGAAGTGAAAATAAAGGAGAGCTTGTCTTAGTAGGCTGGATCTTGTTGTCACATATATGCAGAGCCACGGATAATTAAAATATGTTATAAGGCAGAGAATGGGCAAAATTTAAGTCGTTTCATGTGGGAGTTTATAACTTTCTGTGATGAAGTTTTCATTATTTTTTGAAAGGCTGGAACTCACTATTGATGGATTGCATGCTTTATTACTGGGTTTTGGTGTTTTGCAGTGGTTTACATAATAGATAAGGACTAAAATTGGGTGGATTTTCTTTCAAATTATGCTATTAACTTGAAGAAAATGTATTAATGATTTAAGAGAATATTCTGACTTATTCTATTTTTGTATCTTCTAAGCATTTTTATAGCATCAAGCATATATATTTTTTAAAATAATTATTAAGTACTTTATATATTTAATGGTGTAGTTTCAGATCACTACCCTGTAATGAAGTCTCTCAGGTTGTCTGTTGAGAAAAATGGAAGTTTGGGATGAGAAACAAAGACTACTGCAGGAATTAAGACTGCAGCAACAAAGTAGGTCAGTAGAATGGAAATTTGTAATCTGTCTGAAGCTCCAGGGTTAATATCCCAAATGTTCCCAGAGTATTGAAAAGCATATCAGATCTTTAACATAGCAGCATACTGCCACCTAACATCACACAAAGCATAAATTCAGTTCATCTTCACCACAGATCCAGCCAGGAATTTTTCCCAGTATTTTAGGTTGTCCACCCAAACTATGTAAATACATTTTGTGGGGACCACTGGTCAGAGCTGCTTTTCCAAGGGCTAGAACCAAGCAAATCCTCTGGATAGATGCAATTCTTCTGGGCACAAACATGCTCTAAAGTTGATTAAATTGTCTGAAAATGACATCATCTCACTGCAAAGACCTGCTTCCCTCCCTTACCACAAAGACCCAAGTGCCTGGGATGCAGCAGCTCCTGCCTCCCTGTTGTTACACACAGCACACTGGCTGGTGGATTAATTTCTTACATTTCAGTCCGAAGGATGTTTGCTGGTTTAAGGAATCCAGAAAACAGATCTTTGGTGAGAAACCTCATCCTGATGGAAAAGTATCAGGGCCTATTTGTGGAAGCAGCGTACCCAGCTGAGTGTGAGGGAGGAGGAGAGCTGCTGTCAGAGGTATGACCTGAGGAAGCCTTAAGAGACAGGAAAAGGGGTGAGTGGAAGAATTCATGTCCTCAAGCCTTCCATGACTGGAAATGTCTCTTGGGGCTCTCTTGGGGCTCCTTGCACTGTAGCTAAGGTAAGGAGAAGGTTTGGGTCCAAGTGGACATGGCACAGAAAGGCTCTAAGGAGATGTGCTGGGAAAGTGAGGGTTATGCAGGTACCAACACCACTTCCTTCAACCCTTTAGAGGTTGTTTGACAATCTCCCATCTGTGTATTGACATGTCCTGACCCTGTTTACTTGTAGGATCTGCTGGGATCACAGAACTAATGTGACAGGCTGCAACACATTTCAGATAGAAATAGATTCACATTTCTACTTCAGTGCTCAGGTCAATGGAGTCACTTCAGAATTACATTTGTGCTCCTGAGAGAAGAATTTGACCAATCACCCACTTTGTCCAACACATTAAGTTAAAAAATAATTTAGCTAGCTGTTGTGAATAACCGTTTCCTGCCAATAACCTTAAAATACCCCATTGCCAGGAGATATTCCTGACTCCACTTTCTGAGTTTCACCTTGTAGGGGACTTAGCCAGTAAGTCTTTCCAGAGCTTCATTGTTAGCTCTGGACATGCCGGTTTGCTGATGGCAGAGTTAGTCATATGCAGGATGGAGAGAATCAAAAGAAGCCCTCTGAGATGTGTGTTGTTTATGAAAAAGAAGGTTGAATTAATGGAAGATTCTCAAGCTCTTGGATTTTTGTTTGCTTTTATAAAAGTGGGCTTTAAATATGATCTTTAAAACTTATAAGGAAGTTGAAGGTAGCAGCTAATTGAGTTAAGAAATCAGTGTCCTGTGATTAGCAGTCAGCAACATATTAATAAGAAGACATGATGACTAAAGACTAGAAAAGCAAGCCAGACACAGCACCATTTTTTGTTGTTAATCATAGTTTTTCTTGAGTTTAGTAACCCCCAACAGTATCAGATAAGAGACACTGCCTTCCAAATCAGTGGTGGAAGTCCACACTGAAGTACGTCACCATTAGCAAAGAAGCTCTGTATGAGGCTGATTGAAAGGCTTTAAATAGTAATAGTTTTTAAACAGAGTAAATGTCATCATTTTTGTTTTAATGAAAAAGATTAGGAAAACAATTTTCTTTTAAAAGTTTATCTCTCATGTTTATGGAATAGTAGGACCTTGTTTAAAAACAGGCAACATGTTTGAATTATTTATGTGTCAGCTTTCATGTTGGTTTTTTTCCTACGGATTTATTAGCATGTCAGCTTGTGTGCTGGAAGTCAGATTTTTCTGTGTGTAGTGCAGTGCTCAACAAACCCCCCAGTTGGTCTCTCAAATCAGCACATAAGGTGCAACCCTAGATTCAGAGATTCTTACCATTTCTTTGCCAAAACTGACCGGATTTATAAACAGATAAATTATTCTTTATCAACTGCTTTTTCCTTTTTAAGGTTGATATATTCAGGAAAATTTTTTCTTCAGGGGCCCAATCTGGATTTCTTCAAGAGCTGAGTTCATACATCCAAAACGTCCTCTGGCATCTTCAAGCAGTCTATTAGACTTCTCCATATTCTTCTGCACTTGCAGGTTTCTGGTTTGGGATGTGACTGCTTTTACATGCAGAGCAAACTGCTTGTGGCCAGTCTGTGACAGGACAGTCTGGCTAAGCAGGAGATTATGCAGTCAGTCTCTGTATGTCTGAGGTCCCTTGGCTGTGCAAAATCCAAAGGTCTTTCCCTAGAAGATAAAATGTGCTCTTCACTGCAGAAAAGTAAATATGCATAACATGGAGAGAGCCAAAATTTGTTCGTATCTTTGTGAGGCATTTTGACTGAAAATGGAATTAGTCCCCAATATGTTTGAGATATATTCAATGGGTAAACTGCCCCAGATTGTTTTTTCTTCTAAATCTTAATTTGCCACTTTTTGAGTTATCTGATATTATATAACGTTTATAAACTCTTTTTTTCCATATATTGCTTCTTTTTAAGCCTCGATAATCACAGCTTGTGTAGCGTTGCTGTCCTAGAATGCATGCTACAATTTTCTCCTTTATTAAAGCTACAATAAACCATAATAATGCATCATTTTGCCAATCAAATTTGCCACTTATTAAAAATAAAGTGAAGCCAGTTTCTCTTCTTAGACTTTGGGTTTGGATCTGATCAGTAGACCTGGCAGTTCTGCAAATATATAAACAGCAGGCTGTGACCTTCAAGTAAACTCAATTAATTATCACTAGGACTAGTGCAATATCTAGAGCAATGATGAAAACTGGTTTTTTGTTAATTGCCACAATTTGTTCACTAAGCTGCTAAAGTGGTATAAAAAAAATCTTCCTGGATATTAAACTGGCAAGCAGCAGAAACTGCAGGAGAGGTATCAAACTATGGAGAAAAATAGCGTGTTAGACATTACTGGCTTGGAAATTAGTCAGCCTGTGCCAATAAGTCACATGTCTTCCTTTATCACCCACCAGATACAGTTACAGTGGTAGGAAAGAGTCTTTGACCATCTTCAACTACTTTCGACTGTTCTACCTTCCTTTGCTTTATTAGAGAGAATGGAATCTGTGGATTAGTCACTCTTCTTGTCCTTTCTGTGATTGACAACGTGGATAGAATAAAAATGTTGTTTAGGAAGGAATGCAGTGTCTGTGGTGCCCAAGCCATCATTTGATGAAAGAAAAATAACAGGACTGTGGTGAGCAGAAAGTCTGCCTGGGACTGGATTTCAGAGATTTGTTGGTTTGCTAACAGGATGTATCATCTTTCACGTTATCAGCCTGGATTCGCCCACTCAAATCTCTTTGTGGATAAATTCTGAATGAATGATTTATATCAGTCAGGGTAATTTTTTAAAGGGTTACATAGTTCTAATTTAACTACCCCTATATGTCAATACTGCATTACTCCAAGTACATTTTGCCGCACTTTTCTGCTCATTTCTATTTTTAATTATAAGTTTTCCAGGACTACATTTTTCTGTAAACTGTTCATGCCACATTAGAATGGCTGTGAATTACCTATATTTATTCTTTATAGAGAATATACTACATTCCTCTTTCACATGCAGCATGAATTCTTTTAATTTTCAGTTCCCATCTTGTTCAATGGGAATTAGAACTTTGCAACCAGAATCTTATATATTGTGTTAAATTTGGTTTCAGAAACTCAGTAAAAATATTTTTATGCTCTACTAGTGAACAGTTCCTGCCACCTTAGGTGTTAATGTATTTTAAATTTTGTTATAACTATAAATATTTCACACAAATGTTTTAAATGTCTTCATCTTATTATTAATGATTTACAAGCTCATTATTTAAAATAAAATGTGAAAGAAAGAGGCATTATAAATTGACTTAGGATTATCATGGCTTTTATGTTTAGTGGTGAGATTCTGTACGTTACAAAATTTCAGTCACTTGTCTAAGGAAACTGCGTTCCTTTGAAGTCTGCTTTCCTGAAGTCAAAGATTATATATTGCTTGTTGACTGAGCATTTAAAACCTAAGCATTGACTGATTCAACTGTTACGAAGATTAGATAAAGGACTGGCCATCACCCACATTGCTTCTGACACCAGTTTTACTTCCCACAGGGCATCTTACTAGGTGTTAGGCAGACTGGTTTCTTTCCTCCCTAAAGTAACTGAAGATTGGAACTCTCCTTTGATGAGCACAGGCAGATTATGTATTATACATTCAAGCTCATGGTTGACCTTTGTAGATGCATAAATGAAAAAAGCAGCTGTTGGAATTGCACTTTCCAGCCTCTTGTGATTCGAAATTGGGATGCCATTTAATACAAGCTTATTTAGTGGCAGTGATTTGTTTAGACCCTTTCCAAACATTAAAGAAGAGAGAATCCTTCCTAGAGGATTTTACAATCTGTGAGAAGAAAAAAGAAGGGAAGCAGAGGTTAAGGACCAGGGAAAAGCAATGGAGACAGTCATATATGATTTTCTTTCCCTCTTCAAAACAGCAGTTGGCTTGTGAACAAATTACTGAATGTGTACATGTTAGTATGTGCATATGATAACTTCAAATGCTTCCTGCCGTGTCTTATTCTAGTTCTGAAAGATTCTGATCTCTGCAAAGTTTTGCAAGGCTTTTCTCTCTATATAGACATGTAACCATTCTGTAAATATTGTGATAGGAAATGTCAGTCGTGCTCTACGTGCCCTGCTTGTTAAATCACGAAGGTGTTGGTGAGAGCTAAGCTGGTGGGCACTGAGTGCTGAGGATGGCAGTGCCATAGGGCTGGACTGCACAGATGTTCTTTCTCCTCATGTTCCTGGGGCTGCAGGACAGCCAGGCCTTCCTGGTATGAGGAGAGCTGCCAGGGTTTGCTACTTTTGTTAGAATAAACACTGTGGATGGAATTCAGGTGTATCATCACAGAGGCTCAGAACAGCACAGGCTGAAGTGGTTAGAAAAGGGGAGCTAAAAAAAATCAAGTGAAGAAAATACTACAGAATTTGTTCCCATATATAAAGCACCCATTTAGCCTGCTGTGTTATGTAACATGGCTAAATAATCCTCCTTGCTGCCCCAAGCAAGTGTTCTTGGGGACTTGTGGTCTAATCACTGGATTTGCTCATCTTGGAAACAGTGGGATGCTGTCTGACCTTTATTTCCCAAAGACATAGCACAAATATTTATTTAAATGCCACTTTTAGGCTGAAAATAGGGTACCTTGTTATGGTGGAACATGCAAAGTTGGAATTGCTCAGATGTTGCCTTCTTAATGTGGATCCATCGAGCAAACAGGGTTAGAGACACTGGTGGTGATGAACAGTCACAGAAGTGTCTGCTGCACCTCTGTGTTTAAAATGGGCTCTAATATTTTTTTAGTCTCATACTGTAACATTCTCAGTGGATCATCTTACTGAAGTGCAAAGGTTGGAAGCCCAGTGAAATTGTTAGACTTTTTCCAAAGGTACATTACAGACTCTCCTAAGCTATAATAATAAGAATCCAAAAACATGGGAGGGTGACCAATTATACTTAAATCTGGTCAGTGTTTTATTTTATGTGGTTGTACTCTGGCTATTTTTTGACTTGTTTGGATCATACTGGCTAAGTGTTCCTGTCCAGTAATACTCATTTTACCCCAGCCAGCTATTTAAACCAAGTATATGCTGGTTTTGCTATTGAACAGGAGGACAAGTACTTCCATTATGGTTAGTTGTTTTGTGGCTTTTGGTACCCACCCATTTATTTTGGTTTGTCCTAATCTATATTTATCTATGGATGACAAGATGAACTTGAAAAAAGAACAAGTTTAAAGTTGCATACCAGCTCCTAGGATGTAAATCATATTGGGCTTGCAGCTCTTCCAAGTTTCATAAACAGTGCTTGCTGAAAGACTGAATCACATTTTTTCTGTGTCTTTAGTTCATGTCAAGCATTTAATTTTTAACAACAGTGGTCAGTTTCCTGATGTGAACACATGACACTGGCCCCAGAGACTCCAGCTTTCTTTAGCTGTCATCATAACAATTTTTCTTTTTAAAGATACACTCACAGCAAAATTAGAACTGGGCTAAAGGCTTTGAAAGTAGTTCAGACCACAGTGGTCCTAAAGCTACGGTCTGCTTGCAATGAGAGTGGAAACTGTGGGCTGAGCCCTGCTCAGCTTGTTTAAAAAAAAATAAACTAACATATTAGAGTTAGTTAATGGCATACCACTCTGGGTAGTGGTAAAGGCAAAGGCTGACCCCTCTTACACTGTTTAAAGGACTAGATTGTCACCTGTTTATGTTAAAACTTACTGGAAAGACATAACAAGAATTGGTGAAGAGCATGCTGTGGGATCCAGTGCCTCACAGGGGAGCTGAAATGGTGCAAGGATTTTAATGTGGAATTCTCCTCCTGCTTCTTTCCTTAGGGGAAAAAAACTCTAACTCAAACAGGAATTATTTCAGGCAGGACCTGTGGTCTCTGTTGCACAGGGAGGTCAGGCCAGTTTATTACAGTGGTTCCTCCTAGCCCTATATTTAAATATACAAAAGGGAACACAGGAATACATTAAGCATGTTTGATTTTCAGATCTCTCCATTACCTCTAGGGGCCCCTCGCAAATTCTCATCTACTCTTTGGTTTTATTATTTTCTGAGACTCTCCTTTAAAACTCTCTCTCCACATTTTCCAATTATTTTGTACAGAGCTAGGAGGGAAATGTCATTTTCCCCCTTCACAGGTCAAAGGGCTGTTTGCAAATTGCCTCCCCTCCAGGAAGATGGGGATGGTGCCATAGTGGTAAGGCACTTTTCTTCTTTCCCAGCTCTTCTTTCTTCAATGCGTCTCCAAAAATGAAAATAAAATGGAAATGGGTGATAGACATTGATTTGGGGGTATTTAGTAGTTAAACTCATTGGAGTTTTTTTTCCATCTGAGTCACAAAGATGTCCACTTACAGACTTTATTGAGAGCTTAATACAAAATCTCTTGAAACTGATAAAAAGATGCCCAATGGCTGCAATCTGTGGGACACCTTAAACAAGTGCAGAATAGGAGTAACTCATCTGCCAAAAATTCTCACCTGAAACAAACAAAAATACCCCAACCCCCCCCCAAAAAAAACCCCACAAAAACCCAAACCCAAGTACACTAGCTGAATATCAGCACAAACAACTTTTTGTACTTCCAATATAATTTGCTTCATTGTAATTGTTTAGGATTTGTGTTTTTTGAAGATATCTTAAAAATGGATATAAGTAGCAGTAATTTTTTGTATTGTGACTGACTTGAGACTTTAGAAAATGTCATTGTGAAGAAATTTGAGCACAATACTTCATTATGACATCTTTATGATTATTTTCTTTACAAGCTGGAAAAATGAAGGCCTAGAACATATGTGCTAATGAGAAATCTACTGCAGATTTCTCTACTCTTACACTTCTTATTTATTATTCAGATTTCTCAGTCTGATTTCATGCCAATTTAGACTTCCAACTTTATTTTTTCTGCATTGAAAACATTACTCTAAGTGACATGGAGCCAGATTTACCCTCTTGCAATTCCAAAGTGACTTCAGTAAATCACTGGATTTGTTTTGTTGTCTATGTGGGAACAGAGTTTAGCTTGTAATATCCAGTTTTCAGTTTTAGAGCTATCATAATAGTAACTAATCTACCTCCTCATGAGGAGGTCAATTTATTTTGAGTGAGTGAAAGGACGTCAGTACAGAGAAGAGCTTTTGCCCAGGATATAAATAGATCTAGCCTGACAGTGTAACAATAATACTGATTTTCCTTTTGCAAAGGAAAACCAATAAGGGAGGGAGAAAGCTGGGTTTCTCCAAAGCACTGATTTAGTAATCAAACATTTATATAAAGACATCTCACTTTATTTTAAGTCATGTTCTTATAGAGGGTATTTTTGTCTCTTTAGAATGTTTTATTCCACAATTTTGTGCTTGCTACTTTTTCTTCTCATCTGAAGGTTCCTCCAGTGCTGTGAGGTACAGCAAAGAGTTTCTTTCACCATCATTGCACTAGCAGATTTCATTCTCAGAACAATTACTTGGCAGCATGTGGCAACAAGTCGTATCTGAAACCTTTTGTCTCTGAGTGGGCTTGTCAGAGGCAGTCACTTCTGATCTTGACTTCTGCACTGCATTTGGCATTTGAAAGAGTTAGTATTGCATTGGGTTTGGTCTCCTTTTCTAATAGTGCAGCACAAGATTTGCTTGTGATATTCTGTGGGCACTGTTTTCGAACTGTTCTTTCTCAGTATGCTAAAATTTGCAAAAAAGATTCTGCACCCAGACATTTAAAGTGTTAGTCTTTATTTCTATTTTTTATTTCTATTTGAGTGTGTGTATGAGTGAGTGTGAGTGAATGTGTGTGAGGCCATTGTCCTTTGAGCCTTTGTAAGACTCTGAGCTGTATGTGCCCCTGCCAGTGTAGCTCAAGGAGGAGCACCTGATGGGTGCTGGCAGTCTCAAAGTCCAAGCTTTGATGGCTCAGGAACAGGGTTTCCACGGCTCAAACAGTCACATATAAATGTGGGCTGCAAGCACACAAGGCAGGCAAGCTACTGGGCAAGTAAGATTTCCATTAAAAATCTGTTGATCATGTAAGGATCCTTCCCCATTTTGTTCAAAATTAATGTAGGTACCATTAGAATGTTTTAGTAGTGATAAATTGATGTTTTCTCCCAGAAACATGTTTCACAGGAAAATTTCTGAGCAGCCATCATTATGATTTATAAAGCCTTCAAACCAGGCTCCTCAGGAGGCTGCCTGTGAGTTTATGCCACAGCAGAGACGGATGGGAACACCCGACCTGCTCAGCCCTGGTTACTCCATCTCTCCCCTGTAACGCTGTTCGCTGTTCCCGTGTCCTTCTACACTGACATCCATCAGCCTCTGGGCATGCTGTGCATTTGAATGAGCACTGGTGGAAGCTAGCATGGTCTGAGAGTGTGGGACTGGAACCACAGTGGTCTTCTGGGCTGAGAGCAAGGAAAATGTGGGAGAACAGGCTGAGAAGTTGTAGTTTTGAACTACTAGTCTGCAAACCAGATGGCTTACATTTTTTTAGTGGGAATTGAGGCAGTTTGATGAGAAGGCTTTGCGTGTACGTAGACACAGAATTCACAAAGGCACTTAAAATCCTTTTAGTATGGTATAGTACCTTATAGTGAAAATATTTTCCTTTATCAAAAATGATTGAATGGAACGTTTGAATAAAATTGCTAAGAATTTAGGGACGGGGACATGAAGGATCAGCATTAGGAAGCAGATCTGATGAGTTAGCATGCATCCCTTTGCATAGTCTGCTTTCATGTCACAAGACAAAATAAGCAAGAGATACCACAAATTGCTCAGTCTGTCTCTGTTTAGTTTTGTTGAGGTAATGCTTGTTCCAGCCTTCCTAGCCAACTAATTTCCTATTTTTTTTTCCTTGCACTTCCCTCTGCTTTTGATCTTCTTCTAGTTAACATCCCATTCTGATATGGAAAAATGATCCCTTTCCATCGGTGGCCACCCACAGCTTGCCGTGGTCAGAGCAGCAGAGCTGGTCACCCGTGGCTGGTGCAGCCTCCCCCGGGGAGTCTCTGTGCAGGATGGTTTGAACCCAGCCCATGGGCGGCCGCTGAAAAGTGCGGCTGTGACGCTGTACACGAGCACAGTGATGAGACGAGTATTTTTCTCTGTGGGTGAGCATCACGGGCCGGTTCGTGGCAGTGCCTGGCCGTGCTGGGGGCTGGGCTCCAGCAGGGCTGGCTGTGTGCGGCGGTGCCCCCGGGAGCCCGCTCGGCGCACGGCACAGCGGACAGTGCCATCTGCTGCTCCGCGCCTGGAAACAAACCGCGCCCGCAGCGCTCCCGGCACGGCCGGGCACCGCTGCCACTCCGTGCGTGCCGGTCCTGCCTCTCTGCGCCTCCTGGGGAGGCTTTCCATAACCCTGAGGGTGAAGGGAGCGCGTCCCGTGGCGGGGAAGGCTCCAAGAAAGAGCACCTCAGCAGCTCTGTAGGTGTGGGACAGCGGATGCCCTGCGTGAATAGCACCATCATCCGCTAGAACACATTACAGGCATGTCGCTGATGTCCGTGGGAGTTCTTCAACCTTCTACCTTCTTTTCCTGTAGAAGTTGACTTCCTGGGGGTATTCGAGAAAGGTTGGGTAACATGTAAGTGTGTATGGTGGAACGACCAGGAGAGCTTGGAGGAAGATTTTTGTAAATTCAGGATTGAGCAGAAAAAAAAAAAAAATCTACAATCGCTGATCCCAGAAGTTAAAGCCTAAAAAGTTTCTTTAATGGTTGCTATTCATGTATCTGCAATGCAGAACAAGCTATTGTAGTATAAGTTGTACATTCCAAATTGCATTTTCCTCAGCTGTAAAGAGATTCTTGTAATTTTTTTATCACACAGAAAAGTTTGATCCTTTCCTAATCCTTTCCTCGTAGTTCTGTAGCCCACCTTTTGCAATCTCATTCTTAGTCCCTCTAGAATGGAACTGCAATGCCAGCAGTTCACAGCACCTTGTAAAATCTTGCCCAGCTTTTCTAAACAGGGAGCTTTTATCTACTTGCCTGCCACTTAAGCAACGACTTTAACTGCTTCAACTGGCTGCTTGACAAATGCAGCTTAAAAAAAAAAAAAAAGAAAAAAAAAGAGGGTGGGAGTGTGGGATGTTCCACTTGTGTGAGAGGTTTTATTGGTTCTTTCACTAAAAGGAAAAAATATTTCATATACAGAAGTAATATAGAAGTACTGCTATGGGTGGGTTCACATTGCACATCACATTAAATACTTCTCTGCCCACATATGGAATTGCAACATAGAGAGAAGGTGCTTTGTCTCAGTTTGTGTAAACCTAGAAATTAAATGTAGAAAACCTTTGGTTGGACACTCAGTGTCCAAGTATCAAGGAATTTTCTCTTGATAGATAGTTTCTAATTCTTTTTCTTATCCTTTTACTCCTCTTGCTAGCCCTAGCCTTTTCTTCTAAATGGGGAACAGCAACATCCTAATTTCCATGGCAAAACCCCATTGCTCCCCTTACTCAAACAATGATTTTCCTAGACCAAGAAAGAGTGAGAGCAGTGCCGGTGTAAATTGCAATAAGTGGTTTTGCACTATAAATCAAGCAATCAGTGAAATTGAGTTCTTGGCTTGAAGAGCCAAAGGTGGGCTCGTTCTCCTGAAAAGCATTGCTACGGTCTCCAGAGGTGTAAATCTTCATCATATTAAACTGCAGTGGAGCCAGTGGGGCATGGGATAAGAGAAGAGAGATATCTATCAGCAAAAAGGGAGCTCTGCCTTTTGTGCCCTCCATAGCCTAGTAGGAGAATGTTCTCCTTGCTGAGTACAAGAATCTTTGCTATATCTGCAGCCAAATCTGCTGTCCAATATTGTGTTAGTAAGACCAGATCCATTTTCCCATGTGATTTTAGTCTCACAAATATTGAAACTCAGTGTCTTCTCTTTGGAAAAATGTTGAGGTATTCTGTTACTTGTTCAATATTTTGGGTGAAGGAGCTTTATTTTGGTTTACTTGACAGGAAGGAAATCCAAAGAGCACATATAGTGATATCAAGCTACTAGAGGTCCATATGAATGACCATAAGTCAAAGGCATCATATGAAGAACACCAAGAAACTGGGCTTTTAATTATGTCTTCATACATTCAACAAACCCAACATTTATGCTGTGTTGCTGTATCAGTGCAAAGCTGTTGATATTTGAATGTCTTGTTTACCTAAGCATGAATGAATACAAAAGGCTTTCTAAATCATCACAAAGACTGCAGAAGCATTGTGATGCACACTTCTACCCTTTTTCTATTTATTATCTTGTGTGATTGTATTTTAAAACTGCTCTAATGCAGCAGTCCCTGACCCTCTTTTTATGCATTCTTTAAAATACATTTCATTGAATGAGTTTGTATTTCACTCTCTCCGCTATATTTAACATCATGCCTAATATTTAAAAACTAAAATGATACTATTGGGCTGATAACCCTTGAAATCAGAATGAGAATTACCTAGTGCTCGGTTATGAGAATGAGGATTCTATTTATTTTACATGCATTAAAATGATCAGAGGTGCTTAATTTTTATTTTTCTCTTGTCTGAAGATTTACCATATTTTACATGTGTTTGTAAGTGCACACATTCATAAAGAACAGTGGAAAAGCTGTAATACACTATTACAAATGCTGTGACCATTTTTTCTTTTCTCTTTTGTCCCATAATGCATAGGACTGGCCAGAAAATGATCCTTTGTCCTGAAAGAGTCAAGCTTTTGAAATTTTTATTAGTGTGCAAAATATGAATGGAAGAGCAGGTGCATGCAGTGTGCCTCAATCTCTCCTGTTGGAGTTGTTCCACTTGGTATAAATAATTGAATGTCCTGGTGGCCATGGGCAGGGGGGAATAGAGCAAGGGAGCAGGATGACAGCATAGCCCAGTGACCAGAGCAGCCATTGGGGCTGCAGGGAAACCCAGGCTCAGCTCCTTCCTCTGAATCATGAGAGGATGTTCCTCTTTCTTGCAGGAATGTCCTAATCACAAGGCTGAGGACTATTTTGGAACTGCTTTCACTCACTTGTATGTGTCTGATAGCTGGACATTATTTCCAGTCAGGGGGTTATGAGGGCAAACATTTCTGCAAGAGTTATTATTTTTTCAGCGGGTAAAAAGAGTTTTGTCATGTTTTTGACCATATCTGGTAATAAATAGGATTTAGAATATTAGCTAGTCATGGTTTCCAATGTACATCAGTGTTAGTCAAGCTTAAGATAAATACAATTAAATAACTTATGGAGGTCTAGAACTAGAGAATTTAATTTGAAGAATAGGGTATATCATCTATTTCCTACAGCTGTTTAGTTTCTAAATTTGATATTTTAAAACAGTTGGAGTTGCTATATTTTCAGATAAAATGTCTTTCCACAGGCAAAAGATAATTTTTCATAAGCTTTTAAAAATCTAATAAAGTAGTAATCTACAGTATTTTATTATTTAGAACCCTAGCCTTGGGGATATGATTTGCAAGGATTTTTTTTTTTTTTTTTAATATCTCAATTCAGGGTGTACATGTGAGCAGCCTGGGTGAATATATCTGTCAGTCTTTTCTATAGGTTTTTTCTTTCTACCAAATGCTGTGTGCATTCAGTCCATAGAAACACTACCACCTCTTTAAGTGGTAATGCTCCCTGCAGAGTTTTTAGCCTGTAGGAGATATGATTAGGGGGTGATAGTGTTAAGCACTCCTCCTGTATCTGCTGGCCCACTATGATAACCTTAGGGTTACAATGCATGTCTGACAAATACAATTCCATTGTGACTAGCGCCTTATGGCAATTTAGGAGGCTTATTCATCATTTTACAACAGACTTCTGTCAGGGATTTTGCTTATTTGCCCTTCACTGGTGTACAGTAGTTGTAGGTTTATCTCTAGGAGTCCAGCCCTAATAACCAATAACAAAGTGCTTAAGCTCTAAGCTTGTGAGAAATGGACTTACATTATACTCCAACTGCACCTTAGCTCTCGACTGATAAGACAATGTGTCTTTGAGAGAAGGAAGGATTTGTATGAACTGATCCTTTACAGTATGGGGTATGCTTTGGTAGAAGATACGGGGAAGTACATTGTGTTCTAACCATCCAGATCCCAGCTTTTTACATATAAAATGCATCCTTGCTATCATTAGAAAGGTTTCCTTTAAAATATGAAAGTGAAGAGATATCTTGCCTTGGAAATTGCATTACAAAGTTGTTTGTAACGATGGTGTGGGATTTGGAAGAACTGAGTTACTTTTGATGAAATCCCCATGATTATGGTTTAAATTACACAGACTTATTTAAGGAACAACAAAAGTTGGTTTTTTTATTATTATTCAGATTCCTGCTGGGTTCTGGATATTAATTAGGTAGTGGTTCCAGATGAAATCCAGGAGAGAGGAAAAAAAACCTGCTACTCACATTTTAATAACCCAGAGAATTTTAAGTGGCTAACCATATTGTTTACTATATATCAGTCTGAAGAATAAAGAATAAAAGCGCATGAATAGGCAGGCACACAGCATGGAAGAATAGCACCATACACCCCAGCTAAAGAGCATTGTATATTCAAGGTTTAGATCTTCCACCCAGCAGATTTAGAGCGTGAGGGGGCAACATTTGAGAAGTGTGTACTGAACAAACACAAACATGAGGATTGCCTTTTTTCAGTTTTAAGTGTGAAAACATTAGCTCTCCCTCTATGCCTTTGAAGTCTTCTCTTTCTAGCAAAGCTCTAGCAGGAGGGAGGTCTTTCAATTAGTTTCTCACCCATAATGATTTCTTTGAGAAATTTTAATCAGGTTTTCCATCAGAGAGTGCATTTGTTGCTGGTACTTGATCTCTTGGCCAGTTGAAGCTTCTGTGGTCCTTTGTCTCTTGAGCAGTTGGGTCTTTTATAAACTTTCTGGAATAGTTATTAATCATGGAACTTTTCTACTTTTTTGAGGTGTGAAACTGCACAGAGAAAAATACCAGTGTAGTGACATGAGGCAATTATCTGCAATGTTACCAAGATAAGAGGTGGTTTGTTAGCAGTAATGCCTACAACAGCGTAATTACTTTCTGTTTCCATTATTTTGTAGTAACCACATAATTAGCTCACTGTAGCAGAAGCTGTCTGCTTTTTATGGCAACCTGTACTGCTAATCACCAGAAAAGTTTGTGTAAGTGATCTGTAGTCTTTGCACTTGTAGAGTTGCACCAAGTAATTTGAAGGGGCAGCTGTGTGCTGGCCCTTCTGCAGAGGTAAGGAGTGAGCAAGAAGAGACTGACAAAGCTGTAGGAGCAAAAAGAGTGAAACCCACTGCAATTTCACAAAAATATTTTGTGTAAAGTCTCAGCCACTTCATACAGTTTTCTCTGGATTAAAGTATGCATGCTCATCCTTAGTCTCTTGGATCTAGTCTACATTAAAGAATTTTGTGCGACTCGGCAAGTGTTCATTCTCTTAAACAATATAATTTATTCTGACTCTCTGAACATCAAAGTGGATGCTTTCTTATAAAAGCAGAACTTCAGGAAGGAAGGGGCTCAGCAGGGCCGGATTATTCATTATGAACAAGACGTTCCTCTTTGGGGCATCTTTTGGGGATGACATGCTCTAGCAAGGAATTCCTCTGTGATGCTTGGGATGTGGATTACCTGTCTGTTACTGCCCATTGCAGTTCCTGTGCCAGTGGGAGGGCAGGTCAGCATTGCAGCAGTGGTCTGGCAGGACTGGGACTGTCATTCCCAACATTCCCACTGGGATGGCAGAGCAGGAGGGTTGGGCTGTGCCTGGGAGAAGTTCCTGTAAGGAGGAAGCAGAGTAGAGCTGGGCTGGGCTCTTGCTGAACTCTGTGCTGCCTATCGAAAGTCACCCCATTGGAAACCAGTAGGGACAATGTCACTGCATAGGAAAAAAAAAAAGAAAAAAAAAGGCACTATTATGCTGAATTATTTCTGCTATTTCTACTTCCAAAATGCTGGCTTTTGAGGATATGAGTGAAATCTATGTACATAGTATTTTACACTAGCAGGAAAGAAAAAAATACAAGTGTTGTACACATTTACAAGTAAGACAGGGAATTTTGTGCTCCTTTGTTGCTCCAGTCTCCCCATAAGCTCTATTTAAGTACAAAATCACTAAATTTGGGGGACAAAAAACATGCTTTTAATCACCATTTCCTCCTACTTAATTCAAATCCTGTTGTCAGCTAATTATAGATGCTACTTTTTCATATAATATTGCATAATTCAATGGAAAACAAAAAAGCTCTGTAGAAAGTGGTTATTAAATTCAGCTTTAGATATTTGATATGGTTTTCAAGTACCTCTTTATTTATTTGAGAAAAGGAGTCCTCTTGAAATGTGCTCTTTCTTCTTCCCCTCTGTGGCCTTGGAGCTGGTCCCTCTGAGTCCTGCTCCTACATTAATTATTATGGTAAGTAGAAAAGATCAGGTGATAACATGAATACTCTTAAAGCACACCACTAAGGCTTTAAGGCAGGCAGCAGTGCTACATGGTTGTAGGCTATACGCTGCCTGATTTATTTATGTTTTTAATGCACCAGTAAAAACAAGGCATTCTTTAGCTTCTGTTTGATCCTTCATCCTGGGCCTGTCCTTGCTAACAGCCCCCCCTCACTGCAGCTGCTATTTCTTGTGCTCTGTGAATTGCCCTGTTGTGCCAGAAAAACCAGGACCTTGGAATAAAAGCCCTCTCTGCACTGCTGGACTAGTGGTGCCAAAAGCCACCTAGGTTTAATTCCACTGAAATCAGTGAAGTTACACAAAGCATTACTTGGGGTTCATGCTAAGCCATTGCATTGCTCACTGCTTTATAAAGTGTTTAGCATGTGTGTTTTGTCCCCTGGGAGCTGTGTGTGTTTGAGCAGGGGTTCTGTGAGGGCAGGGAAGGGGGAGACCCCCAGCATGAACTACTCGAGCTTTTTCTTTATTCTCAAGTGTTAGTAGTAAGGCACTCCACCTTTGCAAACAGAGGGGACACTGTTGCTGGAACACAAGAAGACAAACTAATTTAGTCCTTAAAAGCAAGATCATTAATATTCTGGACACTTTAGGGTGTTCTGAAACTTCAGCAAATCATGATATATACAAGATGTGTTCCACTGGCAACATTAGGAAAATTTAACTGGATGTCACAAGTTCAAGTAGTGCAGCAAAAGAAAAATTATTCCAACACTTCTTTAAACAACATTGATTAGAACAGTTTCCTCACAGCTAGAAGGGTCAGATTATAGTTTGTTGGGGGTAAAATATCCAAACTATTCATTTTTGGTTTTACAGACTAAGATCTCTGTTTTTCTTACCTTTGGAATCACTCTGAGTCCTCTAACATAGCAAAATTTGTTGCTAAGTAAATTAAAGGCCAACCACCATTTTTACCCATTTTCCTCTATATTTCAATACAGCTGTAGGACTTCAGATCAGGTTTAGTTCTCACTTCCATCTGTCACCTGTGACCTGGCGGTGTTGAACAGATAAAACCCAATAAATTCCCCTGAGCTTGGTTTGGAGAGTGTCATATACCTATATGGATGCTTTTGTTTGACTTCTTGCCTACTTTCTATATAAAATATTGTGCAAAAGCAAAGCAGAGCAGCTAAACATACTGAAAACTCCATGAAGTGTCTGTCCTGTGTGTGGTGGTTTGGGATGCCAGGCTGCAGTAGTGCTGGGGGCAGAGGGGGATTGAAATTCATTAGCTGCAGATCTTTTGCTGCCTTTCAGACAAGCTTGTAACTGTGTGGGGATCTTATTCTGCATCCCCCACTGATTTTTTTTAAAAAATATATAAATATATATAAAATTTGGCAGAGCAATAGAACAGTGTCAACAAGATCCAGAGGTTTTAAAAGGTAAAATGTTTACAAAGCATTTGCAGATGGTGACTTGAATACTGCAAATATTTGCTCTACTTGCAAATTGGCTAATTGAACACTCTGCAGAAAATCACATGGAGCTACATAAAACGTGGGAGAATGCAACAGTTTGATGTATTTTGTTGCGTTTATAAATATGTAAACTTTTTTTGAATAGCAAAAAGGATTAATTAATAAGTGGATGTCCTTTCTCTCATTACAACTGGTTCAGCACCAAATTTGGTAGGACTGGTTCTGGTGGACAATGCATAAATTGAATTGGCCTCTGCATATTCAATATTCACTCATATTCTCCAGTGCTGAGTTTGCAATAGATATGTGCTCTATGGTATTTCTGTTTGTTTTATAGTTACTGGTTCCTCCACAAAGATGTCATCACAGATACTTTAGGGGTGGGAAAGGGATAAAATTTTTTTGAGCCATCTCTAAAATAGTTTTGAATGTCTACTATACAGTTAATCAGCAAAAGAAGAAAAGAAGTGTCCTTCAAACAATCAGACCTGCCACAAATAAGTCAGTTATCTCCAGTTTATCTTTGTATTAGCTCTATAAAGCTGGAGTAATGCTGGTCTGGTTTACAATCGTGGAAGAGATGATTTGCTTTTCTAGTATGACATTTTAAACCAAGAGAGTCTGTGGATGTTGATAGCTTTTCACTGCTGAGGTACTTCATAAAGACTTATGTGATTTTATGGATAGAATGAGTTACACATTTAGAGAAATGTTTCTCTTATATCATCTGATAAAACTCTTCATTTGCCTTATCAATGCATAATGAAGAATAAAAATATTGTTTCTCACACTTGGAGAAAAATAATCAATAAATATTTTAGCTGAAGACAACCTTTTTTTTTTTCTGGAAAAGATATTTTAAAGTTGTATCAATGACTGCCTTTAAAGCATGTATCTATAAATGTTGAAACACCTTGCTTGCAGACTAGTAACTTCCTTCCATAGGGCACAAAGCCAGCACTCAGACCTACTCAGAAAGTGAGATTCGTCTCAATATGTGTTTTTAGGGAGTTGTTTAATTGCAAAGTTGACTTTTATTAAAAGAGAACAATGAGAAAACAGGGCAGTTATCTGGCCTTTCTCCTAAAACAGCAATTATACCACTGCTGATACGCTGAGCTAATCTGCATTTTAATTTGTGTGTTTGAAAAGTACACGTTTGGTTCCGGGACGTTTGTCAGTGTGTTCCCTCACTGTGGCTTGGCACGGCGCGCCTGGCACTGCCGTGGTGCCAATTAATGGAGCCAATTAATGGAGCCCAAGGTGGTGGCAGCCTCCATGACCTTGGTGACTGCTCCCTGCTCACTCAGGGGCTGTCTGCCCCACTGGGAAAAGCTCACTGCCTCTGGCAGATGCAGAACTGTAGGGGAAATTTGGGCCAACAACCTCCCACAAACCAGTTTGTAATTCCCCCCAGCTTCCTGGGAACAGCCCTTCAGCCTGCCTGGAGATCAGTTCATGGAGGGCACAAACTCTCTTTGTCTCAGGTGGTTTTTCTCAGCAGAAAGATATGAAAGCCTTCCTCACCAAAACTTACAACCCAAGGTCCTTTGCCATTCCGCTTACCAAGTAAATGATACCAAATGAGGATCTGTCACAGGCCTTGAGGAACTTTTTGGTAATATCTGAGGTCAGTCAGGGAAGACAATGTGAATGTTGGGTTCAGTGCTGCTCTGAGTGAAATTGATAGCATTGGCCTTGAGAAAAGCAAGATTTGATTTAGCTCTAAAACAGAAAGCCACCTGAGGAATGCCCAGTGAATTTTTTGCTGGGCATGTGCCAAGAAAAAGGTGGAGTGAAGAAACTGAGTCATTGACTATTTAGGTTGAAAGACACTTGCAAGATCATTGAGTCCAACCTTTAACTGAACACAATCACGTCAACTGAACCATGGGACTAAATGCAACATCCATTTGTTAAACAGGAGGGTTTCTATAGTTCTTAATCAGACTTTTCTTTTGGGACTTAAAATAGGTAAACTTCTGTGCTAAAGGCAAGATGGCTTAAAAATCTCTGCTTATCATAGGAGTAATGGGAATGCAAGAAAAGAGCTAAGTGTATAGATTTATATAGCTATGTGTGTATTACTTGTTGTGTGATACATCCAAAGGTATACGTGTGTATTAGAACAAAGACTTTAGTGTAGAGTAGAAATGAGACAGAAATGTGTTGAGAAATTAAAAAATTTCACATGAAGAGCTCTTCTCTAATAGTGAAAACAAAAGAGAAAAAAGGATTAACCCCAAACTTTTCCTAAAAGATGTCTTAAAGAAGGTTAGACAAAGCTTTTTCATCATTGGAAATCCTTCTAATATGCAAATGTATTTGGAATAAGTATTGGGTAAAAGAAAAGTAGTTTGATTAATGGAACCTGTTCTTTATAGTTCTGTTGCGATGTGCAAGGCTCTGTGTTGTGCCTCTGTGTGTGTGTGTTTCAGCAGTAGCATAAGCATGCTGGCAAAAGCCACTGCCAAGTCTCATTAATTGCAACTCCCGCAGACTTATTCAGCCATAGAACTCTTATTTGTGGTGAAGTTTTACATTAATTTGGGATGTGGGTTTCCTTTAAATTTCAAACTGCATAGAGCAAAGTCTATCCTATTTAAAGAAGGGAAAAAACAGAAGGTGGCTAGATCTTAGGAGAGAAGCAAGATGATTTGCCCCTTAAATTCATTAGGAATGCTATATGGTCTCATTTTTGTTGACAAGTGCAGTCCAAACCCCCCAATAAGTGAGAAATTTCCTATCCAACATACTATTTCAGCCAAAGCTGTGTAATTGCCCAATATCACAGGCATAAACGGCAGGAGGGCAAAGGAGTTCAGTCAAGACCCCCCAGTGTTTCTGTTTGGTATGAAACACTCCATACAAAAATAATGATTTTGGCTCCTTGAGCCTCCCTCTAGTAGTATGTTCAAAAACTTTGCCAGTTGCTGTTGTACTTTGTTCTCCAAGAGTACACTGTAGAAAATGCAGCTTCACTAAACAGTGGCCAAAGGTTAGACATTTGTGGGGAAATAAAGGAATTTTTTATATATATCAAAGATTGGTACAAACACATGAATTTGGTTTGAATAATATTTGGTGTGTGTCCAACAAAGCTGAGCTGCCCAACACTTCTAAAACTGTCATAATTTTGCCTGGCTTTAATTTTTGCAACCATTCTCTGAATAACAATGACTGTTTAGGATTTTTGTTGAAAGTAAGTAATGTTGCATTTGTACATTAAAACAAAACAAAACAAAACAAAACCCCCTGCATTTCTGTAGATTTTCACCACTAGGTTAATATTATGGACTTTAAATTACTCTTTTAATTAAGCCATCCTATTAACGGGAAGGTTCCTCAAATTAAAACCATGTCCTTTGTGGCCTGTATTTCCTTTTGCACTTTTAAATAGAAACTATTAACCAATGATGGACAAGTCATAACACAGTCAAGAAAAAGCTTTGCTTTTTATGTTGGTATCACTTGGAGATTAGCTAATCTGATGGAGGGAAGTTCTCTGAGTGCACTGGGGGAAAGGTAATAAAAGGTTTCTATGGTAGAAAAAAGCATGTATTTATTGATCCTTCTGTCTGTCATAGATGTATGATGTATATCAAATCAGCAATCTCCTAGGAATTTCAGTATCCTGGCTGTGGACACCAAAGTGCCTTGAATTAAAATGCTTCTCTGAATATATTTTGTTTCTATCATTTGCTGTTTATTTTTAAACTATTGAAATATGGCATATATGGAATCAATGCACATCAAAATACTTCAAAAGATCCATTGTTTCTAAACCCAGTGACTTAAATTCTGATTTTATTTTATGTATGAGGTTAGCAAGACAAAGTTCTCTACAGATTTGGGAAGAGAACATAGCTCATTCCCCTGAGCTAGCTGCTGAAAACACATACTTCCTAAGAAAAGACCAAAAGCAGAATCAACTCAAGTAAGTGGGAGAGAGAAAGAAAGAGGGGACTGAAACTCTGACATGACTTTGAACTTTCAGGCCCTCAAATTGCAGCTCAGACTGTTGTCAAACACAACTGCACAAAGGCAGGTTGGAAAGCTGCTGGGAAGGCTTGGGGTGGCAGTCTGTATTTATCATTCTAAGGTCTGGATTTGAATTTTATATGTGCAGGTCATGTATATTTTATGTCATACATAGATAAATATGACATACATATATATAAGGAATTATTTATATATAAAAATATATATTGCTGAGATTAGGAAACTAAGAACTGTTATCTGAGCTCTGCCCAACAGCCTGTGTTGGCAGATCTGTTTCAAACAGTGGCTGCTCTCTGATGATCCAGCAAGTGTTTATCCCACCTAATGGAAAATGAAGGAGTAACAAGATGATGCATAAAATTTTTCTCAGCCCATGGAGACAGTTGCTGGCCTAGGTTCTGATGCATGTGGATTGGCATCCTATGCATGTGTTTGTCTTGTTGAGAGTTATTTAAAATGTTGAGAATGGAAAATAACTCAAAGAATCTTGGGCTGAATTCATTCCAGGAGTAACTTGACTAGAAAAATCTCTTCTAGAGATTAATACCACCTTTATAAACTCAAGAGTGACATACAGGCATACGGTCTCTGGTAGACCCTTGTGCAATTTCCAGTGGAGTTTTTCCAGCTGTGATATGAAATCTTCACATCTTATGAAATGCCTCCAGGTGCCCTTTCTTGGGTAGAATCCTCTGTGAATGCAGGATTGGGGTAACAGCCAGAGGGTGAGGAATGCCCAGTGTAAAACTCCTGTCCTGGCATTCAGAAGGAACTCCAGTGGATTGGCTCATCCTGGCTGCTCTTTGGGGCTTCCTCTCCAGGAGCCTTCACTAGTAATGGATTTCCAGAAGAAGATTCTACATTGCCTTTGTTCAAGCTGCAGTGGGTTAGGTGAAGTTTCACTAAAGTCAGCAGACTTTGGTTTGAACCTGTGCATTTTTGTCTTTCTAGGTAAGAGTTGCTAAAAGAGATGAATATTATTCTTTTTTAACAGGCTAGTAACTTGCTAAAATAGGGTCATTACCACACAAGAGATCAAGCTCTTTTGCCTCTTGATCTTTTTTGATCTTGAAAAAGGTCAGAAGAATAAAGGTCTTACTGGGGATAAAAGTCTTAAGAGAAGTTCTTTAGTGGTAATTTTTTATGTTAGTATCTCTTTTTTTTCTCCTCTGTCTCCACTGAAGCATGGAGGAGAATAGCTTTAGTTAGATTTGGGCTTTTTTTATGTGGTCATATACATATACAGCAGACCTGAAAGCTAAATCTTTGTCTTCTGTTGACTATGTATTTCTTCCAAGATCCCAGCTCAAGTGAGTGTGATATCTTTGTGGCTGCAAAACCCTAAGGGGGACCCCTGCATACACTCAAAAATACAATTGCAAAAAGCTCATTCCTTTATACAGCGGATTACTTTTAGATTTACTCCGATGTGATCTGTACAGATTCCCTTCATCTAAGGGGAGGTCTGATTCTCTTAGCTGACTTACGCAGCCACACACCAAGAGAGCCTTATTTTGTGGAAGCCAAATCTCATTAATGGCAATCTGCTGCCCATCTTTTAATTAGCCAGAGAATTGGTGGCACTTCACAACCACAGCAGTGGCAATAAAGTAGCATTGTAATATAAAATAAGGTGGGATGTCCAGCAGAATAGAAAGCCTACATTTATCTACATTAGTCTACTGAATGGATTCTCATTTTATATGAGGTATTATTGTATCCATGTTTCTTAGGGCACAAATACACAAAAAGTTACATTTTTAGAATCTGAAATACCTTCCCTGTTAGCTGACTTGGAGATTTGAAATGATGCAGATTTCAAAGTGAGAAATCTTTTTTTTCCTATAGTCTGCATTCCTTGGATTTGATGCAAATAATAAGTGATCTTTTAATGAAACCATGTACCTTAAAAAGATTTTAAAAATTGTTCCCACTGTTTAAAGTTTAAAGACACCATTTTTTGGCAAATTTTCAGGCCCATACACTGTGGTATGCATGGCTTGCTATTAATTAAAAAAATTGTGGCATAATCTTCCTATTTGCATGTTGATTTTATCAGGTGCAGGAAAAATCGTATTATTTAAGTTCTATACTGCTTGATATAAGGACTTTTCTCCCTTTTGGTTTATACAACACTGTGTTCTATAGGGATTCATAAACAATTTGTGCTGCAATCATTTTCCACTTATTTCACTTTGTTTTATAGAATACATTTTATGCTGCAGTTTCAGCATATGTCTTTGTGATTCAGTAAACCTACCTAGTCCAGAATCAATACTTACATTTTCCTTCCCCAGAATAGTAAAGGGCATATAAAATGCATGAGACAAAGTAAGCTCTTTCTAAAGATATAGATTAAAACTGAAACTGCACTTAGAAATGTGAAAAACTGAATGAAGAGTTCTGAGCCTGGGACAGTTGTCTGTGATACAGAGGAAATATTGAAGACTGTCAGAACGTATCAGAGCACGGTGATAGCAGAACTAACTAATACCACTGCCCTGCTGGTCTGCAATTGATTGCTGATGAAGTAATTGTTTCTTTTATGTACTATTAACTCTAGAAACCTTCTATTGTAGCAGTGCAGGATAAAATGTACTTATAAACAGGAGAAATTAAAGTCAGTGGGAAATAGCTGCACACTCCCCTATTTCTCATGTGTCTTCCATGAACCATAACCTGTGAACATATGTACCATCAATGGTGGTGAGATGTCTGAGCTCAGCAATAAATCCAGTGCTAATGGATCTGAGCTGGGATGCTGGGACTCATGGTAATTCATGTTACCTCTATCATGGTTCACCTGTGTTTACAGTACAAATCATATATGTGCTTTTCCTGAATTTTTGACTCACCCTAAAATACAACAGTGAAGAGAGATCCTGGTTTTGGAAAACTGTAAAGGTAATTTGTGGACTGAAGACATGCACTTCTTTAGAAGGGCTTGAAGGTGCTTTATACAGTGAAACATCTGAGTCATTCCTGCTTAGCATATATAGTAACTATTCATGAAAAGATAAATATGGCCATCACAATTGGATATTCTGAGTTACAACTCTATAATGGAAATTTTACAACATCCTTTCAAACTTAACTTTGCTTTATACCTAATAAAAAATAAGAAATCAAATTACAAAGACATGCATTACAAAATAAGCAAAATATCAGAAGACAAAAACATTTAAGTATTTATGATACAAAACTGGCAGCTGTGGTTCTTCTGGGCTGTCTCATTGCAGACAGCTTGTAAGAGAATATTATTTTGTTCCTTTTACAGGAATTAAAGAGAAACTGTGGCTATGTGAAGAGAGTTAGGTCTGAAAGCAGCTGGTTCACAATAGTGGCCTGACCTGGTCATAGAAAGGTGAGTTGTAGCAACAGCTGGGGAAGGAGTACTCAGTGATGTGCTGTTGCTTTAAAACTTTATTTGGTTGTGTTTTTAAATGTTATTTTTAGTATGGGCGAGCAGTGAAGACTGGTTTGTACAGAGGAGAAACTTGTTGGAAAGATAACTAACACTCAGCTCAGTTGTCTCTGGACATGACAGGGATGATGCTCACTTGATGCATACTGGTGTTTTCCTCTATTCCTCACAGTTAGAGTTGTTCCATGACAAATATCCCAGAACAGCAGTCCTCATCTTTAACTGAATGCTGTAGTTTATGATAACAAAGTTATTGAAACAATTGCTTTTCTGGTCTACGGCCATGATCAAAATCTTTCTTTTCTCAAGTAAAATATGCACATGACCAACTATTAATTTTTCTTGTGTCAAGCTCTTGCAAATATGATTAAAGAAACCAGTAGTTTCAAGCAAAGATTAGTTACTCAGGAAGATTTCTTTAAACTATCATCATAACATCTATTTTTTTTTTTTTTTTTTTGTTATAAAGTTCAAGCCTAAATAGGCATCTTCTCATTAGATTTGTCAGGTATATGTTGAGCTACAGAGAATGGTAGTTTGCATGAAAACAGTGTATTTCCCCTTGTGCACACTTGTGTTCCATGTCCTGCATACTGTGGTGTGGTATCGTCTTCCAGAGAGTTCCCTCTGATGGACAGGATTAGGGGAAATCCTGGTTTCTTTGGTGGTTTTCAAACACCATCAGACAATGATGCCAACTAAGAGTGAATTAATGAGATATTGGAGCCTGGCAAGTAGAAAGTGGCTTTAAATAACCCTGATTAGCCTTTCCTCAGTTCCTTAGAGTGCAGGCAAGGCTTGAGCAACAACAAAGACCCCACACTCACACTTTTTATTAGTTTGGTGGAAAAAGAGTGTGCTTTTCAGAGGGTGTTAATTAAAAGATTTAGGTCCATTCACACTGCCCATATCCCTTGTTTCATCTTTCCCTCCTTTTTGTGTAGTTTGTTTGCCATGTGAGAGGTAGAACTGCTGTTATGACAGAAAATGTTGACTTTTAAAGAGTTTGCTCAGATCTTATCTGTGAGAAAAATATAAGCTGCAATTGAGCATATGAGTTTCACTTTTTATGTGATGGCTTCATTAGACACAAATTTTATTTTAAGTAATTTAAAATGTCTTTCACTCTTTTCAAAACAATTTTTCACCTCTTTTCTGTCTTTCTTAAGGCATATGTCTCCCAAATCTTTGTAGTTGCTACATTTTGGCTGTTTAGTAAATAAATAAACATAAAAATCTTCAAACTCCTTAATCAGAAAGTGGTGCTTTTATAAACCTTAAGCATAGTAAAGTCACTTCCTCAGCCTCTTCTTATATGAAATCCAGAGTGTACAGACTGTGTTCAGCTAAGAAGTTTTTCAGAATCTCAGAAATATATATAAATGTATTTTAAGTATCTGAAACTTGAGTAAATGATTTAATCACAAAATTATTTGCTGTATTTCAGGACTGGGTTTTTTTTAAAAAATATTTGCATGTACTATCTCATACCTTTTCCCCAAATGAGATAGACTGCATTTATTTGTCTGATTCAGCCAAAAATTCTGCAGTTTACCAAAAATTCATCGAATGAAAATGTAGAAACAGGAGACAATAGAACACTCAGATTATTTTTTGTGATGGTCAAATTCTGAAGCTGAATTGTAGTCAATGAAACCATGGGGATATGAGTAAATGAAAAATACATTAGATTGCATGTTAATTTCTGGCTTACAAATTTGTTTGTTTTAAGGCTATATTTTAGATTTATGTAGGCATCTGTAATTGCAATGTGAAACTCATCATACATGTACACAACATGACTTTGTGCTGAGAAAAATCATTTGTGCTCACCTTTAAAATCTTATTATAGAAAAGGGGATATAAGAACCTATGTAAGGGCTTGCTCTTACTTGAGAAGTGCTGGATGTGAGACTGCTCTGCTGAAGTGAAATGTGTAGTCTCTCTCTAATAGCTTTGAAATATTTTTCATAAAGTTGTTTGATCTCCCCTCTCAGTATGGGAAGGTGAGGATACTGGTGGGACATTTGGGAGGAAGAGAGAGAATCCTGTTTTTTTTAATAAAACAAGCTAATAAGCAGTTAATTATTGCTGCATGCTTTCACTGGCAAACATCTACGGCACACTTTTAAAAAGAAAAAAGAGAAGGGTGATTGCTGCTTGTTAATGGACTCTGCTATTTTACAGCACTGTAGTCGAGCAGCCACCTACAGTTCATCCTTATGTTAATACTAATGTTACCAATTTTAACATTATATGCCTCTTTCCACTGGCCCCTGTTGGAACCAACAGCCTACGGCAAGTGCTGTACTGCCTTTTACTTAATTGCTTCTTAAAGCTAACAGTGAATTACATTAAGTGTAATTTCATTGTCGTTGGATCTTGGTGAGTTTGAGGTGGCACGTTTGCCATGGGAGTTCTTTTTCTCTGGTTCAGTGGCTATATCCGGGTGGGATGCATTTCTCCTGGAGTAATCCAGGAGAATCTTTCCTTTGAAGAGGAACAGATGTAGATTTACATATCTGGAGGTCTCTGGCCTCTGATGAGATTAGTTGGTGTTTTTAAACCCTACTGGAAGGTGCATATTTAATAAATGCCTAAAGCAAGCCTGTGTGAAATGGCTGGGCCCTGGGAGACTTTGAATGAGAGGAGAGGAGGAGATGTCAAGTTGCACATTGTGGTACCATCATAATCACTGCTGAAAATAGGCCAACACTTGAAATAACAAATAGATTCAGATTCTGCTGTAAAAGCTGTAAAGAAAAAAATGGACAAGGGAACTGCCTCAAAAGCATTTAGGTTTAAATTTCAACCGATCATTTTGTTTCTAATTTCCTAATTGGAAGGACATGAAAATGTAAAGGTTTAAAAGCTGGCAATCCTCCCTACCCCCTGCCAAATAATCTGTGCTTTCTTAACATGCTTATTTGAGGTAACTGCATGCCTTGCAATAGAAATTAGTATTTGCTTTATTGAAAGAGTATATTTTGAGATGGCAGGGAAGGGCTTGTAGTAAAGCTGGAGATTAAATAAACTTCCACGAGAAAGAATAAGCTTATTTGGCAGCATATTTCTGTTCTTTTAAATAGAAAATAAGTGTGAAACAGAAGTTAAAAATTCTACATCAAACACTTCTCTTGGTGTGCTGCTCCTTGCAGTGCAGCTATGGCATATATGCTACCATGGTAAAACCACAGTTCTCATTGCTGCTGGTTTAGACCCACATCCTGCAACGATTTTTGACTGTACTCACAGTATTTGGCATTGTCCGGGGCTTTGTAAATGCCTTATAATCTCATCCCCCTTCCTTTCCTTTCACCTCTTTTCAGTTTCTTGTAGGATTTTTATTTTCTCTCGGAAGCCAGCACTCGTGTCCCGCTCTGCTGCGTTGCAGCCCGTGTTGCACTGCAGGCTGTGCTGCACCGAGAGCTGCAGTGCGCTGGCAGAGCTGGTACCCAGGCTCCTGCATCTCCCCCAACCCTGCCCTGCCCCTCCAGCACATCCCTCTGTCCCCTGGATGTGACTGCACCCTGTCACAGGTCTCTCCTTCGCACCGAGCCCCCTGTCACCTGCAAAGCCATTTGCTTCCTCCTGCCATGTACAGCACGGCTCCTCTGCTTCTCTGCCACTGTCACCCGCACCGCTCCTTTGCCACACCTTTTCACTCGCCTATTAATGCGTCTGAGAGCTGGCTCCTGTCCCACCATCCAGAGATTCCTGCCTGTGCTCTGTCATCTATCGCTCACCTCAGTATTGCCACTGAAATGTCAGTGCAGGTTAAAATTTCTGGGGCTCGGGGTGTTTTGTGGTTTCGGGGGGCTTTGCCGTCGCTGGATGCCGCAGAGGGAAGGGGGGCAGTCGCCCTTGCAGAGGTACTCGCAGGTCTCAGCCAAAGCCTGCCAGGGACACTGTTAATCCTCACGTGAAAGGGCAAAAAGCTAAAAGAATACAAGACTCTGCTGAGATTAACAGAGAAACAAACAGAGCCCAGTGTAACAAAAGAAGGTGCTCAGATCTGTAGATAAGGAGCTTTCCGAGGCCTCTGAGCAAGGACCCTGTTTAACTCCCTGCAGAGCACCAAAGGAGCTGCAGGGCTCAGGGACAGAGCGGCAGGAGAGATGAAACAGCAAGAGTTGAGACAAGGAGACTGTTCCCTGCCTGAACTGCATTTTTCAACTTCCAGCTAAATTTTATTGTGTGGTTAGAACCAGTTCCTGTTCCGGACCGAGTTTAATTTCATTCTGGAAATGCGACCATCTACTATGTAGACCCACTATTATTACTTTCCACATCTAGTGATAATTGTCCAGATGGGCACAAACCATGTTTTATTGTTACTTTTGTTTGGTTAAACTTAAGAGAGGGACTGCTTGCCATCGGGCTCCGAGTAAGGAAGCACTTTATAGTGCTTGTAAGCAGTATCTTTGCCAGTGATGACGAAAGCAACATAAAATTGGTTTTGGAGGAAATTTACTCTTGGGTTGAAGTTCAGCCCAAGGCATATATCATTTGTGTCCCTTTAAGCTTTATTTTCGAGGCCTAAGTGAGACTGATGGTGCACTGGTGTAGACTTGGTGCAGTGGAAAATATTGCTCTCGGGACTCAGTCCTTGGCTATTTTTCAGAGAAAACTCCCAATTGTTTTCAATGTGCAAATACCACAAAGGCCCTATTTTGAGTTCTCTCTCATTAGATTGCAAAACTGTTTCAATTATATCCTATGGATTTCACAGTCATGTAACTTCCTGAACACCCACATTGAGGAAAGAAAGGTTTCATGTTTGGATCTTTGTTTTGCTAACATACCAGCAAGCAAAACCCCACAGGACCACATAGGACAGCTACAACATGAGTATTATTCTAAGAAATAGTCAACATTTGTCAGCCCTGACCACATGGTGACATCTGAATTTAGCACGCTTTTCCCTGTCCTTGGAATAGAAAGATACCTAGGGAAAGCTTAGTAAATGACTGTTGACCTTGCCTTCTTCTAAACTTTCTAGTTATGGACAGCTTACAACGCAGAAAAAAAACCCCACCAAAAACGATGTGATTAAACTAACTAGAAGATACTGAAAAGCCTCATGTCAACATCGTAGTACTAAATTGTCTGCTAGATAGAAAAACAGCAGAAATAAACACTGTAATGAAAAACAGTAGCATTGATAGTACTTGTCAAATGGACTATGCAGCAATAGGTACTTGGGGTGGGAAAAGTCCCTTATAGTGTCTGGTCTCATCCAAAACTCTTCTAACAGTGTGCTGAGGAACTGCTTAAGTACTCAAGGAATCTGAAGCATAATTGTATTCAAAATTACATTTATTTTCAGGCTGATTAGATATGCTCCTGTTCTAGAGATGCCACTGTATTACCAGCCCTTGGAGTTTGGATAGGAATCCTAGTGGGCTTAGTGTAGCTTGCCTTGTGTGCTGTTTTTCTTCTCCTCTGTGCAGTCAGAACACATTCCCTCATCAGAATTCCTGTGTGCTGTCCCTGCACAGTGGGCTGCCCACACAGGCCCCTGGTTCCCTAACCCTCTGCTCATGAGTCTGTCAGTTCAATTCTGACCCAAACAGGCACTTCATGTGACTCTTCTCACACTGTTATAGGTTTTAAAATTTTGCTGTCTTTTCCCACTTTATCTCTGCTATGAAAACCTAATCTGCCTCCCTGACAATTGCTATGGGACAAGGACCAGCTGCCATACAGGAGGTACTTCCCACAAGCCTCTCATTTTTCACAACCTCCCTGCCTTTTGGTTAGCACTGGGGTTTGTTGCTTTATCAGATAAAATAAATCTTCCAGGACCCATCTGTCTGTGTGCTAAGACAGATTCTTCACTGTCTTTTCAGTTATAGTCCATAGTTTTGGGCAGTTATTTTGCTTGTTCAGACTATTTAATTTATTTTCAGGAGTCTAACCTTCACAGAGCCCTTTTTCAAGTTCTTTAGTACTTTTTTGACACTAATCACAACCAAAGAAGTAAAAGAGTTTGTGTTACAGATAGCCCAAGATCATTCTCTCTCCAGTATCACTAGAAACAAGTTGGTAGACAAGCTGTTCTTCCTTTGCTCCATCAGAATTGCAGCGTTATTTCCACCTCTCTGTTTCAGGGAAGTATGATTTTTCCAGATTTTCACTGGCCTTTTTTTATTCCTGAAGCTAGATTGTTCTCTTTTGATAACACTGAAAAGAAAAATAGATACCTGTCACTGTTTGGTTTGGTTTTGTTTTTTTCTTTTTTTTCTGTAGCTTTATTTCTTTAGATAACAAAGAAGTGAATGTTCATAACCATAATTAACTTGCAAGATTTACTTTTTGGAAACTTCTGAATTGCAACATTTAAAACTTTCTACCTGACTTATCCTGGCCTTGCTTCTCCTCTCTGGTATTTCTAGCTCTTGTATTGTGTGTAAGCAATAGTGGCTTGTTCCTCATTAATAACACACCCCATGTATGTCCAGAATGATGTGGCTGGGTTAGTTTTGCCACAGCAGCTTCTATTTTTGATATTTCTTGTCTGTCTTGAGTTTTTTATAAGGCAATGACTATTGTGTTTAATATTCTCATGTACCCTTACTAGAGAATGCTCTGCTCTCTGTCTCCTGTCCTGCTGACATATCCTTGGGATCTTCCTTAATCAAATCACTGTGACTTATTGAAACATAAGACTTTGGTTTTCCTCTGAACTTTTTTGTAAGTTTTAAATTTTTTTACCTTAAGTTTTCTGAAGTTATACTTTTTATGGTTTTCTTCACATCTCATCCTTTTCTCACTTCTAAATTCTGTATTGGTTGTAATTAGGCTCTCCCCAGCTCAGCAGAATTTTTAAATGAAAAAGCCATGTATGTTTGCACGGAACATGACACAGAGCTCAGTTCCTGTGAATTTATCTTGTGCTCTACTTGTGAAATCAGCACATGTGTCTGTCTAAATTAAGCCTTCTTATCAGCTTAAGCTATTCTCTTAAAATACATATCTAAATGTCCAAAACACATGCAATACAGATTTTTAGTCTTTTACTCTAAAATCTCTATAATTCTCTTTAAAAATTATCTGCCAGCCTACCCCTGTGGATTGCTCCCTGCAGCCCAGCTCCCCTTGCCCAGGACCAGGCTGTGCAGGGAGGTCACTTCCAAAGGAATGCCCATGGAGGCAGGTGAACCAATGGCTGTGCTGTGTATTTTGCTGTGTATTTCAGTGAGAAGCTGGTTCTGACAGCTGAAAATCTCATATATCCTATCTTAATGATTTTTTCTCAGTACAGAGCTCTAGAGCAAAGCGTAATCTGAATTTCTCTGGAAGGAGCAGCCTTAGATTCCTCCTTCCTCTGCTCAGCAGCGAACATGCTTGGTGTGCTATGTTGCTCAGGGCCTGGTTAGCTCCATATTCTTAAGAGTTTGGGAAGAGCAGGGTAATTTTGTGCTTATGTCACCTAAACTTTAACTCCAGTTATACAGTCTGATCTATTAGTTTCTCTCTTGCAAGCTGGAGTTGGCAAAAGGGGAAAAAGAGGAGTAAAATTTGTGGGTTGAGACAAAGTTTAATGTTCTGAAGCTTTTCAAGACTGCAACTAAACCAATCGCAGGATCTTAAGGATCTCCTGGTCTTTATCTGCTCCCTGCCTTACCTGTCTGGGTGGCAGCACATCCCTCTGCACAGAGCTCTGCTAGGGGATGGATGTGCTCTTGCAAGTGCTTTCTGCAAGTGCCATTCCTGCCTGTGGGAATTGCTTCACGGTGATAGTTCAAAGGATGAACTCTCTCTGAAGATTTACTTTTAAAGCTATCTGTTAACAAGACATGTTTAGTAAAAATGGTAAAGCAGAAATGTTTGGGTCTATTAATAAGGTCACTGATACTTGAATGAAAATTCACTCAAATGTGAAGCTTTAATGAGAGCAATGAATCTTAAAAGTCTTCTAAATAGGTCTTCAGCTCCATTTGCATGCATCTTTATGGAAAATATGAAGTTCCATGCAATTACAAGTCACATTATGGAAACTATACTTGAAAAAGTGATATGTGAAAAGTGGCACTGGTTGCCATCTTCCACAGCATCTGCAATTCTAAGCCCGTCCAGACATCTTGGGTTCATGAAGACTGATTTCGTATTCAGTTATATGAGTAAATGCAACTTAATCATATTTGCGTTGAATTCATTGAAACATCCAACAATCCTTGCTCTTGAAAGAAGAGCAGTGCTGACTATTTGCAGGCTTAGATTTAAGAAATCCTTTTTTGAATCAAAGGCAGAGACCCTCGAGTTGGAGCTACCCCTGGCAGCACGTGGGTAACCTCTTCTCACATTTCCTGTCTTGTTTTTCCTACATGCAAACAGCTTTGGCTAGAGTGATGTCCAAGAATGAATTACAATAAAAAACCTCTGGAATTCAAAGTTGAAGTGCAGATTTTATGCAGGATTCTTTTTTCCCCTCTTCCTCTTCCTGGAAACTACCTCTGTAAATTTTAACCTACATATCTGTCCTAGTTTTGGCTGGGATAGAGTTGATTTTCCTCTTAGCAGCTGGTACAGGGCTGTGTTTTGAATTTAGTAAGAGAATGATGATGATAACACAGTGCTATTTAGTCATTTGTCTGCCTCAGTTTTGTATTTTGGTGCTAGTTTGGTGTGTTTTGTTTAGCCTGTCTGGGCTATAATTCAGATAAAGGATAGCCAATCTTTACACAAAGCACAGATGATTTCCTGCCTTTGTCATCTCCACTTTGGTGTGAGGAGAGGTTGAAGCTCTTGTGCCTGTTGGAGTTGTACTGTTTCCATGGAAAAAAGTTTTTAGGTTCCAGGTATGAACGAGTTAATGTCAGCATTTGGTGCAGTGTTGTGAAACTATATATTATCTATTGTATTTCCTTGGCCTTAAGTGGATTCTAGCATGGGATGAATTAGGTTGGCTAGATATTTTCTGCTGACTGTGATATCCCTGTTGAGCAGCTTTCCCAGTACGAATATATTTGGCCCTTCTTTTTTTTCCCCACAAGCTATATCCCTGTATAAAAACAGCTTTATCTCTAAAGAGCAAATAACACCCAGTGCTCATAACAGATGCCAAGAAATGTTTCTGTTTTGATTTTTGAAAATAAAAATTCAACTGTGTTCAATAAAATTCAGAAGCCGTTTTCCTCTGTGGAAATTAAAGGAATCCAAGGAAGTCTAGGAAGATAGCGACCTTCCTAATTAAAGCGGTAGCAACTGCAGGAATCCGGTTTTTACAACCACCTCTATCTCACTGTGCTGAGAACAAAGCAGTCCTCCATTAATATTTTATTTTCTCTTTTCTTCCACTATAACAATGCTCTATGTTCTGTGAGAGCCCTGGAAAGACATGCAGAGCTATGTTAATTATGGCTTAAATAATTGACACTCTGATTGTGTTGTACTTTGCGAATTGTATGTGGCGTGTCACTGGTTCTACATATAATTACATCTTTTCACTGCCATCATTTTTCCCACTTACATCACAGTATACAGTAGTCTACATGGCAAAATTGTGTGCAGTAACTAATAATGTCTTCACCAAATGACCTTTGTTTTTAAACACGTGGAGTGTGTGTAGCAGTGGAGGTCTGATTGCCATCAGAGCTAACACATGCATCCAGGAAGATCTATTATGAAACACTGAATGTCAGGGGAGTTGGGGGTCTGCAGCAGAAGCACACTCGGGGTCTAAGGAGTAGGTATTAGGAGCTTTCCAGTGTGGTCTGATGGTAATTCCTTATTTAACACTGCATCTAGATTTTCGGCTTCTGGGAACCCAGAAGTTTATTATTTGTTGTTTTATAGATGTGTGCATTAGCTACTGGCATTATTAAGTACATCCAGCTATAGTACATACAGTACCCTGCAACAACACAAACAAGCTTTCAAGACTCATCTTCAGGTGTTGACTGAGTCATTCTGAAAGCTTGAGTTTATGCACATGATTGGAGAGTGAGTAACCAGATTCTTCTTGGAGTACCTCATTAGTCGACATGACTGCTACACAACCACTTCCACTTCAGTGTTTGTGCAGCCAGCAGCTAACTTGAAAATTAAAGCTTATCTCTTACAATGCAGCCTTAAGTGAACTAAAAAAACATTTACAGCTTTTTCAAAAACCTGCATCATCAAGGCGTGTTGCAGAATTCATGCCTTTGTTTGGAAATAGGGTAACACCCTGCTAAAATGAACCCACTTTGGAAATTGTTTCCGTCTGCTTCCCATGTTTGTCCTCTTGCTTCGAAATAACCTTCTGCCCAACTGGAATTGATAAGGGAGAGGGATTAGTGTTGGAAAGCCTACAAGCATAAGTTATCCTCAGGCAACCTGGGAGGTTTGCACCAATGACCTCTTTGGAACAATTGCTCCATCCACGTCCTTCACAGGAAATGTGAAGGTGGAGAGATAGACCACTTCAGGTTTACTGTGGAATAAGGATGTGTAAAGGAAGGTGCTGGAGGGTAGCACTTATAAATCCACACCTTCTGATGTTGTAATAACTTGTCTAGGGAACCAAACCTTCAATGTTTTTATGATTCATATCCTAGTAAGGATTAACTGAAATGGTAATGTAGAGAGGATCCATAGAAACAGATTTGAGATCAGCAGCAACATTCAGGATCTTTGACAATGAGTGCTTTTGTTCAGTTACTGTGAGAAACTGTAAGATTAACCCTCTTGGTATCACATATAAAGCTTTAAAAAAGTAGGGAACTATTAGGTGCTCCTAACAAAATAATTTCCTTTTTTTTTTAACAGAAAAAAAATTAAAACCACCGGGGTTTGTGTCACACATAATAAACATAATGATGAAGTCCTGAAATTACTGTAGGATGAAAATATTCATGCTAGAAATAGACATTATTGTTGGGGTTTTTCATGTGTGTGGTTTGGTTTTGTTTTGTTTGTTTGTTTGTTTGTTTTTTTTTAAGGAACTGAATATTCATTCCTTCCTCCTTTTTCCAGCCTGGAAGATTATTCAAAATGTAGAAATACTAGGAATGCAACCATTTATATGAAGCAACAACGTGTTGAATGCTACTGGGCTTTAAAAAAAAAGTTTTCCGTGGCAGAGAATACTGGAAGCAGCAAGCTAAAAGCCCTGTGGAAGGTGGATCTTCTATGATATCAGCCTAGATATGTGATACATCCTAGAAACCTGGAAAGCTTATGAGTGAGAGAAGTGGAACAGTATTCTCAAGAAATGGGGAAAAAACCCCATTCTCTAGAAATGTCAGCTGGGATTTCTGAAGTATTTAGTGATTGTCTGTGTCTGGCTCAGCTTGGAAAGCTGTCCCAGTTTAGGACATCTCTTGAACATGTGGTTCTATGCTGCTGGTGGAGCACAAGTGTTGCATGAGGCTGAGCATCCCACATATGGACAGGCTTAGGAATGTGAGGAAATGCTTTGTCTGAATTAAGGACCCTGTTTAGAGGCTGCCACGCATTGGCAGAAGTTGAAAAGGTTTGTCTTCAAAATAAGGAATGTAGCTTGTTGCACTGATTTTGTGTGTGTGTCTGTTTGTGTGTTTGTTCTAAAAGTAATGTTGGTCATGTGAGAAATTGTAGAATATAAAAAAAGCACATATATAAAATCCTGTCCTCATTTTTCTATGCTGGGACAGAGTTCAGGAACTTTTCTCTGAAAATTCTTTATGTATGTGTAGATTTACACTTGGGAAAGTAAAAAATGCTTTTGATCAAAATGGACAATTGTGTGCAGGCAGGAGAGACACATTGCTAGATTGGAAATATAAAGGATTTTTTTTGTCTTCCAGAAGTTTTGTACACATGGTTAAAAATTTTAGAAAAATAATTTGACAGAGCTTTCTCATATCAAAAATCAATGCAAAGCTGAACTGTAAATTGCAAAAACTATCTTGCTTGCATATCAGGGATAAGCATAAGTCTTGTTTTTATTTTATTTTCCCTTATTCCTTAGTGTCATTACCAAAACAAGTATTTCAGTACATTCGAAAATGTAATTTGAGTCAACTGATACCTCAATCGGTTCTGGGATATATGTAATTTCCTGTGATGTTGAACAGAGAGAATTGATTTCAAATGTATATTTTTGGATTAAGGTGAAAGGATCAAGTAGGAATGTAACTCTTATGTCTGATGATTGAATTTGACCTGCCGTATGAGCAGAGCAGAATCCTGAAGGATATCTGTGACATATAAATTCTGTGTCTATATATTAATTTTGTGCCTATAAGGAGAGTTGGGTAGGAAAGTGGTGAATCAGTAACATAGTATTTGTGACACACAGAAAAGCATCTCAGCAGTTTCTCTACGTCTATTCCTGTACTTAAGGATAATAATTCATGGTTACCTGATCCATGTACGGAACATGGAAGAAACAAGAAACTCCTCGCTCACTGACTACTCACATACTGGAAACTCCCCATGTGGATTTTATGGAGCAGAGCCTGTGTTTGAGACCTAAATGTAAGCCAGGGTAACTCATGCTCTGGGCTGGGCTCTGCTGTACAGTGGAGTTTGAAGGCCACTGCAAAATTTTCTTTCAGATGAATTCAGATGACAAATCCAAATGGGTACATGATTTTTCTTTTAATTCTGATTTCCCAAGGAAATTATATAAATTTTTATCTGTATGTTTTCAGAGAATAATTTTTGAACCACTCTGCTGACTACATTTGGCAGAAAAGCAAAGACTGTAATATTATGACTATTTCATGAAAGTAAGTGGCTCAGCAGGTCCTACTAATGCCTTTGATCTGGAGAAATGACAGTGAAAGACCACCTTTCCTTGGTAAAAGAGTTTTTGCAGACAAAAATGATGGAAATGAGAGGTGCTGTGGAAGTCAGGTTGCAAAATAATTCCATAAACAGCAAAACCCATTTTGTGAAAATTTTGGACTTGTTGAGCAGGAACATAGGTCTGTGAGGGACCCTTCTGTAGGACCATAGAAAGTTGTCTGTAGTATTTAATATATATTTCTGCATTCAAATTGTTCTTGAAATTAGTTCAAAGCTGGTAGACTGGACACATGAACATGTAATTTTCTACCATTAATGTGCATGTTGTAGGTGTGTTTGCATTTTTTGCTTATATTGTAGTGTTCGCATATTTTACATATGTCACATAGAAATATTTTATGAACATGTTTTTATATTTGCTGCCCATTTCAAGTCTCTAAATGTATTATAAATATCATCCATCTGGATACAATATTCTTGGTTTTTAGGGAAACAAATGTCCCTTTCTTGTTTCTACTCTTCTTTCACAGCCTAGATAACACCAGTCATGATTCAGAAAGTATATGAGCAGCAAAGTACTCTCCAGATTATCAGTTGATCACAAATGTTCTTTGATGTGTCTTTAGTACTCAGTATTTTCAGAAGAGACCAATGATATAGTGATACCCCAGGCAGTGGATACTTGAAAGAAGTGTGGTCTTTATTTAGTGCATAATCTTCATTCTGTGAACATCAGGCTTATATCAAGGATAGGTCTTTGGGCTGCAGAATAAATGTGACTGAATCGTTGCTTTTAAGAATTTTAGAATGTGTCCATAAGCTGATTATGGAAATGATAATTTTATTTATAATCCAGTATTCACTATGAATGTTTCACAACATATCATGTTGATATGAATTAATACCTGAAAGCAAATGCTCCTTACAAATATTTCTTTACATTTATAATCAGAGGAACACCAAATTTCCTGAGTTTAGCTTTCCCCTCCTTTAAAAGGATTAAGTTTTATTAAAGTTAAAATGAGTAACTGATCAACTCTCATTTGCCAAAGTCTTTAAATGGAAAGCCTTCTAGATCAGCTTGGTATCTTTGCAAGTCCTGAAGATGTTTCTCTCTGTTCACTCAGATGTATTTTTCAGCATTTATTGTGAACATGCAAACTTTTTGTAGTTATATTGTTTTACTGGAGAAGCAACCATGAGTGATGTAATTCTACATGGTAATTTTCCTTTTCTATACAGCTGTTGCAAAATTAAAAAGCTGTAAAGTTACAAATGGCTTCATATGAAGCAATACACAGCATGGAATTTCCTGCCAGTGGTTAAAATAATACAATTACTTTTAAACAGATGAAAACAGTTAAGCAGGTCCCTGTTTAAAAAAAAATGAAAAAACCTTTCTTCTGAAAGTATCCCTTTAAAACATTTGCTTGAAAATAACTGAAAAACAATCTTGGCATAGAATGCTTTTACTCTTTTGGGGTTTTGAAATACAACACAGATCAAGAAGAAAAATCACAGTGACAGGTTAGAAACCTGTAAAAGAAAAGCTTTATTTGAGCACAATTCACCAGGCGTACATCTTAGTTTAGTCTTGTCTCCATCTGCAGAGTAAACCAGCCATATGCTTAGAGACATCATTGTCTTTTCTCTTTTTTTTAATCCCCTGCACCAAAAAAGAAAAGTCATTAGATTTGACAAGACTGGTACATTTTGTAGTAATTACAAGGGAGCACAAAACAAAACCAGGCCAGTTTCACAATGTCCGTGATTGTCCTAATGCAGCAAAGAATGTTTTTTACATTCTGTTAGGGGGAAACTGATTAATTGGTTCTTTGTAACTCCAAATTGAAATCACAGTGTAACCTGGTTGTGCTCAGCACAGGAAGCCTTTGGGGATGCCAAAGTTTGGACACGAGTCTGGGACATTGAGGAGTCCCAGAACTATTGTGTTCAGTGAGCTGTGAAAAGTCATTCAGAAGAGAAACACTCAGCATCCTTTATTTATTTGCATTGAAATATTTATCTGTGATGTGAGGCATTCATAATAGATTGTCAATCTCTTGTGCCTTGTGATGAATCTGGGTGTCTTGCATTGAATTCTAAGTATTTTCTTCTGTGCATAATTTCGTTATTGTCACATTTCCAACCTGAATATGACCTGATCTTTAGACCCAAATTATCTGGTTTTTTCTTTCTCTAGTAAGGAAATCAAACCTTTAATTTACTGTTAAAAAAAACCACCAAAAAAACCCCAAACAAACAAAAAGCTCCCCCCCAAAAACCCCACAGCTGCCTAAATTATTAATTTTTACACTTAGAGATTAAAACTCAATCAACCTGAAAATTCATGTCTTGCTGCTCTTTCCTGATAATTGAAGGAAATTATTTATGTAGCATAGATTAATATTGTTTCATGTTCTACCTGACATTCCAGATTAAAATATGACTTTGAAATAGAGATGGGTTGGGACTGAAATACCTTATGCAGCCACTCTAGTACTTGGAAAGCAATGTGTTAGATTATTAGTGCCAAAACTCACAAAGGAAGGAAATTTTCACTTCAATCTTTTTGTATCCTGGGTGGAACAGAGAGTGAAATGAGCTTGGGAGATAAAACAAATTGGAGAAAGAGAAAAAAGTCATGATAACAATAACAATGTGCATCTTCAGTCCTTAGCACTGACTTCCAGGGAGATGGATGTCCCAGAAGCTGTGGTTTTGGTAGAAAGACAGAAAAGTCTCTTTTGAAGCTTCATCTAACACCATCGTAGGGTCCTTTGAGCTGTGCACTGATACAGAGAAGGGACTGTGTTTTTTCACTGTTCTGGGACAAGCAAACATACAAATAACATCTAGAGTAACACTTGGCATTTCTGGCATAACTCTGGGCCATTTTCTGTAGAGTAGGAAGCTGTGCTGATCCACCAGGTCAAGAAAATTTACTCTGAGTTTTTTGAGTGAGCTTCTCTTCTCTCTTCCTTTCTCTTCCTTTCATCTGTGATTGAAAAAGGGTCTTGGAGACAAGAGAAAAGGCAGCAGTTTAAAGGAGGTTGAACAGTGCTAACCCAGAACACAAAGGGTGGAGGTGTATCTGCTCACTGCTGGCATGCAGCCATTGTGGTTATCAGCTTAATAGCATAACTTAACAGGAGGAATTACACTCGTGACCTTCTGCTCCAACAGCACAAGCTTCTATCACTTGAGCTAAAGGAGAATCTCCATTAGTAGTTGCTCATTGTCACAGGGCACATATCCCTCTCTTGGGCCAACCACTTATAACGACAAGATATCATAAACACTTGAACAGCTCTGATTTTGTCCAGTAGAGGGAAGTGGATAGACGCAAACACTGACTCAATGTGTTAGACAGAGATATCATCAACATATTCACCACATCATGCATGATTGGCAAAAGGCGTAACGATTGCAGAACCTTGCATTGCTCACCACGGCCAAAATCTCTGCATTGACTGAGGAGCATTTCCACTAGAATTGCTGTGTCTTGCACTGTCATCGGTGTTTGAATTACAGAGCTGCCAGAAAAGAGTCACCTGGATCACAAACCAATTTACCTTGTTGATGAAAATAACGTGTTGCTGGGTTATGAACAGCACTCATTAAGTTCAATTTTTCAAATTATGCTCTTCAGGGAAGAAGACTGTTGAGAAATACCTTTAAGAGAGAGCTGGCAATAAGCTGCATTTCAAAAACAGGTTCCTTTTTCCTTGGAAATAGGAATGGAATAGTAAATTGGGTACTGCCACAGAACTCCTCCAAAGTGAGAACTCCAAAGCATTTGGATCCTGGATTTCCACTTTAGTGTCAATCAGTATTTCTTGGGTAACATGATAAAAGCAAAATATTTCAGAACTACCTTTCTTCTAGACCCCTATTTACTTGCTTACAGTAGCCCAGTGGCTGTTCCCTGGGGAGAAAGACAGTTACTGAATTTAGAATTGCTCCTTGTCAGCTTTAGCTATGCAGGTACTACCTACCCAGTAGGAAAAAAACCAAAAAGAAGCGTTTGCCAGTTTTGGAGTTGTGCTTGGATTATGATTTTTTTTTTTTTTTTTAATAAGAAGGCCTTAAAGGCAAAGATGTACCACTCTGCAGTGATAATCACACTGCTGTACCATGGAAACATGGCCAACTCTATCAAATATTCCTAAGCCTGTGACATGCAATCATCAGCCCAGTCTTTCTTTGGAACTGCTTGAAGCAGTCCTCTTTTTTAATGCTGAATGATTCTCCACAAGGTCCACCAGCTCCTTTCCTCTCCACTGGATTAGTTGGAGTGTCCAAATTTTAAAGGATGCCAACTGGCTTGCAACCAGCCATTTATAGAGCAGCTCCTGTTCCAAAGGCATTTTTCCCCAACAACTTTGGCTGTTTCTCATCCTCATTCCTTTCTGTACAGAACTCTGAAGTCCCTGTAGAGGTTTCATAACATCCTGAAGCCTTCATCAAATGGTAAATTGGTATTCTGTTAGGCTGTCAAGAAGGATTAGAAGGAAGGATCTATTCTTCTTCTTATTCTCATTCTTTAATGACAAGTTGCATTGCCAGGCTGTCCACTAAATCACATTAGGCAAGGTCTAATTTACTTCTTCATACCAAAATAGAGAGAAACCAGAAACAAACAAAAAAAATCTCCCACTTAGGACATGCGTTGAGAATTTAGGGAATTCTTGTGCTACTGCCATTCTGTTTTACAAGTTAGCATTTTATTAGCATGAAAATGTATATTGTCCCCTGACTGCTTTTCTCTTTGCTTTTGGAAATATATATACACCCGTTTTAAGTAATTGTGAAGCTTTAAAACAATCGGCATTGGTGGATTTCATCAAAAGCATGAAAAGGTAATGCCTTGACATGTATTTTCATTGAGAAATTTTCAACTAGTTCTCTGAGAGTCTCACATCCTTTGTCAGGGATCATCCCTTTCATCCTCACAAAAGGAGTTTGGGTTTTGCTGGAAACTGAAGATGCTGTGTTTACCAGCACTGCTTTCACCATTACACAGGTGTAGATCTCCCATTGCAGTCAGTGTCAATATTTGTGGATGTAAACACTGCAAGACATATTCACTGAGAAGGAGTCTTTAGAGAATGAAGAAATGTGTATTGTAATGGCAGAAACCATTCTACATTTAGTGCTGTTGGAGTCTGGACTACTTCCCTGTGTCTAGGGGCATGACTGGCTTTCAATGGAGAAACGGGGAGATGCCTTGAAAAAGGGGAAAGGAAAAATAGGATGTTCACAACTGGCTTGATTCACCCCCAAAATGCACCTTCTGTGCCTCTTGCTTCCATGTTTGGAGGGCTGGTGAAATGTCATGGATACTGCAGCTCTTTGTGTTTTCCCATCCTATTTTTCCTTGCATATGTAGTGACGGGACAGGTGAGGTTAACTGCAGCAATAAGAGTGGGAAATGTACCCGGTGGGCAGTCGAGGCTGCAGTAACCAAACACAGAGCGGGGAGTGTTCAAGGAGCGTTAATGCTGTGCTGCATCCTGCAAGACCAGAATGAATGCCACACGTTTCCAAGCATAAGAAATTCTGCATAAATAGGACATTCAATTATTTATGAATAGACTGCAAGTCAGTGATTAATTAGCATTTTAAATAAGGTTGATTAACACATTAACCCTATTTTATGAAAACTCTTTTAAAAGATACATATTACATGTGCTTCCATTTGATTTTCACATTTCTGATGTCTTTCATCTGTTAGATTACTGTGTCCTATAAGACTTTCTAGAACGTTTAATTATTTACTTTACAAATGCAGGATGTTATAATGATATTTGTAAAGAAAAAGCTAGGATAATGAATATACAATACAGTATTAGCAGCTTCCCCAACTGTTGACAGGAGGTTAGGGGGGGTATGGGTGGAGGAAGAAAGAAAATCAAAACAAGATAATAATGTTGCACTAGATGTATACAAGTGAATATGCAATAAGCATTGGGAATAGCATAGAAAAGCAATAACATAATTTACCATTCTGTATGAAAGAACTAGCTGAGGTGCTTTTGTCTGTATTGAAGGTAACATTTGGAAGCTTCCACTGGAAAGCAGAATATAACCTAGAAGTGGTTTGCATTATCAGTTACAGAAGAAAACATTTACTTGTTTAATAATCAGTTATTTATTTCTGTTATTAATTATTCATCTATCTCTCAGTGATCACTAGCAGACGAGCTGCTACCCTACCAAGGGCTGGGATTTACCTGCCAGACCTAACAATGAAGAGAAGAGAAAGAGGGGAAAGCCCCCCCCATCAGTAGCTCAGTTCATTTTAAACTGTTTGTTTCCATGTAGGCTGATTAAGTTCCAGAGTGGTCTAAGATACTTCATTCCTATATATTCAGATGGCAATCCACAGACTGTTCTTGTGTAATAAAGGTAAATTATGCTGAAGTGAAACTGTCAGGACTGACCTTTTTTCTGGGTCTTGTCTCATGACATAGAGAATGGAGAAGACATTCAACCTCCAGAGCACTCAGCATCTCAGGAGGGTCCGTGTTTATAGAACACACCTGCTCCGCTGCAGTAAATAGTCAATATTCTTACATGAAGGCATATCCTTGAATATTTTGTGTAATTGGCTCTGCCCCCATTTCTGCAAAAGGATATTGAAATTGGCGGTATTAGAGCTGACTATTTCCCCCCTGCATTAGTAAGGACACAAAACTCTGCGAAGATCAAACTATGGTTGGAATTTTCCAAAAATAAGGTGTGTGTGAAAAAAGGGGGAAACACAAGAGACTGAAAATTGGTCAACTAGCTCTTCACTCAAAAAATGACTTATTAGCAGGAATATCATCAAGGCACAATGTAGGTTTATGGACCAAAGTCATTAGGAAAGGCCATAATGGGCAATTCTTACTTATCTTAATCAATGAGCTTGTTTGTGCAAGTGAGAAGCATGTTGTCTACAGTATACTTTTTTATGTTGCATAGAGAGGCAAGATAACTGCTAATGTCATTGGCCTGCTGTTCAGGTCTTCTCCAGAAATTCTTCCTTTTCAGTAATATTATTTTGCCATCAACACTGTCCCTAATGTTTCACAGTGTTGTATTTCCTGTCTGAAAAATATCCCAGACAAACAAATGAAAATCACCAGGTATTTAAATTTTTGATTTGCTTACTTCTGCTTGTTGGCCTCAAAGTATAGTTTAAGCTATTTCCTTTTTCGATGATAAGGTAATAAAAAAATGGAAGTAGCCATATTACAATATCTTTTAAAGGTGGGCATTGGAGTATCTGGATGAGTTGTATGCTTCATTGCATTAAGGCACCATGTGCGAGGATATGTGATTGCCATGCATAAAGAGGTTTGTGGAGCAAGTTCAGTGAAATCATTATGATGATATCATTGCTGGTGGCCATTACTCTACATTACTAGTGGCCATTACTGTAATCTAAATGGACATTGGGAGGAGATTATGGTGAAAGGTGCTAATGGCTCACACATTAGAGGTCCTTAACATGTAAGCACCCAGAATGAAAGTCTATGTACAAAGAGTTAAATAAATTGTGCAGCATCTTCCCCCGGGGAGTCATTAAAGGTATTATGCAAGTTTAAGTACTCTTCTTTATCTGGGCTATTAGACCTTTCAAACTAGGAGGTCTAAAGGAAAGAGCTCCTGAGTAGTGGTTTTCCCAGGTGTAAAATCAAGCCGGTGGGCTGGGGTTGAAGGGTGGTGGGTGAGAGTGGAAGACAATCTATAGTTTAAGCAGGTAAATCTGTCAGATTTCTCAAGTGCGGGAGAAAAAGCTAAGTGTGTCGAGTTTTCATGTTTGAAGGAAGAAGGTGTGCATCTTTTAGGGCTTTACTTTGGAATACACTCAAATCATCCACCTCTTCCTCAGCTGGCAGAGGTGCATAATACAGATGTGCTATATTATTGCAATATTTTGTTTCAATGTTTCTTTTTCTAAAACTAAAAAAAAAAATCTAGTAGAATAGCAACATGTAGAGTGCAAATATTCTCTGAATGTGACTATCTGCTGTCATGAAGATTTTCCAATATTATTAATGTAAAACATTAGGCATTGCCAAAATCCTATGGTTTTTACTTGCTGTCTTGAATAAATAATGGAAGACAGGAATAAGTAGAAAAGGGAAATAAATTCTTCCTCTCAGCAGAGGTTCCCTTTGCAGAAATGTATATTTTCTTCCTCCAGTATGCCTCCAGAGCTGATAGTAAAAGGAATTCAGAAACCTCACAGAGCACACAAGGCAGCAACCCAGCTCTACTCTGGGAAGGGTCCCTGGTTGTTACAACAACTCTCTGTAGGTTGGAGTTTATTTTCAGGTCTTTGCATTCATGGCCAAGCAAAATATATGTAAAACTATGGCATGTCTTACAGGATCTAAACCTAAAGTATAGCAAGAGTAAGGGATTTTCTATTCATGAGCCTACCTTGACTTATCTGGTTTGAGGTATGTGGCTGACTCAAATCTATCTATTTGCAGAAAATTTTACAAGACTTCATGTTTGTACAAAGCCTTTCTACCAAGAAGAAGATAAATCATTGCTAAAATAAGCCATTATAGCCAAAATAGAAACAAAAGAGTGCAAGGTGGTGGAGCAGAAAACACTAGCTAGGGATAAGAGATTCAGTTCAGGGCAACTCTGAATGAAACTTGAGTCACAGTTGAACTTGAATAACTTCAAATACCTCGGATAAATATGCAGAAATTCTGTTCCCAAGTCCTCTGTACAAATCTTGGGGGATGTAGTCAGAGAGTGACCAGCTCCACTCTCCCCCGGGGTAGTGGGTTTCCCTCCCAATCTAGGATGAGCCCACCAATTTGTTTACACTAAGTCTTGTGCTGAGCTGAAGGCACTATGTTATTGAAGTGCACACATTGGCCCAGAAAGTTTTATCTTACAGTTTAGATATAAACTTAAATTTTTTCGTGCAATTTTAATTAAGGCATGGATTAGAGAGGAAGAGGACAGTGTAGGAATATTTCCACAGAAGTTTTATTGAGCGCGCACACTAGCAAAAGAGAAACAATTTGGGTTTTGTCCCACAATGCTTTAGTCTTCAAAGGCTGCAAATCCTCTAATTAATTGTCAGGTAGAAAATAGGCTGTACAGAAGTTAATTCACTGGGGGCTACAATTGCTGTGGCTGTGCCCTCAGTGCCTGTTACAGTCCTGATCCAAAGTCAGTTGAAGCCAATCGATCAGGCCCTAATTGCACACTGATTAGTATCGCTGAGCTTGGCAGCATAGTAAATCTTTAAGAATTAGGAGCCACTGTGTTTTTTGGAGTAGTTCTTTTCACCATTATGTGTGACTGATAACTTGCAGTGGGATTCAAACACAAATATTGTATTATTGAGAGACAACACTATGTGTAATTGTTGCCAAGATAATAGATGAAATAGCCCAACTTCCTTTGGAAAAGTTTCAAAGGTTGAAAAGTTTCAGACAGGCATTTTTTGCAGGTGTAATGAAAGGATCAGCGTGTATTTCCCACAAGGGCTTTCATTTTTCATTTTTATCCTTAAGAGAAGCCAGTGGCGCTTCTTGAGTATTGTCATTGACTAAGGCACAAAGAAGGAGAAAAAAGAAACAATTGATAAAAAAAAAAAAGAAAGAAAAAGTGAATCAAAACATGACTTCTTGTTTTCAAGAAGAAGGGCCAACTTTTACTTTATAGTAACAGCTTTGAGATCAGCAGCTGTGGGATTACATGGCAGAGGTTTGTAAAAAAAATCAATAACTGCTGCTGTTTGGAGAGAGGGAAAGAAAGGACAGCTAACTAGACCAGATTGTAACAGTTCTGCAAGCAGTCACAATGCTCACCTTACAACAGCGCAGACCTGCAAATTATTAAATAATAAATCACAAAGTCGAACAGTCTTGGGTGGACAGAATGCGTTTGACTGTAAAGCAGACAGAGGCCTATGAATTATTCACATCTCAAGCAAAGATAAAACAAGCGGAGAAGAAATGAGAAGAATTCTTCCAAACAGGTTCTCCTGTACTGAAATATACCTTTTGATTACTGATACATATTTGGGGATTCAACCGGTCAAAGTCATGCCAGAACTAAGAAGAAGGAGACAACTGCAACCTAGGTTTAGTGCTATGGGAAAATCCTGGCATTAATAAGTAACTTCAGAAATAATGTTCCTGTGAAATATCATTTTGTGACATTAGTATGTTGGCAATTAAGGGGGAAAAAATAGATCTCAGAAAAAAAATTGCCATAGAAATGTCAAGATCTCAAGTATTTTTTTTAATTTAGTGAGTTAAAACTTTGTAAGAGCTTATTTTAATCAGAAAAGCAAGCTGGAAGCTGAAGATTTGCTAATGAAAATTGTGGGAATCCTATATTTTGATAATTTTAAGCATCTGACTTAGCTGAAATAGGAAGAAAATAATTAAAGCTTCTCTTCAAATACAAAGACAAGAACAAAACCCAGAATTCTTCACTCTGGATTGTGGGTTTTTATCACTGGATTATACCATTTTTTTTAATTTGAACATAACCAATGTCTATGAAACAATATCAATCAAACCATTCATTTTCCTTTGAAGCTGTTTTTGTTGTTGTTGTTGTTGTGGCTGGTTTTTGTTGTGGTTTGTGGATTTTTTATGTTTTTCCTAGCAGAATTTCCAGCTTGCTGCACTGATACACCCATGGAGCAGAAGAAAATGTATGTGGTCAGATCCTACTGACACTGAGGCCAGAGCATAATATTCTCTGGCTGTATTGATGACAAAGAAACATTTAGGGTGGAAAAGACCTCTAAGGCTTATTAAGACCTCTAAGTGCTATTAACCTAGCACTGCCAAGTCCACCACTAAACCCTGTCCCTAAGCTCCACATCTAGACATCTTTTAAACGGTAGTGACACCTTCTTTCTAATTCCTGTCAGAAATGGCAGAAAACCACCTCTCCTTCATTCTATACTTCTTGAAGACCAAGTTTGTGAACAAACCTACTTGTGGGAACCTCTCCCATGACTGACTTTACATTTCTAAGACTGTGCAATGAAAAGAAAAAAGGGACAAGGACCAAATTCAAGAGAAGGCACAGCCAATCCTGCTGAAGGTCCCTGTATGAGTGCGTGGGACTCCCCCTGACTGGCCAGAAACTTGCATATTCCAATAACTGGAAGCAAATGTTCTCAATTTTCCAAGCACCAGCTCTTCTGGTGTCTCTGCCTCTGAGAGTTCTCATAAATGTGTGTCCTGATAAGGAACAGAGTTGTTTTACTGGTGTAGCTGCCACAAACTGCAAGTACAGATGAGAAACAGCACATGCCAGTGCCCAAGGATGGGAAATCTGGTTCAGGATATGAAGGTAGGGCCTCTCTCCCCACGCTTCCTCCAGAGCCAGTTCCCTCATGCCTGCTGTTCCCAGCCCATGGTCTTTTTATCCTTTTATACATGGAATTGTTCAGGTCACTTTTCCCACTCTCCTGATTTCCTGCTCTCCAGGCAAATTGATACAGATCTGCCCCTGCCCCAGCAAAGGCTGTGTCCAAACCTTGCTCCTTGTCCTCCAAGGACCCACAGCTGCCCCAGCTTTTCTCTGCTGTCCCCTCCAAGTGCCACCATCCCACTCCCTGCTGCCTTCACTTGTGAACCAAGTGTCCTTTGGTGCCCATGTGCATTTTCCCTTGAGCCAGATGTTTGCAAAGTCATGAGTTGGTTTTAAGAGGTGAACATCACAGGGGTGCAATAAAAATAGGAAACAAAGTAGGAAATGTAATTCAAAAGAGTTTGGGGAGGGATGCAAATGATCAGTGATATGCAGCAGAGCTTCAAAGGTGCAGACAAGAGGCTTCAACTTGACGAAAACAAATCTAAAACAGCAAATAAAAGCATCTTAAAAGGTGCATGTCTAATACAGCCAGCTGTGAGAAGGTGTTACTCCAGTGCTTTGTGTAGCCTGTAGGAGAGGGATGAGTTGAAGTGAGAAACTTAGTGACCGGAACAGAGACCAGAAATATTTGGTAATATTCTCCTGGGTGTCTTAAACATTGCAGGACACACCACATCCAGCTGAAGATTGTTGATGCATCTAGGGACAAGAAAAAAATCATTCTGGTATATCAGAGCTAAGCAGATATTTTCCTTGCACCTGCTTACCAGTAGCCAGGAAGATTTGCATCACTCAACTGCCTTGTTATTTATTGTATTAATTGAAATGAACTTCTAGGTATTGTATTGAAATTTCAATTCCTATGAGTTTTGAACAATAATGGCCAATGGAAAACACAGGGTTAACCGGGGGATATGCTGCATATACAAGTGTAATTTAGGTGAATGTTTTGCCCTATATGTTTAATTTTCTCAAATATACTCTTATATAGTATTAAGATTTTGGCAACGGAAATTTGTTTCAGTTGCTGGGATTTTTTTGGTTTGGGGGGTTTTTTTTGGGTTTTTTTTTGACAGTAAACTGAAAGAACTTGACCAAAGCTATTTAAAAGGCTTACATCTGATCTCTTTGCTACATATACACCCCCTTGTTGAAGAACATTTACTGCTGTTGTTTCCTTTGTCTCCTGTTTTAATTGCTGCCAATTGATATTTTCTGTCTTTGGTGCATTATGCAGAGAAGGTACCAGCAATGTAAGCCTTGGTTATGCTGAACAGGAACCGTCTGATAAAGAACAGATGAAACTTGTTTTAAAATATTTCATTTTATCCTTCAGGAATAAAAGGTGAGCACCTGCATAATGTGCTCTGGTGAGTACTATCAATTAAAGAGTTGTGAAGTAGATATTCGAATATTATTTATAATTCTGTTATATAATGGCTTAGATGGCCTGCACTGGAGAAATTAACATGACAGAGGGATGGAAATCATATTAGAATTTGGACATATTTGAGAGTTGATGAAACTATGTTAAAAAAATACCATTCAGAATAAACACTAATGACATGTCTTTTTATTGATGTTTAATTCAGAAAAGAAGTTAATGCCTGCCTTGAAAAGCAAAGAAGTTCTGCTTTATGCTTAATAATTTGCTTAAATTGACTGAGTTTCAGACAGAAAATTAATTTGTTAAGAACTAGAGGACTTTCTAGAAGGGAAAAAAGTTACAGTATTAGCCTCTTTTTCTGAATACCAGTGCTCTTCAGTATGTTTGAAATCTGAGAACCAGCTAGATGACTACAGTTTTTGGAATTGCCCCTTGGTTTTTGGAATTGTGCTTTGGTTCTGACTGTCCTAGGAAGGGCAAAGGCCAGTCAAGGTGTGGCCATGCCCCTGGTATTGAACGGTTGGCAGAGATCCCATAACCTCAGAAAGCACCACAGTATCTGTAGCAGTCCCCAAAGCCCAGTGTTTGCCACAGTGAATTCTCCAAATATATGCAGCTTAATAAATGAAAGGTTTTCAGAGTGCTAACTTAGCCAATATCTGTGATTAGATGCTGTTCCTAAATCAAGTCAAAAATTCTTTGATGATTTTTTTTTCATGTAAAGCTTTCCTGGCTACCTGCTTGGGAGTTGGATAATTGTGATAAATTCTCCAGCTTAATCTGGTAGCTGTAAGTAACATTGAAAGATCTGAAGTGAGATATAGGAGTGAAGAAAAAATAAAATAAAGTAATAAGACCAAATAATTCTCTGCCAGCTAATGCTGTCTAGTTTTTACTACTTTGAACATAATATTATTTAATTTTAGCAGGTATATTTATTGTTCTTGGGAAGCTCTGGTGCTATGTTAACACCTCTAGTGCAGCTTTCTGTAGTGAGCAGGCTGCACAGAGCTGCCTGAGCCTGGACACCAACCCACAGCCTCCCATGACCCACAATGGGCACTGAGGGCTTCTTTCCAGAATTAAAAAAATGGTTTAATGTCAAGCCACGCCTTTTGGTTGTTTCAAAGTAAAGCACATTACTTCTGGAGATGAACATATCTCTTGTTTAATCCTTATTTTTCATTCAGATGCATGCTAAAATGAAAGCAAGTTACCTTGAAACTGTCAGATTTTTATTTTCAATATGAAAATTTTCTAACACCAAAGTGTGTAATACTGAGCTTTTATTAAAATAGGAAGTATTTTATGATAATGAACCTGAAAGAGTCTCGTCAGCAGGGGGATTGCCAGATAATCTCTTCCAGTTGAGACTAATGAAACAGTTTATCTTGTGGCCTATATTTAATAAGTGTGCTTGGTTTTCTGAGCACTGAATCATTCTAGAGATCTGAAGCATTTTCCATACAAATAATTTTCTTATTTGGCTTTATCCAAAACACTTTCTTGTTGAAAGACACTTCCCATTGACTTCAGTGCTTTGGAGTAGGCTCCTGATGAGATGCTAAGTGCCAGTTCTTTTTTCAAACAGTATGTGAAAGGATAGTCTTTTTGAATTCATTGTCTTTAATTCTCAATTTGTCTTTAATTATCAGAATGAACCAAAATATAGATGCTTTCCATTCATGACTCCTATTTGAGAGGACTGCTCAGTAATTTGACATGAAAGCAGTTATAGAAACTGGCTCACATGTTTATTTGAATCATCTGCCTTCGAGGAGCTATCAAACAAGTTCGTAGCTGTGTTACAATGAGCCTCAAGTTCTAATTAGCAAAACTAACCTGACACACGCTTCCTCTTACTGGCTTTTGAGCCATTTTCTTTTGAATCTTTTGGAAATGCTGGAGAGCAGGCCTGCAAGAATTAATAATATTCTTGCAGCATGTCATCCTGGAGTCATTTAGATGATGTGTGTGTTCCAACACCAACCTTTGAGGTTAAGTCCTGCTACAGCAGGAGCAAAAGTCAAGAAGCAATTATATGCATGATTAGTTTGTCAGTTTTCCAAAAGTTCTTTGGGCCACTGTTTGTCCTGCCTGGCTCATTGGGATGAGGATTTAACACTAAGTTTTGGGCTGATAGTGTGTGTTGCTTTATGTGCTGGGCTCCCCCCAGTTATCAGTACCCAAAGGGCAAAGATAACAAAGTTGTGGAACACCAAATGTGCTCTAAGCCTCACTTGAAAAAGCTGAAAGGAGCTAAATGCGCTATTTTTTGGAAGGTTAAATTGATCACCTGTAAATTCTCACTTAGAAGAAGGTCTCAAAACACTAATTATGAAAAATAGCTTCTGTTCAGCTCAGTGCAGGGCACAGAAAAAAATCTTTATTCGGGTTTACCTGAGCTACTTTAACCAGGGTACTTCTGGCTTTTTACTTCTGCTTGTGTCCACAAAATAGGTGCTTTGTTTTGTTCTGAAAATATGAGCATAATCTACAATGGCCTTGATAAAAATGCTTAAGTAGGCCACCCATCTCCTGTGCAGCCTTTGCATAGCAGACAATGAAGGAAACCAATCAAACCATAAAACATAATATTGTTAACTCTTCCCACCCTGTACACATAGCATTCAGAGGCTACATGAGGAAATGCAGAGCCTTTCCTTTATGGCACTGGGAATTTTCTGCATGCACATGCTTTTGCTGTTTCATCGATTTATTTTCTGGTTGTTGGTAGAGGACCCCATTAAAAACCATGTCATGAAACAGAATTTCTCTGGGTTCTCCCAGGCACAAGTTTTGCTTAGATGACAGTGAAATGAATTGTCTGCCTGGCCCAAAAATGTGAAAAGATAAATATCTTGATGCTTGAAGTTCAAAACATTTCTTTAGATATCATTGCCATAATAAAGACTTAGAATATATGGATGCAAACAAACCACTAGAACAGACCCACATCTTTGGAGACCAGAATGGACCAAGCAGACCATCAGGGTGTTTAATTAAGTATGGAGAGCACGTCCCAGCATAAGCTATCTCCTGGGTTGTTCAGATTTTACAAGGTTTATTGACAATATTTATGGAACTGGAACTGTTCCCTGCTGAAAAGGAAGACGGTAGGTTAACAATGTGCAAGTAGATCAGTCTTTATGATGATGATAAATTATTGCTCCTAGGTTACAATGAAGCTATTGTAATGTCCATCCTAATGGTTAGTGTAATGTTACTTATAAAGAAAATCAATAGATGTGTTTTAAAAAAATCAGGACATGATTTTTTTTTTAAGCCACTAAAACTGGCCAAACTTGCTGAGTTGAACCATACGTCAACAAACAAATGCTTCTGATTCCAGCTATTGTTTTCATTCTTTGAAAAATGGATGGTTTCATTACAAAATGTGTTGGGTCACCTTAAAAAAAATTCCCAGTTGATCCATAACACTGCAACTGATGGATTTACAACAAAATCCATATCCGTTATTTTACGTACATTTTGTTGCTTAAAAAGAATATCTTAATATAACAGCTGATACTTTTTAAATCCACATTGAAACAACTGTTGGATTTTTATACTGTTGTAAAACTCTTTGTAGGGTATTCATAGAAAATGTTTTATTAATTGCCATATGTTTATTGATTTCTCTTTCATGTTGGTTCTTTTGTTCTTTCTTTGTAGTGGCAAAAGATCTTTCTGCATCATCATTTGCAAGTTATCTAAAATGTCAAAGGTGTTCTTTTGAAGTTTATTATAGATCACATGCTGTACAGGCCTTGACTTTGGCATATTTACAAAAAAAAGTACATACTTTGAAAGCTCAGAAAGAGATTGGGGCTGCATCAGTTAAAAAAGGAAGAATATTTTCCTACTTTTTTTTTTTTAATTTAAGAAGAATGTAAACAATTGTGTGAGGAAAACTGATGTGTCAGGTAATTATTGTTTTCTTTTGCCTATCTCACTCTATCTCATATTAGTATTGTAAAACAGATTGTAGGCAATCTAGGCTTAATCCTCCTGGCAGGTACATTATGTTAACATCAGTAGGGTCCATCAGGAGACCAGAGAAACTGAGAGGGGGAAGAGAGGCAGCATTTACTGTGGCAGGACCATTCCCTTTTTCCAGCTGAAGATATAAAAAATTTGGCACTGTGTTCTAACTGCATGAATAAGGGCACATGAAGTCAGTTTGTACAGCAGCCATGTCTTAATGAGATGGTGTTTCTGAGATGGGTAAGGTTTTGCTGCATTTCCTCTCCTCTGGCTGCTTACAGAGAGCTCCAAGCATTTGGATGTGGGAATGGAACAAGCGGCCCAATAAAATATAAAAAATAAAAAAGTTAATAGTGCTATTCACTGAGTTTTAAGCTAGCTATTGATGTCTAAGTCAGCAGATCTTTTCCTTTTGAAACCAGAAAGTAAGTGGGTTTTTTTTAAAGCATAACCAGGAAAAACCTGTGCTTTGATCTAAAGGTGGTTCAAATGAGATCCACACAGAGTTAATGCCCAAGCATGTCAAACTTCTTTTTTTTTCCTTAGGAGAGAACCAAGCTCTGCTACTTTAGTTGTCTGAAAAATCTCCCTATGAAAGGCTTCTTGAGTAAATGGGCTGTGTTAAAACACGCAGAGGTGCTGTCTGCTATCCCTGGTACCTGGGAGGAGCAAGGTCCCAGAATGTGGGATATTATTTTTTTTAGTATTTTTCTTTCTTTTCTCATATTTAATATTTAGAAACCTAATGAGCTTCAAGTGAAGGCTGTGCAGTGGGAGGTGTCTGCAGAGCTGCCACAGGGACCCAAGGAGGAGGCTGGTTATTGTGGGATGCTGATGAACAGGAACGTGGGTACAGTGGCAACAGGAGTCCCACATCTTTTACATTAATTGAGATCAAAGGAGTTACTCCCAATTTGCACTAACCTTTAGTTAGGGATCAGTTAATCCATGCATGCTTAAGGAGAGATATATTTTATAAGGTAAAAGGAGGGAGCAATGGCAAGATGAGCACTTTTCTGGCTCCTCTAAAGCCTCATTTTGTTGTTTTGTATGCTTCCTGTGGAAAAGTTCAGCTGAGACATTGCCCTGTTTAAGCAGCAGGGAATGCTTGCGTTCCAAGTTACTGCCTTCTCGGGTGAGAGAATTATAAGAGAAAAAATTCAGAATCCTTCTTGATGGTTTTCAATCATTAAAAAAAAATATAAAATCCAAATCACCCAGCGTTTTTAGTAGAATGCAGGAACTACAGAAACTGCTTCTGGGGAAAGTTTCTAGGGTGTTATTTACTTTGCATTTTCTTTCCAGAAATGTTGATATGTGTGAAGCTAACTTCCCAGATTCCTGAGTGGCACTATTTCAGCTACAGGTCAGCTTTTTATATAAAAAATATTTGTAAAATGATTGCACTGAAAGAGCATATGTATACTTTTGAAAAGAAATCAGTGAAAATGGTGCTCAAAATCAAATACAATTAACAGGATCATTAAGACTGATGGATTTTATGGCAGCTTATAAAGATGAAATATAAAACAAAATTACTGCCTTTTTGAATTTAAAGGGAACTCTGGTGGGTGAAGATGAAGCAAAACTGAAACATCTGCAACTTGTAGGTAAGGTTAACATAATCAACATTTCACCCTCCCAATGAAACAACAAATTATCTTTAGCAGTTTTCATTCTGAGACTCCAAATCTGCCACTTTATGCTCCCTGTTAAATTGTTGTCTTCCCATGAGCTTTGAGGGCAGAAGACACACTCCTTAATGAGAGGTAAAAAAATCAGTTGAGATAAATGCACTTAAGGTGAATAAATGAGCTTTTACATCGAGGTACTCTCTGCAGGCTTAGGAGTTAGAATTTTCTGTTGAAATAGGAGACAAAGTTTCTAAAATCTCTGAGGGTGAAATTCGCACTTGGAGGCAGGACAAGGTGCATGTGGGGTGTTCATCTCTGTTTGTGGGTGCTTGGATGCCTGGATTTGTGCTTCCATTTCTAGAGAGGTTGAATTGGCCTTGAGAAATGAAATACAGCTCAAATCTCTCCAGGTACAGTTCTGCGTTGAGGTGCTGGCGCCTGAATCTCACGGGAAGCAAAGAAGATTCTACCTTTCAAAAACAGAAGCAGAATAGAAGTTTGACCTATTTTAAAAGGAATCAGTGAAAATACAAACAACTGTCATGTTGTTTTAAGTATTATTAGAGTGTCAAATGAGGGAATTAAGGAGCTGGGGAGTTTTTCTTCTACCCAACACTGATTATTTCCCAGTCATTTTGCAAGGGTTTCATGAGGCAGATGCAGATGGGAAGCAGTCAGGGTTCAGGGGAGATTGAAGGGGAGTGTGACTGGGGGGGACACTGTTTCTGACCCCTACAAAAGCCAGTTGTGCATGGAGAGGACAACAGCAGCAAAGGGTCCTGCACTGCCCACCTTCCCCAGCGCTGTGGTTTTGATCTGCCCGGCCCCTCGTGCCGTGCTCATCATCTCCAGGCGCTTCGTGCCTCAGCCACACAGCAAACCCCATCTGCTCCATTTAATGATTTCTGTTTGATGAATTTTTCTGTATTCATAAAGGGAGATGCTGTCACAGGGGACAGCCTCAAGCACACCCACCCCTACAATCTTTATCAAGCTCCGAGCCATAATCATTCAGGCTCAGCTCCTAATATAGTGCAAGCCCTGCAGAACTGGGGGTTCACTGGCAGCCGGCTCCTGATTCTTTCATAAACTGTAATTCTGATGCTGCAGGTTTAATTAAGTATGTGGCAGTTAATCAGCCACTGAAAACAGGGGCCTCAGCTGGGGAATTACCTGAGTGAAAACAGACCAAACATTAAGGGGCTCCCTTGAAACTCTAGTACTTGTGCTTCTATGGTGAAATGGAAAGAAAGTTATCAAATAAAATCTGTTTGCTTGTGGCTGTACTGTGACAGCTTTGTTAATCCTAACAGATGACAAGGATTATTCAATCAATATAGATTTACCTTGAGAGTTTTGCTGTTTTCAGGCACCTCCAGGAAAATGACAGCCATTAAATATGTACAAAGGCCAGTCCAGGGCCTGTGGCCTCTAGCTTTAAGCTGCTGCCTTTTCTGAGTTATGTCAGGATCAATTTTTTCTAATAGATATCACTTATCCTACATGATAATCAGGCTATCATAGTCCATTGATTACATGACAGCCTGATTTAGGTCTGGTCTAGAAGATAAGAAACACAGGGAAATCTCTTGCCTGTATTGTCAGGGCATTAAATTCCTCTTTTGGAACTTTCCTCTGAAGTTATTTCCTGTGCTCAGAAGCTGAGTGAGCTGTGTTGACCAGTTACCCTCGCTCATAGACCACCCTCATTATTTTATAGAATTGCAGGGAAGCAAAGCTGAGAACTTGAATCCAGCATTTTTTTGTCATCTGAATTGTGGAGAGGTTGTCTGAGTCTGTCAGCACTGATTGCTGTTCCAGTGTGAGCTGTTGGTTCATTTGGAAGGCTCCACTAGACTTGAGAACCATTGTCTTTAGGAAAATCCCTGTTTGGGGGTCTGGGTTGGGTAAGCACTAAGTGTGATAAAACAGAAGTGTGAAATGTCATCTTCTTTATGTATGACCCCAAATATCACATTTTGGTTTCTATTAACAAGGTTTTCTTGAGCTATCTTGATGTTTGCGGTACTGTGCTTATTGTGGTGCTGGGGTTGAGCTTCCCTGTTTTTCAAGGTATCCAAAAAGGCTGAAGGAAGGCACTTGTAGCTGAAGTGTCCAGAAAATCATTCCAGTGCTCTTTGCTGAATGAGAATTAAGTAGCTGCAGTCACACTGGTGAAAGCTGAGGAAATGCCCTCCCTTGTTGGGAGGGATCCTGTAAACTCTCACCTAGGTGCTTCTGCACCAGCTTTTACTTCCCATAAGGGCCAGAATTAATCTTGTATATCTTTTTCTGTGAACAGTTCTTCTCTCTTTTGGTCTGTGGGTCCTACTGTAAGACTTAGAAAAGAGAAAAAAGGGGAGAAAATAGACCTGCCTGCTTATATTTCAGTATGCTACTGTTAAGGTTTTTAACTTACTGCTCCTTCAGATTCCAAGCTAAGATTATGTTAATTTTCAGAGCAAAATAAAAATTGTATATCCAGATGTGGTGTTGGAGTAGCTATGAGATACATGTGCCATTATTGTTTTTTGTCACTATTGCTTTTGCATACAGTCTGATCTTAGAGTTCCTTTATCTTTCAATCTGTGCTTCTAAGCAAGAGCGTAATAATTCTTAGTCTTTACTGACAATTTTATTATAACTACAGATCAAATATGTATGGGGGTTTTGGGGTTTTAAGTCATTTGTTTTTACCACAAAACAATTTGTAAACATAGCAAAGTTCTAATTTCAAACAAGAGGGTGAGAAACTGATTTTAGTATGTTAAAGAGCATACTGGTGTTCACTGGGGAACCTCTGGTTTCTCTTTTAAGGCCCAGTAAACTTTGTTTTCTGTAGCTCTTACAGCCTTTTGTTATGTGTTTATTTTGAAATTTATAAAAGATCAAGGAGCTAGAGATCACATCAATGTATAGGAATAGATAAAACTGTGCTACACTGAACTTTACTAACATATAAATAGAAATACTAAAGAAAATGCTACAGTGTGATCCAACTATCAAACAAATCAAATCTATGTTTCATGTGAGAAAATACAATGAAGTCCAAATATTATGGGGAAAAAAAAGGCATTTTTGTTTCACTAAGGTGTACATGTTAAATAATCAAAGGATTCAACATGACAATATGGTTATAGATAGTTATCTTAAGTGCCTTCTGTGGTGAGGAACCGAAATTAAGAACTTGAACAAAACATGATACATGAAAGTGCAGGTTCTACAAACACTGGGTTGCTTATTAAAACTACTTTGATCCCTCGTTTCTTTGATATCCTAGGTCTTATAAAGAATTCACTTTCAGGGGTAAATATAGGTAGTTCAGAGAGACTTTATGACATACTGTACATACTGCTCTTTCAGAGACACTTTTTAATTACTTAAGAAAAAAAAAATGCAGCGAGAGAAAAATGCTGATAGAGTAACTATCTACTGATGTTAGTTTTTAACTGCTGATTATTTTGGTGTAACCTATTTGAATAATTCTCTTCTCAGAAGCAGGTCAGGCTTGAGAATCTGAACATATCTGCTAACATTCAGATTAGCAGGACGAGACATTGGTTCACACAGCAGATGGGGTATATGCCTGTCCCTAAAAAGATCACATATTTGCTTGCTTCTCAAATATTATCCAGGCACCTGCTGGAAACGCTGGATTTTTTGCTGCTGTTCACTACCTTGGCTCCCTGAGCAGGACTGCAGGGAATTCTCAGAGAGGAATCAATATTATTAACGTTTATTCTCTTTTTCCAATCACTTTGAGACCCAGTTTTCTAGTCACTGAGGCCTGCATGAGGCTGGAGGTAGTTCCAATGAAAATGCATAATTCTGTGTTCAAACACACTGCTTCAGTTTTTTACCTTTGTTCTTTAAAACTACTGTCAGCAAATCCAGGGCAATGTTATAGCCCCTGCACAGACTCTTGTGTTCTAGAAATGTGGGTTTGGATCTGACTTTTGTGTTGAGGCTTTTCTGCATAATGGGCAGATGCTAAACCTGGTGCTGTGATGTGGGGCTGAGTGGTGGGAAGGATCAAGTTCAGGTAACAGCCCAAGATCTCTTTGTAATGGGTAACTGCACTGCAGGCAGGTTTTATTTTATAAACTTCAGTGGGGTAGACTTCTAGCAGCTCAAAAGCTTCGACATACCTTTTTACACCTAGGAATGTGAAAGGATGGCTTTTAATAAACCCCATTTCCCCAATTTTGAATGCTATGTGGACGAACAGGTATGGATTGTGTTAGTGTAATGATTATCAGGTAACAAAGTTTGGGTTTGAAATGAACCAGTGAAATAGTTTCTTAATATACCTTGGGTATTTAGGGGAAAATGGCTTTTCTGTCATTTTGGTCAGATGAGCTTGAAAATGAAAACAAAATATATAGGACTGGAAGCTGGATGCTGAAAACACATTGTAGTCAGATCCAGTCTTTGATACAAACTGCAGTCGTATTTTGACCTGCATATTTTTGGCTTTAAGGTATGGTTGGGATGCTCACTATTTTCTTGTTTTAAAACTACAAACCAAATGAAAATCTGGAATCTCTGGAATTTGCTCAAGTAAAAACCCTAAACCAGTTTTATTAGATCAGTTCTGTGTCTTTCATGACTCCTCTTTTTTTTTTTTTTTTCCCCAACAAGCAACTTAAAACTAAAAACATAAAACAACTTCAAATTCCAGACAAAAGCATTTATTAATGATACAAATGTACTCACGCTGTCAGGCAGATTGGTACTGTCAAAAAAATTGCCACATTACCAGAGGTGATTCAGTCTGAAAATGGGACTGTTGCACTGCTAAATTTTTTTCCCCTTTCAGTATAGGTACCTTATTAAACTAGTCTTTTTCTACAAGATTTTCCTATTATGATATTTTTTAATTTAAAAGTTTAATTAACAGATGACAAACACAGTTTGGAAGGATGTTCATGTTTCCAAAACCCAAACAGATCCCTCAGTACAGGTTCATTTGTGATTTTTTTACAAGGCAGAGCTCTGGTTCCTTTGCTCTAAATTCCATTTTCCAGCTTCGAGCTGACAAGACTGGCAGCAGCAAAACCTGTGACACCCAAATGAGCAGTGCCAATTCACCAATTACACCCAGGGGCATTTGGTGAAAGTGCAAATCTTCACAGAGCACTTGCCAAAGCAAGGATATTTGATAGGTGTCCCTATCAAATATCAGAGCCCTCAGCATCTTTGTGAAATGCCCTCACATGCAAGAGCATCTCTGCAGAGTCCTCCCTGCAGACAATCCTAAACCTTAACCCACACTTGAAAATAAAAGTATAGCTTCCCCTTATTTCTTGTGTCTCCTTGTGTTTTTATTCACTACCTCATCCTGCCTTTAATTAATTAATTATCTGTCCAATAACCTGTTGCATTTAATTGATCTATTAATCTAAAAGGTAACTATGACTCAGCTTAGTAATATTTTGAAATCTGTGGGTACATATTTGTCAAAGTTTTGGGAATCTACAAAGCACTTCTGTGATCAACCCACATTATCTAATGCATTTCTATTATAATTTAAATTTACAATTTCCGTACTCAAGGTCTTTGAAACTAATTAATGAATATCCTTTCAGAGATTATTTATATATTTGTATTAGCTTTGTGTATTCTTTATGGTAAAGTTCTTGGAATGCTACTATTAAACAGATGTCTGTGTTCTCTCCTTAAATCTTCTGATGTTTTTGTGGATTGCAGATGATGGACAGCTAGAAAAAAATGAGAGGCTTAAACCAAGAAAAGGATTAATTTTTTTATTTTTAAATTATAAACTCTACTTTCCATCTTCAATATCTCATTGTGATGAAGAATTTAAGATCTCCCTTTGAAAGACTTTTATATTAATAAACCATTTCAGACATGTTTAACCACCTCACATATAATAGAATTCCTTCAGACAGACAAGATATAAAAGTTTTCCTTGGGTTGTTATATCACTGTTAGACTATGCAAGCTCCCCATTAATTGAGACTTGAAAAAACATAATTTGTCATTTCCAGGTGGAGGGGAACCAAAACAACCTCCCTGTAAATGCAGTCCTGTTTGGGGTAGTCTTTGGAGTGTGCTTCACTCTTTTTTCCCCCTCTTTTATTTGACTTAGATCAAACATTCAAGCACTGTCTGTAACTAATATTGTTTCCTGGCCTAAACAGATAATTGCCCTTCTGGATGTATAAAAGATGTCTCATGGAGCAAAGTGAAATATCATTAATAAAGGAGAATGATTTACTCACGAATTCTTCAAGAAGTAAGATTAATAAGCCATCCCCTGGTGTTAGATATAATCTTCAGATCTCTCTTCACTGCATGACTTATTTTTGCAACAACTGCACTATTCAATCATTAATCATTACACTCGGTGAGCAGTTTATCTGTGCTAATGTGCATGCTATACACAATCAACAACTCTCTCTTACACTTGAAGAACGAGGAGGAGGAAAAGCAGGCGCTACAGTGTGGTGAGAATGAAATAAAATGAGGCTGCCATATGATACATACATTTTCATTCCAGATATAGCAACTTCAGTTAGAAGGTATCTCTTTCCTAATGAAAGCAAGATTGCATTTCAGTGTGGAGTAAAGCTTGTAAGGGAGAAATCGTGTGTGGGCCTTAAAAAGATATCTGTTTTCTTACCTATTCTTGTGAGAGTAAAGGAGCCACAGCTTTGGCTCTTACCTGTGTGCCAAGAAGGTAACCTGCGTCCCCCAGAGCAGCTCAGCTGTGCTAGCACTGAACTCCACGTGGGCTAATTTATCTTGAATTTAAACCTATTTTTATATGGTACAAGCCTGAGCATAGACCACTCCAGAGATGAACTGAAGAGGGGATGAGAACTGCTTTGTTTAGCAGTTGTTGGATGATTTTTGGAGCCTGCATGAACCCTGTGGGTGTTGGCAGTGTGTGTAAGGGGGGTGCATAGCAGGTCCCCCTTTGGTTTTATTAGTAAAAATGATATGGCAGTAAAGCATTTTACATACCAGAGAGTTTTGTCATAAGTAATAGAGCTGAACTCCATTATCAGTGACAGAACAGTGCAAACCACATAGTCCAGTTTGGAGTTTGTCTTCCAGCAAATTCGCCTCACTTTTGCTTCATCTTTACAAAACTGATTTGCCAGACAGCTAATGAAATAGGTAGTAAAACTGTCATCAAAGAGGAGACTCAAAAGTTCAGATTTAATATTTCTGATCTACCTGGACCTATAATTATAATAAAGTAGTAAAGATTATTAGTTTCATACAATCTGACAGGAATGTGAAATTAATCTCTTATTTTTAAATCCAATTAGTTTTCATATACAAATATCCACCACTACTCTAGATACACAAATCAGTTTAATTTATTTCTTCTATGTATGAGCAATAAGGATCTCTATTGTACTTCTATTTTTCTTACTGTGGATGCTGACAGCAACCTGACAATGCAGTTAGAGCTCTGTAGCTGGATCAAGTGCTCATGATTAGGAGCTCATTGTGTTCTCTAGCAAAAAAAAAAAAAAAAGGCAGTGGAGGGAGAATGGAGCAGGGAAACCCCAATCCAGTCTCTAAAATAAGTTGGCCACTGTCCAGGCAATCCTGCACCTGCAATGAGTGGAGACAAGTGTGGGATGAGATGAGGTGGATCCTGTGTGGGCAAGGCCAAGGAATGGAAAAAAAACATGGAAGAAATGTCAAGTTTAGTTTGGCTCTTCTCTGCCCCTGCGTAAGGCTTTTGGTGAGCAAAAGAACTCAAGACTTCTGTAATGGAAAAAGATGGTCTGAGGGAAAGTGAAAACACATGGTTTTAAGTGATTGTTAGCATTTTAGAGAGATAGCATAAAATAGGGGGACAATTAAACATAGGAAATAGCTGTTGCGTTTCCACATCACATTATCTTGAAGTAATTGAAAATGTTCCATTGATCTTGCTTTTTTTCCAGTGGAGAACTTATTCAAAAACACTTTATTGAAGCCAATATCTATGTATCAGGAATCTTTCCTAATGACTGGATATTGCTTATAACTGGAAAGGAAATTTTGTAATATTTGTTGCCTGAAATGCCAGGCTCACCTCTCATGAAGAATGTCCAAGTGCTTCATAAATATTCATTAATACAGTAGTAGAGTAACATTCTCATTGTGGAGTTAAAGCACAAGGCATGGTGTGTAATTCTGAACTGGCTCTGGGGAAAACCCTCTGGTACATGCTAAGGTCCCACGAATGAGAGAGTTCAAGCTATTTTTTATCCACTGCCTTTTGGTGAGAGCATTCCCAGTCTCTCATTGGTTTGGAGGGCTGCTGGGTCACCTGTGTGTCCTTCAGAGCCAGCTCTCTTTCTGCAAGCGAGTGATGCTTTGTGCTGTGTCAGAAGGGCTCTCTGAGCCAGAAACCTCTGCAAAACCACCATTCCCTTCTGGCCTCAACTGCCACTGCAGGCACAGGGCAGGAATCAATCAAAGCTTAAGCTTCTGATGTATCTTGTGGGGCTGCAGTTTTAAACTGGGAAACACCTACCTATTTCAGGCATTATGACTTCTTCTGCTGTCTAATTAAATGAGAGCATATGCCATCTTTTGTTGATTTCATATTTTGAGAGGTTTTTCTTACTGGCTAAATGCTCTAGGAAACTTTAACTGAGCATGCTTGATTATTGTGGAGAGAGCTGACTCCTTCCTGGTGATCTACCTGGCCCCAATAGCAAGGCACTGAGCAAGGTGAAAAATGCTCACAGCATCTCCATTTTCAGTAGGAGTGCTGGCACTGGCTGCTTCTCCCTTCCAGTGGAAGTGATTGTCACATAATTGTCATGGTGCGTGTTTGTCCAGCTTCTACCAACACCCACCCAAAAAGTGTGATAATTAAATGTGCACTGCAGCTATTGAATGACTTCCCAGTTACACAGGAACGTGCCCTAGTTTGGATCAAGGGCTGCATTCAGATCTGTCAGGTTTATGGCGGGTTCCCACAGCAGTACCAAATCCCTGTTTGTGAACGAGAGAATCCTAGTTTGTTTCATATTTACAAACCACACTGTCATTACCACTGATGCAGTATCAGCTATGATAATTATCACTGTGCCTTCAGCTTCAACAGAGCAGACATTTGTCTGATCCATGTGGAGGGTTGCCAAGTTGGCTTGTGGTACACTTGCTGAAATTAGATGGCTTTTTTCAGCTTGGATTGCACCAACACCCACTCATGTTAACTGTGAAGGAATTAGTGTGGTTAAAATGACATTTCTTATGTTGTCTTATGAAACTTGAGTTCTGAATTATGAATTACAGTAATATGACTTCTGTTCCATTTAGTGACTTGGTGGAATGTAGCATTAAGATATTTTGACCTTTTTTGGCAATTGTAACGTGGAGAAGGTGGTAGCTGTAGATAAAATTAGAGGATACTCTCATGTTAACAAAATTAAGGTTGCAAAGTTTGGTTTTACAAAGTAAACTTTTGCTCTTCCAAGCTGCCTGGTGGTCTGCTCTAGTTTGTGTTTTTTTCCAATACATTACCTAAAAATCCTTTCCCTTAATTTGCCTTGAGAAAACCTTATTTAAGGAGATTTTTTTTTCCTGTGGATTAATCTTTATTCATTTGGAGAAAATAGAATCTATCTGATATTCAGAAAAGCACTTTTCTCTAACGCGATTAGTTCACGTCTACATTTGGCAAAAGTAAGGGGTTTTGAGTCTTTAGCACTGTGCTCTTTTCTTCCAGCTGAAGATTCATGGGTGTTTTTACCAGAGGCTTTCGTGGGAGGAAGATTAAGTCAATGCTTCTGAAAATCCCAATCGGGGCGTTTTTCCATGTTATAGTCCAGGACTGAGCCACATGCAGAAATCAAGGGGTCTATTTCCTCTGTATAATTGAGAATACCTCTCAGGAGCCATAGAGGCAAAGGGGAGAAAAAAAATTAACCCTGGTTGTGTGAAATCTTGAGAAATAAGTTTGTTGGTCAATAATTCTGGAAAGATGGCTTTATTTTTCTTAGTCTAGTCAGAATAGGGATGTTAGGAGTTGCCTTTCCCAGTCCAGTCACTGGAGGAGGTCTTACAGCTCCCTGCTACTGAGCATTGAGTCTCAGATAGAATAAATGCACACACTGGCTTGACCTCATGAGTTTCCTTTATGGTTCATTTTCATCACTGTCCTTTATGCTGGTCTCTGTGGGATCCTGGAGCCGACCCAGACTAAGCAGCAGAGGAAGGGCAGGGTGTCCCTTGTGGGGCTGTTACTGCTGCAGCTGAGCAAAGCCCCTTAATGATTCCAGTAGATTTGCCTGGGCTTTGCAGTGGGAGAAAAATTCACCCCGCAAATAAAGAGCGATGGCCAGTGCAGCTCACAGGGATACATGGAGCAACTTAATTACGTTCAGCACAAGTTCAAGCAGTATCTGTAGGTAACATATGTGACTTCAGAGCCAGAGGCTCAGAAAAGTGGGTTTTATATTTTGGTGGACTATAAACTTGCAGATGATAGCAGGCATTAATCTAGTTAACACTAAAAGCAAGTTCATCAGTTATCCCACGGAAAATACAGTTGTGTCCTATAGTTGACATCAATCACTGGAATGGATCAATGTTTTTCAATAAGAAAATGAACAAAGATATCATTTCTTGCCAAAAGGATATTTCTACTGGAAATAGCGGTTACTGGCAACCTTTTTGTTTTCATTGAAAACTCCAAGACTGAAAATTCTTGATTTCCATCCTGTCAGTTAAAGCACAAAAACTTCTATAAAAATACTTTAGTGAAAGCATTGTTCTCATAAATCTTTTTTATGAGAACTGAAAACATTTCCTGCTCAACTTAGTGGTTTTTAAATTTAGAATTTTTACCTATACTTTGCCCCTTGGTAGGTTGTGCTCTGCTGTCACTGAAGCACTGTGACACGGGTGGCTGTTCCAGGACATGCCATGTCGACGGTGCCAGATTGTCAACACGAATGTTTGGAGAGTGCAGGAGCACAAATTCAGATTCAGTTGTGTGAAACTTCCGTGGGTTAACTTCACTGTTGTTTCTCTGAATTCATGGAGTGTAACGGGCCATGAATCAGTAATTTTCATTCACAAAAGGACTTGTTGTATATATTCAGGTCCTCCTAACAGTGCTGTAAGCAGCATTGCCTATTAAGCTTTCTAAACTATTTAAACTAGGTCAGAGTGAGGGGAAACTGTACCAACATTATGATTAAAAGGCACCAGTATAACGATCCTAGATAGCATTGTTGTCTTTGTTCCCATGAGTCACTGCCTAACAATATGGTTATTTTAGCTCTGTGACTTCTTCAAAAAGAAGAGCTTTGCCCACATCTTAAAAAAAAAAAAATTATCAGCTCTCTCTTACCCCTTTCTTACCCCTGTAGATTATATACTGTTGCTGGTTTGCTAGAAAATAATCGTGCACATTTTAATTTTAGCCTGTCTCTTTTGCCCCTTATTTGAATTACTAATGTCCTTTCTGTTTCCTTGTAAGGGTCTGTGTGTTGGCTGGTGAGGACTGCATCCTTACCAAATACAAAATAGTAGCTCCCTGAAATGCTGCCAGGAAAATGTTTGCCAGGTTTATTTTTTTTTTCACTGGGTTGATTTTTGCACCTCTTTTTTTCTGATGGAGGAAGGGAGTAAATGAAGCACCCAAGATTTTATGTTTGGCCTTAATCAGTTTTCCTAACAATGAAAGAGTCCCTATTGCATGAATATTAAATTTTGATGAAGCTTTTTTTTTGTTTTTTTTTGAGGCTGTAGATTTAAGAGCTTGGTAACCAGAACTCCTCTGCTCTGTGTCAGCTCTCTATGAGATACTGAATATTAGAATTTCTATATTTGCTGTTCAGATGTCCTTTAATATTAATATGCAAAATACTCATTCCCTTTAAAAATAATGTTCTTATTGTATGATTTATTTGATGCGGAACTCAGAGTTTTGTCTTTTCTCACATAAAATAAAGCACCTTTCAGAGGGAGATGATCTGTTTCTTCCCATACGTGTGGCACAAAATGTCAGCATTCTTCCTGTCACTCGCAGACTCAGTGAACGGTGAAGCAAACACCAGGCTCTGCTTGTGTTGAGAGCAGTGGGGAACTATTGAGTTTTTGTTTTCAGAAATGTGCACCAGGAATCTGAAATGTTCAAGGACTTGCAGGCATTGCAAAAATGTCTTATTCAGCCTCCTGCGACCCCTGAGTTCTTAAACTTTGATCTGTAATTTTTGCCCCTCAAATATGGATTTTGTGATGATAGTCCTTGGGCTTGCAAATAAATACAGGGTCAGACTGCTGGCATTATTCCTGCATTCAGCTCATCATTTCTCACATAGTGCCTCTAGACAGAACTTGCTTTTTATATGCTTCAAATCTCTGGATCTAATCCCATAAACACTTACATACTACAATACTAAATTTTAACCATCTACATAATCCATGATGGATTTGATGAAGCTGCTTACATGAACACTGGAACGTATATATGAATGGCACCATTACATATTACCCTGCTCTACTAGTGCAAAAATCTCATCCCCCTCATGAAGAAACAAGTTCTTGTCCAAAAATACATACGCAATTTAAGCTTCCCTGGGAATTGATTTAATTTAGGGCACTGCTTTTCCTGTGGGATCTAACAAAAGCACACTGAAATCTGCAGAGGGACTGGCAGGAGTGAGTAACTGTGGACTAACACTGAGTATTTAGGAAAAGTGGGTTTATGGAGGAATTTGAAGGACAAGATTGTAACAAAACACAAAGGCACTGTCAATTGTAAGAATTTGAATCTAGTGAAATGACATTAATCATCCTGGTTAGAGGAGCACTGGGGCTCAGAGAATTGAGCAACTTCCCAAAATCTGGGGTTATTAGAATAGTTCTCCCTGTCTTTCAAATCCAGAATTTGTTATCTGTTAATAATAGTATTAACTATATATCACATTCATGTTCATTTTGGAGGTTTTCCATGTTCTTCTTGAAGTTTGGAAACCAGAACTGGACAGCTTTTCCTAATAAATCCTATCAGTGTTATGCATAGGTCCATTATTTCAAATGCACTTTCATCCTTTATTTTTGTCCTATCATCCTTGATGCCTCTTATTGGATTTGAACCAAATCCAGTTGACCGTGCAAGGAAGACTTGCAGTATTTGACTCTGTAATAATTAATGTTTGTATTCATAAAACCAACTTGGAGATTTGAAGGTTAGTTACCTGAAATTTTGGGCATTTTCCCTAATGTTGATGAATCAGCTTCTCCAAAGTGAGCTCAGGGCTTAATCAGTAGCGTGAGTGCAAGCTATCTGGGTTATTGTCTAAGGTCCAGTATGTCACATCAAGTCTCTGTCAAAGTTTTAGCCAGGTAAAACAGTTTCTGTTTTGTTTTTTTTACTGTAATTTGCCCTATTTGTGAGACTTCATGAGAAGGCTGTGAGCTACTTAAGCTACATTTGAAGGAGAAGATAGAAGCAAGTCAATGAAGAGAAGCAAAATTGACAAGCAAAGTGAGCAATGTGATAGAGCTGTCATGGGGAACTCATGTTTCTCAGAAAGGCAGGAATTTTGAGTTAGGAGGTGAGGAGAAATAAATGAAAAGAAGTAGAGAGGGACCAAACTGGAAGGGAAGAAGGAGAAAAAGAGAAGCAGCAAAGCAGGCCTGAAGTGGTAAAGATGGAGGGTCATTGTACACTTGACACTGCTGTCTACAAGTGGCTGTCTGAATCCAGCACAGAAGTGATTAATTTAAACAGCAAAGTGTTGTGGCTGGGCAGGTCCTGCTGAAGGAGCAGACTTAGTCTAGCACAGATACAGGAAGACAAGCAGGGTGTTTTAGCCTTTCTTCCTCTCCCATCTGTGACTGAGGCTGTTCATTGTGGCACATATTCCCACTGCATGTGGTCAGTTTGCATAGCTGGGTAACCATCCTACATTTAAAACAGGTTTGTGTCCGGTCCTGTTAGCTCATAATAACTGTGAGCCTCTTCCTAGACCCAAAATACTATCTCCACCTATTACTGTACCAGCTGCTTTGGCACCATGCCCAGGAACTGCTCTTCATCCCACATGGGGAAAGGCAGGGAAGGGACAATGTTGGTGGGAGCAGCACAAGGTAGAGCCCAAAGAAGGGCAATGAAGCCAGTGAAGGGTTTAGAGCCCCAAGTCTTTTGAGGAGCACCTGAGGTTGTCTAACCTGGAGAAAAGGAGGCTCGGGGTGACTTTCTTGCTCTCTAGAACCTGAAAGCAGCTTGTGGCAGGTGGGTGTCGGTCTCTCCTCCCAGGTAACAAGTGACAGGATAAGAGAAAAATGGCCTCAAGTTGTGCCAAAGGAAGTTTGGGTTGGAGATGAGGACAAAATGTTGTCCAACACTGGAACAGGCTGCCCTGGCAAGTGGTGGAGTCACCACCTCAGCAGGGATTTAAAACACATGTAGGTGTGACATGGGGACATGAGTTAGTGGTGGACTTGGCAATGCTGGCCATGCTGGGCCTTTTCCAAGTGAGATACTTCTTATAATGAATGTCCTCTGGCTTTCTGAAGATCCTTGCTATGGCTGACATGCCTTTTTTAATAATCATAAAGTGAAAAAATTGTCTGTTAGTTCCTTTTGATTACAAAAGCAATTAGGGTGAAAGGGAACATGATTCTCTCTATGTGTAGCTGGGGAGGAGGCAGCTCAGGAAGACAAACATCTGGCCCCTGAGAGGAAATGTGTGGCAAATCCAAAAATTGAACACAAGTCCTAAGTGCCCTGTTGCTGCTTTAGCCACAAGAATCCTGTCATTTTACAGATAGACTCTTAACACATAGTGATAGATGTTTATTTTAAATTCCAGTGAATCCGTCATTGAGAGACCTCAATGTCCTTGACAAATATTTAGGGATCCTAAATAGTTTCCGGCCTACGGGAGACTCAGTTCTGTAATTTCAGTGTTCTAATCATGTATTCTTGATTTTTTTTTTTTTTTTTCACATCAGAAGTCTTACAAATACATGACTGTGTGAAGCCTTTTAGGTTTGTGTGTCTGATCCTGGTAGCTGACTGCACTAGTTAGGAGTGCATGACTGCACTCCAAAAGTGCAGACAAAATCATCTCAACCCCTTTCTCTGATCCTACAAGGAAAGCTACAAATTTTGTAACATTGTTCAGTTTCGTCCAAATGAAATCAGTGAGATAAGGATCTGTACAAACAAATGACTCTCCTCCTGCTATACAGTGTTATAAGTCAAAAGTAATTAAAAATCACACTTCCTTGCATTTAGTCAGCCTTATCAAACTGTAATATGACAGAAAAGTCTGGAGTTTGGATCTGAGCTTGCCTGAATAAATGGCATAAGTCTGCTCTTCCTGGAGAGAGCTGTGTTCTGTTCATGTTCCAGTTAAAGCTGAGCTGTTACCCTCCTCTACTTTGTGTTGATGAGTCTGCACTTGGAATAGGGAGTCCACTTGCACCCCATTTTCTGTCCTCTCATCCCATTCCTGTTCAGGAGTGATGTGGAGGAATTGTAGAGGACTGTGATGATGGTCCAGAGCTTGAATACTCGACCTGCAAGAAAGAACTGAGGAAGTTGTTTAGTTCTAGGAGAAAGGCTAAAGGGTATCCAATGGAAACTTGTAGTGACCTAAAGAGTGATTACAAGGATGACAGAGACTGTGTCTTCTCAGTGCTGGCACAAACCATACAAGGGGTAACTGTTGAAAACTACAGAAAATTGAAGGTTCTGGCTGGAAATTAGGAAACAAATTTCTCCAGGAGGGTTGTACCGGAGGGGTGAAATCTATGGCCAACTTGGTTGAGTGGGAGGTTGGACTTGAGACCTCCAGAGGTCCCCTGCACCCAAAATTTCTTTGATTCTGTTACAGAGCATGAATATTCAGTTCATTGACTGTTTTTTCTAATTTATATTCTGAGGTTTAGTATGATTTTTCTCAAGGCTAGATTCCATCGCTTTGTGTTAAGAAGTAATTTTAATCCCTTGTAATCAATAGGACTATTTTTGGCACAAAGTTCTGGATTGCAAAATCCACAGATATCTGTATTGCAAATCCTAAAGGGGATTGATTTCTTTCCTTCTTTCTTTCTACTTTTTTTTTGTCTTTTTGTAAAACACTGGACTTGCTTAATGAATAAGTAATGAATGTAACAAATAAGAAAATTACTGAAGTTGAAGAAGCTTGATGAAACTGGATTACACTTCATCTTTTAAAATGCATACACTGCTTGCTTTTCTTTGAACACATGGTATGTTTCTCTGAGAAAATGATGTTTGCGTGTATGCGATTTATCTTCTCTTAACCCATTCTTGTGACCTTTTACTTAAGTAACCTGATTGAAATCTCACTTTGTTAACTTTAATTGACATTGGAAGAAAATGTGTTTTTTCAGAAGCCAGGAGGATCAATATGAATTTGCACTCTGCTAATTTTCCTTCCTGGACTTGTCTTGAAAACTGTAAGAACGTGATGGAAAACATTGAGTCTCTGTTGTTACTCTACATTTGTTGTGTTAGTGGGTTAACCCAAAACATTTCAAATTGAACTGCAAAATGACAGTGCAGCCATTAGAGATGAAAGCAACCCTTTAAAATACTTCACTCTTTATTGAAGAGAAGTATACACTCCTCCTTTTGTGCTTGATGCAGAATTAGAAGTTTGGACTGTGCTTATTACTTCAGACATTTTAGGCTGTCCAATAAAGTCATTGATCTAATTAAACCAGAGGGTAAATTACAGCTTTCAGCACCTAGATCTCCCAATATATAAGGTGGTGTTAAGTGCACCTTCAAAAGCAGAAGTAAATAAGTTAATTGCAAATCTAAAGGGATCAGTTCTATCATGGTTTATTTAGACAGTAGAAATTATGGCCAGAAAGAGCACCGTGTCCTTAAAAGTAGCAAGGTCCATTTTTTTCCTAAAAGGATAACATTTGGCTAAATAGTGTGGTCTGACATTAGGTTTCATTAGGTGTAAATGACATTGCAGAGCCTCAGGCTTTAAAGTGGCTTGAAGAGGTACAGGAAGGGTATTTTTCTTTCACCTGTCACCACTTATTTTCCTGAGCTACCGGCCAGTAGCCTGGCACTTTCAGCTAATGGGAATTAAATAATACAGCTGTAATACAAATGTTGTTTGTTGTTGCTTGATCTTATGTGGCAGTCATTAAAGTTTAAATAAAAATCTGGAAAGAGAGCCACATAATGGTTAAGGACCCTCAGCTAACTTTGGATTTTTATGACCTTCTCATTATAGCTATTATACACTAACACAACCACTAATGAAAGGCTTGGAAAGTTTGCGTGGGATGAGGCTCATTTCGGGCAGGGGGAGGAAGTGACCGTCTGCTCGGAAAGAGCCGTGAGTGCCAGCCCCGCACAGCCCCCGCCTGCGTGTCTGCTCCCTTTTCTAAATTAATTTACAGCCACATTCGTCTGGGCTTTGTGCTGGGCTGCTGAAGAGGCCACCCTTGTTCCCAGTGGCTGCCCTCGGGGACTCATCCCTCTGTTTGCACATATCCCAGCCCTCCAGGGCACTCACCTCTCCCCCAGGGCAGGGCTGCCTGCCACTAATGCCAAAGGCTTGTAGAGCCCCTGCTTAAATCCTTAGTAGCAAGAGGTGTTGTTTTTAAGGTAATGTGCTCTCAATTACATCACTGATATAATATCTGTGTTAATTTTCAATATTTCTTTCCTGAAAAAATAAAAATAAAAAAAATCAGTCTAATACCATTTGATTCTCATAGTTCAATTTACTTACTTGTTTTATGAAAATTGTACATCCTAGAGATAACAATTTTTGCTACTCGTGGTGAGAAATTTTCTGTGCTCCTCATAGGAAAGCAATTTCAGTTCTAGCAAGACATTGTACAACTTGCTTCTGACTGCAGTGGTAGTAAAATAAATCTCAGAAGTAACGGGGGGATTTTTAGCACTTCTTTCTGGGCACCTTTCTTTTTTTGCACCCCAGGATGCTCTCTGAGGCTTACACTGCTGCCTTCCACAGGCCTGCAAGGAGCCACGCTGCTTCTTTGTGCCTCCATCTTCCCATCTGTCAGAGAGGCATTGCAGTGCCTACCTCCCCAGTTAAGTACTTTGAAGATTATTGATGTTGCAGCAAAGCTTTTATATGAGCATTTGATTCTAATATTTCTTCCTTCCACAGTATGTTTTATTCAGGCCAAACTGCTACCCACTCTCCTCACAGCTAATGGAGCAGAGGATCTTTTTTATCGTGGCTGTTCCCTATTGCGGTCTGAGAGGTCTGTTTTGATATGTCAGCACAAGGAACTTTTCTTTTTATAATTACAGATTTTGTCAACCATTTTGACTACTAATCGAGCTGCAGTATGGATTACTGCCTTATTAGTAACACCAGCAGTTCTCCAAAACACACAGCCTGAGGCAGAGACTCATTATGGAAGACTTCAGGCCAGTTTATTTAGCAAAGCTGTAAAGAACTGGAAATAAGATCTTATACTGGGAAATGCTGAGTAACCTTAGGTGTAGGCATAAAGCCCTGCTTCCCTCAGGGTCACACCCTTTCCATAGGTATTTTGCTGTCCATGTAGCTGGTTGGGTGTTAGGAGAGGATCCACTAGCTGGTGTCAAACCAATGAACAAGGCAGCTCCAGGGTCAGCCAGCATGTTTAGGAAAAGGACTGTGAGGTATTTCTCCTAAAACCTGCCTGCTGAGGAAGACACTCGCCTCAAGAGGAAAGACAAAAGTGGTCAGTGACATAATTTGAATGCAAAATTAAAGACTACTGCTGAACATTAAAATATTTCTTCTAGTTCCCCAGGGATTTTGCATGGAATTCACTGTGCTCAGTGTGAATGGCAGAGGGACTATATTTATACTTGGTAAATTGGCTGGATGGGCTCCTGGGGTTTGAATTGTTTAACACAGAAAGCTCTTGATTTGAGGATATTTTGTACCATCCAGTGGCAAGATCCACCCACAACCCCTCAAGGGATGTATACAAAAGGATATGTCTAATTTTGCATCATGAGTAGCTGGAGAAGAATACAGGCCAGGTGTTGAAGCTGTATGATTTAAACAGCAATAAAAAAATATGACATATAAATTAAAATTATCGGAATGAAAGTCTTTTCTTAGAAGCATACAGAATTGGACTCCATGTTTTGATTGGTACTTCCTTCCTCCCTTCCTGGAGTAATCCTGTTCAGGTCACTGAAACTTTTTTGAATTATCTTGATTTTAGTAAACATTTTCAGAGGAAGGAAAATTGGATACCACTTCCACCCTTCCAAATGAACTGTTATGATTTCTTCAGAATTACTTAATTCAATGATATTTTTTCCTTTTCATTTTAACATTATTGGTGCCTAAAATGTTTTTAAAGATTACTATGTTTTAAAACTGTAAGTATTAATTTATTACATATATAATTAAGGCAGCAGATGAAATATTTTGCTGTGTCTAAAATATTTATATATTTACTGCAAATGCTTCACATTTATTCAAATAGAAGTAGAAATCTTTTGATTCTTCTCTGCCAATAGAACTGGCATAACTGACACAGCTTTGGCCCTGATCACTGGTATGTCAGCTTGATTCCCCAAATTTAGTAGCCTTCATATTGCATCAATAGCACCACAGCATAGCTATATTTCAGGCTTTCTAGGCACCAGGAGGAAGAGCATGTACCTTTAAATGTCTTACTCTGAATTTAGCCAAAAATTAATCTTATTTTTGTATATTTGTTTAAGTACCTGGGCAGGATTTTTTTTTCATGAAAATGTTGCCTGTAACTAAGGCAAAAACAAACATTAAGCCACTTTGTTGTTTGTCTACTTTAAATGAAAATATTGCATTGGTATAAAATCACTCTTGAAGTATTTTTTATCTTGTTTCCAAGCAGAAATACTTCAAAAGCACATTTTCATCCACTAAAGTAAACGTTCTCAAAATGAAGGACTTTTAAATGTGAATGGGAGCAGGTAAAAGAAAAAACCCTGTTAAAAGAGCTAATGAGAAAATAACTCAGGAGCAGTCTCATTCTCTTAGACTCATCATTTGCTGTGAAAGTCAGCTGAGTTTTGAATGTCTGAAAATGCAAGTGGCAGAGGGCTGTGGACTGAGAGGAGGATTCAGAGGGGTCAGCTTCAGTTACTTCAAAGGAGACAGAGATTCAGGGTGGCTTTTTTCAAACTCAAACCCATCAAGGCTGTCCCATAGCTGGCTCCTGAGCAGAGAGACAAGCGTCACTAATGGTGGTATGAAAATTAGGTCCAGCCTGTCCATCTTTGGACCAAAGGGAATAAAGAAGGGGAAGGAGTGATGGAATGGGTTTACAATCTGTGTTCTGTCTTCAATAATTAAGGTTTCCTTTAAAAAGAGATTTTTTTGCTTCTTTGCCTTCATTGCTGTCACTATGGACTTTTGATTCACAGTTTTATGGTCATGTTGTTGCTTCTCCTTCCTATAAGGATTGCCAGACTATCCAGAGCAGCATCTTGTTTTCAGCCTTGTACAGCAATCAATCCCCAGGAAGAGGCTAAGGATGTAGGACACAGACACAGCAATGCTTCTCCTAACATGTTCTGTGGGTTTCAGACAATAGTGGTTAGTGATCATCTTCTGATGGACCTTTATCCTGCATGGATTTATCTAATCCTACTTGGAACCCATTAATACTCCTGGCCTCTAGAATACCCTCAGGCAACAAGTCTTACATGCTAATTGTATATGGTGCAGTGTTTGAACTGTGAAGGGGCATGTGAAGTAGGTCCAGGCTATCTTTGGGAGAGTGATGGCACGATCCATCTTTGTAACTGCAGGACTGGAGCCTAATAAAAGAAATGAAGGGCACTTTGAATTGCAACCCTGAGCAAATAATGAGATGTAACACTAAGAAATCTCAAGTTGGAAATACATGGAGTCTCAGAGGACACACATTTTCTAACGTGGGCTTTTTATGCATCAAGACAGTTCAATTCCAAGTGGGAAATTTTTTGTGGTTAGTGTTGGTCTTCATAGGGGGAAACTGTGCAATACAGGTGGGGAATACTGCATGTTTTGTGCTTCCATATTTGCCCAACGTGCTGGCATCAGATACACTAAATGTTATGGAGTGCTTGGCTGCTCTTGTAGGGAGATGATGAGGAACAAACAGCCATTTTTAACTGCTCCACCTTTCTTTTCAAATTTACTGTTTCATGTGTCATTTGTGACTTCAGACTATCCCAGGGAAGCAGGAAAAAGAAGTCTTGTTTCATCCTCTGTCTAGGGTTATGGATATTTCTCGATGCTGTTTGACCATCAGCTGAGGTACAGAAAGTGAGGGAGATTTTTGCTGTAGCTTCACAACAAAGTGAGAACAAAGTCTGGTGGCACCCAACTCTGTTATCTAGGGAGTCTTGTTCCTTGTTTGATTATAGAAGAGGTTCAGATTTGTGTTTATAGATTTTTCATTTAGTGTCTCTCATTCCTCTCTCTGAACCTCTACAGGGCTAGTAACTCCTTCATCTGAGCACCATTTTATCCCAGAGTGGTTGGGGACATATCAGTGCTGTTCCAAGGAAAAGCCCTGAATTAGGATTTCAGCACTGGTACTGAGTAGAGGCTCTGTGTGCCTGTACAGGTACAATGCAGATGTGTGTGTAGACAGAGAAAATTTGGGTTTCCCAAGCAAAGGGAAATCCAGCTGAGACAGAGGGATCTAAATCCTGCCCAAGAGGGATTTATCCCCTCTGTCTCCATGCTCCCATCTACAGCCAAGAACGTGGCAGGGTAGTGGGCTGTACACTGGTTACAAGCCTTCCACAGCACATACAGAGCCTTGTGCAGGTGGCAGTGCCAGCTCTGAATTGAGCTGTGCAGTGACCAGAAGTAACAGGTTCACATTAAAAGTTGAGCAATGCAGACACACTGAGCCTCTACGTCTGTCATGTTGACATGGAGCTGCTTTTAGCAATGCTGAGCAGGAAGAGGATGGCTTTTTGGCCCCTAGCAGTGAGTAGAATGTGAGCTGCTTTTGTCCCTTGGTTGTTTTAGCTGTGGAGAACCTAATTTTAACACAGTGGAGGTTATATATACATATAAACACACACACATATGTATATATACACATTCAAGCTAAAATTTTAAATCATTGAAAAACCACAGAGTCTTGAATTAGAAGAGATGTCAGGGGAAAGTTCATGAACCCCAGCTGGTGCAACAAACACAAGCAGCAGCTGATTCACCTCTCCCAAGTTCTGTCAGTGTGGTGTGGCTCAGCAGGACCTTCAGCATAACCACAATCACAGGCTTCTCTGATGGAGCTGCATCTCACACATACCCTTGGTGTAGTGTCTAGGGCCAGGCACCCTAACCCTGGCAGAGGTGGCATGTTTTACTCAAAAGAGTACTTTGCAATTTAAAGTATTTTAAATTGTGGCTTATTAACAGCAGTTCCTTCCTGAGTAGTGTGTGATGGCATTTGATGTCATTCCTGTAGCACAGCTAGAGGCACATGGCTTGGCCCAGCCTCTAGGATGCCAAAGCAACTTTTTCATGGGATAAATAAGGGAGCTATGATCTTCTACATCTGTGAGTGCATAAATATTTCTTAGTTTGGATCAGATGACTGCTCACCAACTAGAAGATAAACAACTGAGCATATTTATGATTCTATATTTTGTTTTACCTAGAGACAGAATCCAGTTGTGATTTTCTTTTAATATGAATAATTCTGAGGTTACTTTTATCTTGTGGAATTAAATAGATTATGGCCTTTTAATTTAATTTTTTAAATGGCAGGGGCTGCCATTATTCCTTCACTAGACAGATGCTGCTCTCATCTTTGCCTTTGGATGCCTCTGGTTTGGTATTTTATTTGATGTGCTAGTGAAGGGACTGTAACAAGACCAGAGGAGAGTCAGAGAACAGGCTGATATTGGAGCATGTTTGAGAGAAATGTTGGTAATCTTGGTCAAGCTTGAGAACAGAAGAGGTTTGAGCTGAATTCATAGTTTCAAATCCCACGTTAAATGGCTGCATTTGTCACCAGCATGTATGTTGTAAATTTGTTCTTTCTTCTGGAAACTTGCAGAACTCCTTTAACCTGGCCCTGGCAAGACTAATATAGTATCCTTTCAAATACCTTGAACAAAACAAATGCCAATTTTCTATTGCCTATTTTTAGGCTTCCAGCTGGGCCTAAGAATTGAGAAGTTATTAAAGAAAGCCAAGATCTGAGCAAATGTGCCTGTTATAAATTGTAATATAAACCACTTATAAGTATAGGTTTTATCATCCTAGAGTTATTTCTTAATTTAAATGTTTCATGTGAATATCTTGGAGATGGGGATGTATTTGGGTGAGGAACGTGATTATAAATGTTATTTCTTTGTATGCCAGACTGTGATTATTCCAGGTTGTAAAAATAAAAGTATTACACATCTGCGAAATACCTGACAAACTTCTTTGACAAACCAGATGTTAGGCCATCTAATACTTATTTTAAAGATACAAATACCAATGAAAAAATACACGCAAACTTCTTCTGTTGCGATGATAATGTTATTGCTGTAACGTTAATTTGTTTTGCTTTTCATGTCTCCTGCAGCAAGGCCAGTGTGAGTATTTGAATCTGGTTCCCATTTATTTTGCTTGGAATGTGTAGGACTGTCTTGAATATCTTCCATCATTATTTGGACAGTACATGTGCAATAGCTCTTCTAATGTAGGGCATACTGTAGGTATATAGTGTAATTAACTGCAAAGCTATTTGGGAGCAGCTGTTCCCTATTGTTGTTGCTTAATGTTGTGCAGCACAACAAAGCCTTAAGGCAGCACTTGTTAGTATTTATGGAAACCCATTAGCCAGTCTGTGAATGAGCCTGCAAAAGAAGAGGAAATTCTGATAATAATAAGCAGCGGTTCTTGTTAAAGCAGGAGAACTCCAGCCATCCCTATCAGTGCTGGTAAAGGCTCTTGTCCCTTTGATTTATACCACAGACCAGATCCAAACCCTTTCTCTGAATCAGCAATTGAAAATTCAAGTGAGTGAAGTCCTTTCCAAGGCAATGCTTTGCTCTTCCCATCCCACTGATTTTTTTAAAGAAAAACAGAAACTTTTTCTATTGCAATCTAGTTTTGGTGCCAGGATGTACATAGGAAATACTATTTCCTGCCTGTGCTGGCAAGTTCAGTTATTAAACCACTTCCTCCAAGAGCCAAACTTCTTTGAAGAAGAAATAAAGTTCAAAGCCTTTTTAAGAGACCATTTGTTCTTCTTATGTGCCTAACCTGAATGTTACATTGTGTGCCATTTAAATGAAAAGGCCTTAATCTCTTGAAGATGGACTGGCTGTTGTTCTAGGTCACCAGTTCGGGAGAAGCAGACGTGGGTTACAACTGCATTTTTAGGAAGCTGCCGACTGAAATGGAAGGATTTTATTGCACTGAGCAGCTGCAGAGCCATGGAACAGCTTCTTGCAGGACAGCAGTGCCTCTGGACTGCTGGCAGAGATGAGGAGCCTTGTGGTCTCACGTTTGTTTATTTGGACATTAGGTAGCTCAGAGTGAAAATGTAAGGCAGATACCTCAGGCTACTTTATTCTTTCTAGCACAGTCACCTCAGTGCTACTGGAATTCCAGGTTTAGGTTTTAACTGACTGAGTCAAGATGAAAGGTACCCATCCTGTTAGGACGAAAAATGATAGTGTGTTACTGGTGGTCAGTCAAACTCAAGGAGGAGAACTCGGACAGTAATCATCAACCAGTCTAAGGACAAGAAATTATTCAGATGCAAAAATGTTTTCAGAAATCATTTGCTGTCACTGCTTGTGCTCCAGCTTTCCTTAAACAGTACAGAGACAATTAGTTGGGAAAAAAGCTTCCAGTAAAATGTTCTGCACTTTGAATTGGATAAAAAAACAGTAAGGGAGGTTTGCCAAGTGTTGTAGGCATTTTCTAACCTTGGAGCATGTTAGCAGTAAGGTACATTTGTGAGGAACAGCAGCAGTGAAATGTTTATTATTGTGTGCCTCCATCCTTTTTGTGAGTATTATTCTGTGAGGACGGGGCTGCTTTTCATCTGATCTGTGCTGCCAAGGCGGATAAGAGAGGTTTATGTGATGTCAGATCTGAAACCAAGGAACCTGTAGACAGGTTCTGAGCAGTGATGCCTCTGGCAACTGGTTTCAAGGCAGAGCTTATGTAGAGTGCCTGAGGTTTTAATAAGCGTATAGATGTCTGAGCAGCACATAAAGAGCATGGGAGGTGACAGGCTGACCCAGTCACTTTCATTAATTGGGATCAAGTTACCTTTTTACATCTGGGCAGAACACTGAACTGGAGGTTTGGGAAGTGAACAACGAGTTGCCATTGTCTCTGTGCACCGGGTTCTTGGTAACTGGTAAACTGGGACATGGAAAGTAAGTTCACAGCAATAGGGGATGTTCATGGCTGAGAGAGCACCACACTGCATAAATCATGCCTGCAAAAGTGCAAGCATAAATCATTGAGATCTTTGTAACTTGGGGTTGTCAAAGGCTACTGTTCACATGTGAGCTCTGCACATACTGAATCAAATACTCTGTCATAGTTCTCAATGGGTTTTGTTTTATGCTGGTCAGAGTTAGGGCTATATCTTCAGGTGGCTTGATCAAATTCTTCATGAGTGAATGAGAAATATGCATGTGTGCACAGAATTATCAACTCAATTGTAAGGATAATGAGTTCATTTTATTAGTATTAAAAAATAAAGAAAAAACAAAGACAAAATAGCAGAAAGTCTATCTCCTGGCTGCTTAATCCTGAGAAGTCAAAGTATGACCAAAAATAATTACTTGTCTTTTTGATTTAAGGTAAAAATGTGAAAATTTCCCTTATTTCACTTCCAGAACTTAGGACCTGCAGTACATGAAAGACTGACTAAATGTACTTAAAAAATATACATTTGTCCTCAGTGTGGAAAATTTTCTTGCAGTGTTCTGACAATACAATTCTAGAACTGAAGATGGGCTGACTGATTCAAGAAGAGAAACCCAGGTTTCTTATTTTAAACTCTGAAAAGTTTACATTTTGGAAAAGATTAGTTATTTCACTCTGGTACAAAATCAAACTGCAAAAATATTTTGAGAAGTGTTGTTTTCTGGACAGCTTTCCATAATATTCTTAATTATGTTTTATTAAGGTTGAATTGATTTTAATCTACTTTTTGGCTTTTGACTCTTTGGGATATATTTTGGTCATTTTTGATGCTTTTGCATAAGTGCAAGGCTGGAAGCCTAAATGAAAACAGAGTTTCTCCCCTGGTCTTGAATATATGAAGAGTTGGGGGCTAAAAAAAGCACTCAGTATTGTAAGGGTTGAAACAAAATTTTGACAATTGGAAACATTGGGTCTAGTACAAGTCTTCCATCTTACTTACAGAGTGGAATCAATGATCACTGGCAGAACAGGACTTTTTCTTGTTAACATGAACTTGGTCATGCGAAGCTGAATCCAGGCAGGGCAACAGACTGAGGTCCAGGTGTGCATGAAATTTGCTTCTGCGAGTGATACACTTCTTGGCAGAAGAGTCTGCAGAATTTGGTCAGTTCAACCTAAAACATATTAGCATTTTTTCTGTAAAATACATAATGAGGTATCATTAATGGCTGTATATGTATTAGATAGGTGTGTACATTCTCCCTTGCACAAATTGTGGGTCAGACAGTGAGCAGCCCAATGTCAGCACGCTGTGTAGCATGAGGAAGAAATCTGCTTTCCACCCCATTTGTCCTTGGCAGCAGTCTCTGGTACCTGTGCTGCCTTGCTGGGAGTGCTCAGGGTGTGGGAATCCTCTGACCCTGGGGCACTGAGGAGCCCTGGGTGCTGATTCTCTGCCTGGCAGCCCTGTTCTGCAGTGTTCCCCAAGAATATTTGCTTCATCTGCTGTCTTCTCTATCAGCTGATTGGAAAAGCCTGTTCATTCCCTCTGCAGTGGGAATTTGAATCATGCCAGGTTGGTGAGTACTGGCTGGTGATGATCTGGCTGTTCATCAAGTCCAGCCTCATTCAGAATTCCTGGGTTAAGTATATCACTGCCACATTATCTGACTCCTGAACAATATGTCAAACCTCCACATCAGATACAACTGGCATCTTCCCATGAAATGCTTTTTTGAAATGATAGATCAGATTAAAAACATGATTTTTTTATTATAAGAGAAGGTTTGGGGGAAGTTTTCATCTGGCATGCTTGTTTTCAGGTATTTCATTCTAAAATGTTCCTATCTACTCATTTAAGTTAATCCAATATGAGTTAAAGCTAATGAAATGCAGATTGCATTAAATTCCTCTGCTGTATTTTAAAGTTCAATATAAGTATACTTTTTTTCTGTTACTAGTTAATATTTTTTTTTATTGCTGCAGATCTTGGAGGCTCTTCTTGGGAATGGGAGGTCATTGTGCAAATAGCAATGAACAGACACAGAAAAAGCTGTCCTTGTCCTAGTGACCTGAAATTTGCACAACCCTGCATCTGAGCACAGATCTCTGTCCTATGTCTCAGTACTGTACTCCAAAAAGAAAGAAATTACCAACCCACACTGCTTGGGAATCTCAGGCCTGTTTCAGACAAGAATGGCTCTGTCATCTCTACTATTCTGGAGGTTTTTTGTTTGTTTGTTTTGGGGTGTTTTTTACGGGAATAAATCTTGTACTTCAGCAACAGAAAGAACTTCCTGTAAAAGATGGTTTCTTTCATCACTTTTATTTTGTACTGATTGAACAAAGATGTTTCATGTTTAACTTCATCTAGTGCTTGCAGCAACCTGCTGACAGTTGGTCCGGTCACCATCTTACCAAAACCTGTGCAAGGAATCTAAGGGGGTGTAACAACTATTAAAGATAGTGTTACACTAATAGTGTAACACTATTTTTAGTGCAGGGTGTAGGGAAAGGCTGCTGGCTGCATGGATTTGACTGGTGATTCTAGTGCCACTTAATGGAACTGAAATGGTCAGTGGTTTTGGGTGCTCTCATTTTATCAGTCTGTGATCCTTTTTCCCAGTCCACAGTTTCACTGTACTGGTCACAGAAAAAAAAGAAAAATACTTATAGACTGTACGAAATCTGTATTAAGACTATTAAAGCTGCCACAGGAAAATGTCAGGCAATTACTTTGGGAGCTCCTAGAATAAAACATATCTTGAACTCCTGGTTTGGGGGGGATTATGGGGCTTTTGTTTGTTTTTTATCTAGATGCTGCACTAACTTTTTCCATCTGAAAGTGTATGACACTAATCTGTCTGACCCACGTAGTCTCAGGAAGGCAAATTTAAGAGCAGATTAAATCTAATATATAGTACCTTGTCTATTAGCTGTTGTCAATTTTTAGTTCCCTTGCTCAGTGTACTAAATTTGTTCTGACTGCTTTTGTTCATATATACATAACAAAAGGTGTCTCACAGTACAGTCTTGTTAGAATGTGAAAAAAACATTAAGAAGAAAACACATTGAACATTAAAGTGACAATCCTATTCCAGCTATCAGGGTTGGTGATTTGCACCGTCTGTGCTACGTTTTGTAGCACAGGGAAATGAAGAGAAGCAGACAAGGGCTAGTACTTAAAATTACATGAGCAAAAAAAACATAAATAGAAATCAACAGACTGGAGATACTTTTATTTCATTTGCATAGCCTAAAATATATTACCTATCACTGGGAAGGAAAAAAAAAGGCACAAAGTTTTAAGCAGAGCTGTTTGCTGGAACAGTACAAATCTTCCTTTGGCAGGCATTGATCTATTTTTGACATATCAGCTATACAGTGTATTAGCTGTATATATTAGCTAGGAGAGTATGAGTTCTCGAAGGAACAGATGGTTATTCCCAGCCTGGACAGCATTTTTTAAGTATTAAGAAATCTATATAACTGTTCAAGTGAATTACTTGGGGTTTGCTACTGCAGTTTTAAAGCACAGTGTAGGCTTAAACAGTCCCTACCAGCAGCCCAGCAGCCCCCCAACAGTCCCTAGTTTCCTTTCTTACGCCCTCCTCATTTGCCATGCACTTTAAAAATGACAGTTGTCGTCCCTATGAAGATTAGAAGATCCATGTTGGGGATGTCACATGCTTTGATGGTAGTATTGCCCCAGGCGTTTGTCATCCAACCTACGGGGATAACAATGTATAATGGTGGTGCTTTTTTCAGAACACTGTAAGTATACAGATATTATTAAATTTTACAATTACCACAGGGAATGAATCAAAGCCTCCAATAAGCAAATGAACTATATATTATCACCCTGCCTTTATAATTTTTGTTCAGTTCCATCTGATTGCATTTCTGTTATCACTTAGTTGTTTCTCTGCATGTAGTTTTATCTAATTTCTCTTTATTTCAGTCACTTGCAGGGGAGATAAATGGATTACTTCAGACTAATTGCTACTTATTTAGAAACCATCAACCTTCTGTAAGAGCTTCAAATCAGTGGTTTAAGCTAGCTTTTACTATCTGTGGTATTTATCTTGAAGCCTTTTATCACTGAAGAGTCTGTTAATAAGTTGTTTTTATAAAGCCACTTTCAATTTTCTTTTACCTGGTCTGCCAAAAATTTTAACAGATTATGATAGTTAAGTAGATAATGAGATATTTACTTCTTTTAATATGTATATGGATGGAAATACCACTGATAGACCTGGCAGCTGCGTGGATTTGATTGTAAAGTGTCTGACAGAGAGAGAACAAGAGTAAAAATAAATATTGCATTATCTTGATTTCCCATCCTCATGTGATGGAGGAAGTGGCTGCATTATTTATCTAATTGAAGGAATGTTACGAGTATGTTTAATTAAATGAAGAGTACTTAGTAATGCTGGGAGTGTAAACAAAGGATAAATGACAAAATGAGCTAACATCAGCTAAGATGGTTTAATTTACAAGCGTTGTACCCTTTCTGATAATTATTGCAGAATGTGTTTGTACATTGCAATCAATGCATCCAATCTATATTCAACAACACACCAGTTTCTCATCCCGATTAGCAAGCTTTCTTCTTTTCCCAATGCAACTGCATGGCAGGTTCATGGAGCCTAATTCTCACATATCCATTTGCACAAATTTTCAGGGGGATTCATCTATTCTTCCCTCAGTGTGAAGGTAAAATCCAGCTTCCCATTGCCAATATAGAAAAAGTTTTTTAACCTGTCGTGGTTTTAAACCATACTCCAATCCCAAGACATTGAATGACTCCTGAGTGGGAAATGGGATTGTCATAGGCTACCTGAAATGAATCTTCAGCAACACAAAGTGCCTAATTTGGTTTTCTCACTCATTCTAATTGATGTTCACAGCAATGGATCCAGCATGGTAACCTCAGATGAACACAGTCTCAGTTATTGTTCGTATCAGAGGAAAAAGCACAGCACAGAAGGTAGAAAATTTACAGGTAATTTGCTCTCTGAGGGAGTAGTTGACATTTCACAGTTAAAATATAGTTTTCCAGGGATGAAAGCCTTAATTTCTTTAAGACTTCCAAATAAGTGGACAAAAAACAAAGATTCTGCAGGATCTGGGATGTGAATTTGGATGAAAATCATGTTCCTTGTGAAAAAGTCTTTATCTTTGCAACCAGCTACCTCAAAAGACTCAGTGAAAGCCCTAAGACATAATTAGATCATGGAGTTTGATCCCTGCCAAATTCATAATTTAAGTCAACGCTTAAGTCACATCTCTAACAACAACAACAACATAAAGGAACTGCCATTAGTGCATGGAAGTGATGCTTTCATGTGCTAATACCTTGATCACTCCAATTTTCAGTTAAAATCTGGACTCAAGAAGTCCCAACTAAACCCTCCATCTCAATGAATTCTCTAAGTGGTGGCTTTTCCTTAGCTGTTTCCATTTCTTAAAGATTCTTTAAAATCCATTACTACGTATTTTGCAGTCTATTAAGTGTTTTTATGCTAAAGTAAAGTTTAGAAAAAGTGTATTTTGCCTAAGGTTAAGTAACTCTTTGTTCAGAACCTGCTTCAGTAGATCAAGCTTCCCAGCATATCCATTCTTCCTAGGCACTCCCCATCTTTTACAAATACAGCAAAATAAACATGAAGGAATATCATCAAGAAAAAGATATGCTGCTTGTGTAAGTAATTATGTCCCTTGTTAGTTCACTATAAAGTAATTTTCTTTTTTTTCCCCCCACTCTTTACATTTCTTACATTTCTAGCCCTGGAAGGTATTTTTACTTAATTTTGTTTAGAAATTTGAAAAGCAAGAGAAAGTGAGGGATGATTACAGACTTTATTTAAGGTTTTGATTTTGGTTTCTCTCTGTTCTTATATCAAAGATAAAATGGAAGTGGTGGTGTCATGTTCAGGTAATGAGATTTTATATTAAAAAGAATAAATTAAGCTCATAAAATCAATGGCAGGAGGGACATGAGGAACCATTTCTAGCTCACAAAAAGGACTTTATACATTAATGCAGTGAGCATCAAGAGTTATTAGGAGTTGAAATTCAAAGCTCAAAGGATGTCAAGTGCTTCAAAAGCAAAGGCTTATTTTGTATTGTTTATATTTAGAAGTGATATGGAGCTCCCTTGAAATATTTTACCCATGATGTCAAAAATCAAAAGCATTAGGGGAGAAAGAAGAACTTGGGACATTTTCCTTGCAAACAAGAGTTTTGTCTGTGACACACCAGAGGATTCCTCTGAGGTACAGATTTGTACACAGCACTGCTTACCAAAAAATACAAACATCCTCTCAGCTTAGCTGTGTGTTGTTGCTTGCCTAGAAAATTCATAGTACACAGAAAGATTTTACTGTAACATTCACAACTTTTTTTTTTTTTTTTTTTTTAGCAAAACCGCATATCCTGGAGTATCAGTATGTGGTCATTTTTTAAATAGATTTTTTTTTTTTTGAAAAGCTGTGTGACATTTTTCTTTAATGGCTGATTTTTTTTTAATGTCAGCTACATTTTTAAAGCATGAGGCCTGGTTGTAACTAGCCTCGGCACTGCTACTGTACATCAGACTGTACTATTTGATCATTAATTTATCACAGTTCTAGCAGTTTGTTTGACAGGTGATAGTGCTTTCATCTAATGGCTACACAGCAAGTGTGTGGTGCACTAAAGAGTGGATGCTACTGATAGAGTTAGAAATCAGCAGACAACAGCCACTTTGCAGAGCTTTATCGATTTACCAGAATCATTTAAAGATATGAAACAACTGGAATAATGAATGCCAATTCAGCTCACTGTAGGGTTTTTCTTATTTAGTTTGGAGTATATTAATATAATGTTGCTGCTAGTAGTGTTTTTGTTACAACTATTTGCAGTGATAAAAAAGTGCAGAAATCAAGGTGCAAGTTTGAATATTTGTGCTAGAAATACAGTCTCTGTGTTCAGTGCAGCTTAGGAAATAGAGGCTTGGCAGAAATATGAGACATACTGGAGTATTGTAAATACTGAACCTTTAAATAAAGCCTTTTTATACTTATCTGCTGAAAATGTTCTCTGAATTAGGTGTACAAATATGAATATTACATGGATGGGAGGAGCAAAACAAGGCACCTTTTGCCATCCCAGATGGCTGCATTTCTGCTTGTTTGCCAAAGGCCTGTCTCACAGTTGTTCTTGGTTTGGGTGAGCTGGCAGGGAAGGTGTGTTAGCATGAATCCAGTACCATCTTTTACTGCAGCAGAACCTGATACCCCATTCCAGCAAGAAACAGTAACCTGTAAAATGTTAACAGGCCCTCAAACTCAAAGACTCTCAAATCCTGAAGCGACAGTAGATCTTACTTGAAATTATATCAGAGGTAGAAAGGGTGCTTTGAATTTTAAAGTAAGTGCCAGCAGACTTCTGCCCCTTATGTTGACAAGTCAGCTTAGGCTAAAGCACACATGAGTCATGGAAGTTAATTAATTTTCTGAGGTGCTGATTGCTCATATGTCCCACAGAAACCAATAGGGAAACTCCCACGTGTTGTAGTGGGAGCTGGAAACTGGCCATGCTGTGTTGTGGGACATCCAGAAGAAGTGGTGTTGCTTTTTGTAGTGGAGACAGTGAGAGTTGCTTACAAACATGAAGGAACCCAAAATGATACCAAATGAAATTTTATTCTCCTCCTCCTTGGTGTTTGTTACAAAAATCACAAGTAAATAATAAACACAAAAGTTCGACAAACATTTTCAGTATTTATTTTAAGCACATGTGCTGCCTCATCTCCTTTTAATTTCAAGTCACAGGAACATTGATGCCTGGGGGGTGGCCATGTACTTAGTCCTGAGTGAAATGATGCCTATTAATATCAAGTTACTACCAGTCCAGGTTTGGGCTCTAGGTTTGTAGCAGCTCATCAATGACAATGGGTCTGTGTAAGCCTTGCTGCAGAGGGACTCCATTCCTTGGCTTCCCACGTCAGGAAGTCATCACCACTGAAGCTGAGCATGATGATCCCTCTAGCTCTTCTCAGGAAGAGGTGCCTAGTGCTTTTCAGGAAGAGCTATTGGCACTGCCAGGCCGGTGCTGCAAAGACAGCAGGCAGAATGATGGCAGAGGCTGACATGACACAGAGTCTGAGATCAGCCTTTTGCTGAAGCTACAAAAATTTACACTGGTTCTGGAGTAGGCTGGAGTATGGGGTTCTCAGGGTATAGAGAAATGTGTCTGAATCAGTAGAGCTGGTACAGGGTGGATCATGAACAATTTTGCTGTAGACTTTTAAGTTCCTGTGATGTCAATCTGTCACATTTCCAACATATGAAATCTTGTTTGGTTTGTTTGAAAGAAAGTTCTCTAGTTACTTCTAAGTAAAACCTAGTTAAATGTAATTGGTATTAAAGTGAATGTGATATCATCTGCTCTGCTGAGGAATTAAACTATTTGAGTAATAGTTAAAAAAAAAAAGCAAAGAAAAAAGAGCTGTGCTTTCATCTTGCCTTGTTTCCCTCCATGACGGCCTGCTAGTTAGGAGTTACTCAAAGTCCTGTATAAGCTGCAAATCACGTTCTGCCTTTCCATTTATCTTCCTGCCTACAGAACCACAAGATAAAAATACCCTGGACGAGCAATTCCCTTCATCTTCTTGCTGCAACTTGCCAATTCCCAGTCCAGCTCCTCCTCCTTCCCCTGAGTGCCAGTTTGAGGGGCAATCTTTGCATTTTTGGCTATCATGTTTTCAGGAGGTAGGATGGGTTTCCCCACAGCCAGCCTGGTTATAAATAGTTATTTGCCTGAATTGTATCCTTGGCTGGTGGTCTGAAAGGGCGATTGCCATGTGATGGAGACATATCTTGTCTTATCTCCTCTCAGAAGTGCTGCCTCTGGTTCTGCAAGGTCTTTCCTGGAAGATCCTGCTCATATGATTTCAGCATTAATTCCAGATGCATTTTCACTGTGATGGCAGTGGAAGTGCTAAGTGAATTTTTCCATTTGCAGCTGAAGAAGGAAGTTGGGCTCAGGAGAGCAGATTCTCCTCTCCGTTGCTGCTGAAAAACAGGAATAATTCAGCTGGAATGAGTGAGGTTCTTCCAGCGATAGCCTTATACCACAGAGATCAAAGTCTGCCCTTCTTCCCTCAAATTCTAAGCTATACTTCAATGAATATGCAAACTGCATTTTTACCTTCTCTTTTCCTGCTCCTAATTCCCACCGTTGAAGTCCTGGCTTGAGCCACAATTAATATCCCCCTTCCCTCCAACACAAATCTTGCTTCCCTCCTGCTCTTCCCACATGAAAATCCCAGGCACAGTTTGTGTTTTCAGTGTGATTAATATGTACATCCACAACCCAAATCCTGAAGCTTCATCCTGGGGCTGCCCATTCCCACTCTTGCCACCCCTCTCAGGGTTTGGCAGGCGGAGGGGGTGGCCTACGTGGATGCAAATGCACGGCGGTGGGCAAGCTTGGCTTGGGCCAGCTTGTTTGTTTGTTGCTGCTCTTTCTGCTGGCCTTGCTCATTAGAGCCCAAATCTCTGAAAAACATCTAGCATGATTCATGTAAACACCAAAGACAAGTAGGATCAGGCTCGCTGAGGGGAGGAATAAAAAGCGGAGGGGAACAAACACTTGGCGGGGGTCGGCTGCCCGCCACGGCCCGGCGAGGACGCGGAGAGAGAGGTATGCCAGGCAGCTCTTTGTCTCACATGCACATTAGGATAAGTAACATTGCTCCTCACCATCTGTCTCTCTCCATGAACCTCTGCCTCGTTCCCATGTAATAAGAAGATTCATAGAAGTACCAGCTGTGACCTTACAGGGAGGCCTGAGAAACTTTGCCTTTTTTACCAGCACTGGGAGAGTGAGATTTGGCACCGACGAGCACAGTTGTGTGTAATTTTTTTTGTTGTTGCTCTGTCTCCATCTCTTCCCCCAGCAGTCGTGCAGTGTTCATAGAAAGATGAAAGCCCCCATGGCTGTACAGGAGAGGTTGCCAGCTGCCAAACATGGGTTTCAGTGGGCTATTTTTTTATACTGCTCTCCTTTGTTCACAAGGTGAGGAGGCCATCAGATGCAGCAAATTCCTACTCCCTGCTTGCTGACATGGGTCAAGAGGACCAAAGTAGCAGCAATAAAGGTGAAACAAATTATATCTTTATTTATTAACCTGACACAAGACATAGAGAAAGGCTGCCAGCCTTGGGGCTCCCTTAGAGACACAGAGATGTGTTCCCCTGTGGGTTAAATAGAAGCTGTGTCCCTGATGCCACATCCACAGGATGTTTGGCAGCTGAGGTTGCTGGCAGCTGAGCCCACGAGTGTGCCTGTGACTGTTGTAGGTGCCTGTGCGGCTCTGTTGCAGGTAAATTTACAGTCAGCTTTTCCACAGAGCACCATTCAAGTCCTTCTGTTTCACACATTTGTGGCAGAGCAAACTCAAAATTCCCCGACCCATAAATTTGTGTTGACATCTGTGTGAATGACTCACTTTTAATTCAGAATCATGCTGAAAAAATAGAGTGAAAAGGTTTCAAAGCAAGAAAAGATTGCTTGTTTGCCTAATCAAAATCTTGAGTAAGTAATATATATGAATTTAGCTAAACCATGTAATTGAAAATAAAACCTCAAGTTAAGCACTTCATCTTCAAACCTGGTTTTCATATAGTGAAAAGAAATTTCAAATTGAAATGTTTCATTTTTTAATATCAAAAGAAGCATTTTTACTTTTGCTTTAAAAACAACCAAATGAAAATATCATCCACCTGGCTATCAAAGAATATTGCAAGAGATATAAATCTACATTTTTACTGTTTAAAAAGTGTGAAATAACAAGATTTCCAGATTATAATTTTAAGGTAACTAAAATTCCATAGATATTTTTTTCTAGAGAAAATAAAGGTAAGCTTTCTAAAATAAAAGAATTAAACAAAAGCAACTGGAAATTTCCCTCTTTGAGCATCTACATTTCCTGGGAAACTGATTGCAACTGTATAAAACCAGTTCATCCAAACTTCACAGTTGTCAATGTGGAGATATTTCAAAAGCAAGTACCCTTAAAATTATTCAAAAATTTAGAGCAAAAGTTTATTGTCTCCCTCCCTTGCAATTGTCATGCAGAAGGAACTTGGCTTTTCGCTGGGACTGTAGGAGTGTCCGTTACCGAGACACTTGAAAATTGCACCCAATATCACCAAGAGCAGCAGATGGATCTGTCAGCTGTTTTGCTGAAAATGGTGAATATCTTCCCTGGAACATTCATAAGTTGCCTGAGGCAAAATTTCACAGTGGAAACAGTGAGATTTCTCTTTACATAACATTCCTAGTACTCACGAAAGTCGAGGTCCCCCCGCCCATCAGCCCCAAATAGCCATGAAACAGATGATGATGAATAGGCACAGCTGGGCTCTGAGAGGGGCATTTTGGAAGCCCTCAGCCATAGCCTGACCACAGGCCATCAGAGCTGCAGCACACAGCAAGGGAGCAGTGCCTCCAGAACTTACTTTTGTTGCACATTTTCACATTTAGGTGGAGACTGGAGTAGGGTCTGGTGGTGACTTTGTGCCTCTCTCCTTCCACGGGGTCCTGGCAGCAGAGCAAGCAGAGTCTTCCTCACATGGTCACCTCAAGAGCCCTACGGGAGTGTCTAAGTCACGAACTGGAGGTGTGCCAAGTCATGTGTCATTACATATTTACTGCCTTTGATTGATGATTTCCACATCTAAGAGGAGAGCTGATCCCAGCTGTGGAGCTGTGGGGGAATCTGCTGAGCACATGAGCATGTGTAGGTCTCCAGGTAGAGCAACTTTGGGCCTCAGAGAAAGAGGCCACTCTTGGCATTGTACATTCGCAAAGTGCAATTCACCTTGGCACATTTCCTATCCATTGAGAGAGTTCAAATTGTCTTACTGCAAATATTTGTGAGCCTGATCCAGGGCCTTTTTTGTTGGGCTTTGTTTCAGACAGTATGAGTAAGAGCTGATCATGTTGGTGTTCACCAGAATAAAACAGTTCCTCTGAATTAGTTCCTGTGTTTTAATGTTTGCTTATAGATAGAGTGTAAACCTGGCTCTGCAATATTCCATTGGAAATAAAGATTGCAGGCCCAGAGCAGCCTGTATTTAACAAAGGGTTATCTATGCTTTCAAGTTAATTTGTTATTAAGGCAAGGTGTGAAATTAAAATGCAGTAGCTGTCTCTGAATGCTCTGAATAAGAATATCTTTTGTTCAAAAGGATGTTAAGTGGACAGATGTCAAGTGAGATTTGGCCAGGTAGCACTACTGTAATAAAAGGATCTTAAGGACTGTCTTAATTATAGTATTTTTAAGGGGTTTTTTTTTATTATTACTGGTTTTTTAATGCTTTACAATGTCTGTAGCTAGAAATAATGTTTGAATCCCTCTTAACTTTCACTAAATGAAATACTTACTGCAAAAAGGAAATCAGAGGTGTTTCTGAGAGAGAGGTTTGTTATGGACCTCATAAGTGTTTGAGGTTGTTTGGGAATTTGCATAAAAGCCGTATAGGATTACAGATACTTCTGTGGGTCTTACACAATTTTGCTAATTCCTTTTCTGATGGCCTTGGAAATTATTGTTTATGAGTTTGCATATTGCTATTATAGGTAAAAAAGGAGAAACTATCATGTGTGCACTTAGACCAAAGGGGATTTCCATACAGTTTCCAAGGTTCAGCTCCAACTTTTGTTAAATCTTATCCTTGGAAGCCTGAAATATTCAGTGGCTTTGTAATCAGAAACATTTGTACACTAGAACTTAGCCTTATCTATCCATTGAGCAAAAGTTATTTTAAACAAAATCTTAGACCCTAAATGGAAGATTTAAGATATTTGGCATCAACTGTGTGAGATGCAGACTCTGGGTCAAGTTTTGAACTCAAATTAATAGGGTAATGGCTTGTGTGATTAGTCTTAATGGGACCAGACTCCTTCCTAATTGGAGAGCTGTTGAGCAAGTGCTTGCATGTGAAGGGACAGCAGTCTGGTTGCTGGTAAATCAGCCATGTCTTTTGAGCAGAAAGAATGAAAGCTCTTGACACAGGCTGCCATGAATTCCAGTTTATTTGAAATCTGATTGGAAAGTTTGTAATGTGACTCAGTCCACACAACCAAAACAACAGCAATTTCTGGTGAAATTCCTCCTAACAGGCTTGGCTGTTTGCACTCTCTGTCATCTGCTGTGGGATTGGGCTTTCTTAGGTGACTAAATGTTGAGAGGGCCCAGAGTGGGTGAGAACATCTACCAGGAAAAGCTGTGAGCAATAGCTCAAGCTGAGTAAAATAATGGGGGTTTGGGCGTCTGTGAAAGCATGAAAAGTTTTAGCGCTTTCCTCTAGTGTCTTGTTTTCTCTAGCAGGCTCTGCAAACAAAAAGGATAACATTTGATGTTCAAAGCAGACATCTAATTGCATCTCCCAGCCACTGGGCTACAGCATACTTGTGAGTTCTGGCTTCTGTAAGCCAGTGTACCCCTCTCATTTACTCGTGTGTGAAGCACAGTGGTGCAGACACCACATCCCTCTGCTCTGCTGTGTTTGTAGTAGGGCCTCAGATGCACATGCCAAACTTGCTTGTAGCATGGGCCTAATAAAGCAGAGGGAAAAACTCTAAACAAACTATTTGGAGCCTGATTTCAGCTTCATCTACACTAACCCAACTATGAATCATGAAAATGTTTGTTCCTTTGGGAACCTGTCCTTGTTGCATGCATGCCAAATGCAGGCAGAAACAAAGGGGTTAGAGAATGAAGGAAAATAAGACCAAAGGTCCTTGTTTTCCTATTTAATGTTAGGTGCTTTTTTTCAGAAAAGGAAAGAAACCCTAATCCAAAGAGATGAATCTGAAGAAGTTTATCCTGATTCAGATAATAAATGCAGAGCATAATTGTGCAAAATAGCAAAAGGAATCCAGTTCCTGCCACTGGATGCTTAGGATGTCATCTACTGAGCCCATCTCACAGTCTTCCAGACTCTGAACACCTCTTGGGACTCAGACAGTCACTGATGATACAGCTGCAAGTTTGATCCAGTTTGATCTTTACTTGCTGCTTTGTTGGGTACTGTTGGACAGTCTAAGTCTTTACAGGTAGCTGAGGAGCACCAGAGGAATCTACAATTTTGGCTTTTTTTTTTTTTTTTTCCCCAAAGGGGGGGCATTCCCTTTTTTTTTTTTTTTTTTTTTTTCCTGTAGTGAGAAGGATGGTGAAAACCTGGGAATGGTCCTACTAACATCAAAACCAGCAACAGTAATGTCCTGACTATGGCAGAACAAGCTACTTAATTAAATTTTTCTAGCTTCCTATCTTCCTACTGCCTATTCAAAATCAGGTACTTAGATCTGTTACTCCCACCTGACATTGTAAGCAGGTTTAAGTTAGGTTGGAGTCCCATGTCACCAGCTGGGAGTGTGGTACCTGTGCATCCTCAGGGTTTGTTCTCTGCAGACATGGTCGTGTTCCTTGCCAGCAGCTTTGTCTCTGGGCTGTTCACAAGAAGGATGCACAAACTCATGCAAATGGGTGGCAATATGAAAGTAAACCTATGTTTTTGAGATTTATATTCATTTTGTCAGAGTTTTGGTAAAAAACATGCCATGAAAAATTGGCGAACAGTTGTAGCATTGAGAATTTTATGTTAGATTAGGAATCCAGATTCCAAATGGGATCTAAGGGAAGAGGTTTATTATTGTGCTCATTCAGGAGAGTAGCCAGACTAGGTAAAATCTGAGAAGAAAAGAAATACAGTACCAGTTGTGAGCAAGAAAAGAGTATTTTGTGAGTTGGAGAAGGGGGAAAAAATCTGGTATTAAGTTGAGAAAAAAAATCTGTGTGTGGAAATCAAATGCATCCAGGGCAGTTAAAGGAGACATAAAGGTAGTTATTAGACAGAATGATATGGGGAGAAATGCAAAGAACATGAAAGATATAGCTTTTAGTGTTCACTTTTGAGAGGTTATAACTTCAAAAGAAACCCACTGAAAAAAAATAAAATGCTTCTCCCCCATGCTGAAGTGATTTGGCCCTAGGTGCCCTTGTTCTTTCCATAATTTTGTCCTCTGGAGGGTTCAAGTCCTCCTAAAGCTCACTCCAGGCAGCCACTCAAGCTCATTCACCTCAATGATTAGCGAGAAGCCTGCGGTGCACTGAAATGTTATAAGGAGCCTATCAAGGAGCTCATCGCCAGCCAAACAGATTCCTGCCTTGGCAGCATTCCTCTTCCTGGCTTGTGAGATAAAAGGAGGATAGGTAAAGGTAACCATTTCAAAGCAAGCAATTTGGGTCTTAAAATATTTGGTGGAATTATTCAAGAATAGTTCATTCATGTGGAGGTAGTGTCTGTGTATTGCTGTCCTGGTCAATGAAAGCTAAAGTCTGACACTGGCCGGGCTGGTAAAAACTGGCTGTGGGCTTCCTCAGCTTACATACCTGGGGACTCTGAGCTTCACAGAGTGGAGTGTGTGGGGAGCAGGGTCAGGAGCTCCCAGGCTTTCTGGAGTCAGTCTACTGTTGTTTTAAGTTGGACTAAACTCCCCAATGCCATCAGAAGATCACAGCATGTGAAGATCACTTCAGGAGTGCTGATGTGCCTCTGGGGTCTCACTCTGTTCAGGCCCAGGAGCTCCTTCCTTCCCAACTGCCCACCCTGTGCCACAGGCTGGCCTCCCAGTCACCCAGACCTCTTCCCCATCACAGCAGAAACCAAATGATGGCAGTGGGCCACCAGTCAGCTGGTGGATGATATATTAAATATTATCTGTTCTTTCAATTCAAAATTAATGTTCAGACATCCAAGTTTTCAAAATGGCTGAGGTGTTGGGTAGTGAGATGCCAGGAACCTTCCAGCTCTCAGCTGTGCTGCAGTCATGCTGAGCCAGGGATTTTGGCAGAAGTCTGCTGCTGTATCTGAGCACACCCAGTGTGTGCTGGGTGACAGCAGCTCCTTCTGGCTGGTTATTCAGGGCCCATAACATGAAGCTGTTTACAGGGGCCAAACACTTTCAAAACCAGCTCCTATTTAGGGCATGGGTCATGGCCCCTCATCCTGAGCAGGCTGTGAGTGCCAGCAGGTACCGAGCACAGTTCTGAAGCCTGCAGGGCACAGCCTGGAAATCTCTGCTGAGCATTTGTGTAAGGACTAAATGCAAACATTTATGGAGGTTAGCAGGTCCTGTTCCTGAGCATCTGATTCTCTGTTTAAGACCTGTATGCCAAGTTGTCACATGTAAAGGCTCAGGCTTCAGTAGCTTTTTGAAGAGATGGTGCTGAGGAAAGGTTGCTAGTAAAGTTGCTTTCTCCAAGTTGAGAAGGAAAGGTACAGGAGCTAGACTTTCAGTGGGGTTGGTTGCTAAGACTTTGGCAAGTGCAGGCAAGCTGAGATTGTGTTATCATTTCACACAGTGTGGTAAATGTTTTAGACTTAAATTGTAGAGATCATTATCTGCAAACTGAAAGTACTTGTTGATATACCTTCACCGAATGGACATGTCTGCATTGAAGTACAAAACAACTCTCCTGGGATGTATTATCTCCAACTTTGAAGGCGAATGAAAAGGTGAATAATCTATTGGACTAGCTGTAGTTTGGAAACCATGATACATGTAATTTATGGGAAATAAAAAGTGAGTTTTCTTTGTGTGTAGTGACCTTGGGCAATTAAACAATTCAGTATGATTCATATTGTTATGGAGAATTTCTCAGTTTTTTGAGGAAATCGGATATGGACATCTGCCATCCAGTAAAGGAACAGGAAAGGATATCTACCCATAACTGGTGTTAATAAGTTTTAATACCCACTGGTATTTCAGAAAGTCTGTTTGACAAAACTTGCAGAAGTCCAGTGCAGGCAGTTTTCTGAGGCCTCTGTGAAGCTGGGTCATGCACCACATTGGTACTGAACTAGCATGAGCAAGCTTGCACTCAGCACAAGGCAGCAGGTGCACAAATGTGAATCCAGGTGCCATTCCCCCCTCCGTGTAGGAAAGAACTTCTTCGGTGGAATGGAGGAAAAAAACTGAGCTCTATCTTCAGTGTCAGTTTGAATCCTATCTTTGTTTCCTGCCATTTTGCTGTTGGATTCCATAGCATGCTGTGTGATTTCACTGGGCTCGTGTAATGTACATACTCCAGCTTAAAAATCTGCATGTTCCCATCTGTACCCTGAGGATATTTCAAAAGGGGGGAATCAGAAACTGAGGAGGAAAGGTTTCATGAATTTTGCAAACTTTTTCCTTTAAGTGCTTTTTTTACACTTGAGTGACGCTTCCGAATTACTTACACCATCCACTATAATTTAATGCGTTACACAATAAAGACTATCTGCTGTTCTTTGTGTGTTTCAATACCAATGCTTTCCTTATCTATTTTTCCCAGCTTGCCATTTCGTGCAGTAGAGGTTCTGTCATGTGATATTACTCTGCACAGAGGGAAGTTGGAGAGCCCTGCACGCTGCTTTACTCCACTGGTAAGCAGTCGGAGGATTTGCTTTGGTCATAAATGCAGTTTCACCACATGCGTCTCTCCTCTCTCTTGCATGTTGAACATGGCATTTCAGCAACTGAAAATTCAGTGGCTGTCAGCTGAATCAGAATTCAAATTAATAGCTAGTGTATTTGTTTGGAATATTTTCAGCACCAATATTGATTTGTAGGCATTTCAAACTACACTTGCTTGTAAATGCCGGTGTGCAATTTTTAACATCAGGGAGGACACAATTTGAATGCTGAGTGAAGGGTAGACTGTATTTCCTGTCTTCTAGATTTTATTGTCTTCACACAAGCTTGGTGTAGTATTTTTCACACTCTCAGAGACCTTTGCAAAATTAGGAACTGTTGCTGCATAAATATTCATGTTTTATACTGCTGTATTTGTATTATCAAAACACCCAAACTGTTGTATTACAGACCATACCTGCATACATCAGTTACCTTATTCCTGCCCCTGTGGCTCTGTACCAGTTTTTCTACTCTTTTAAAATACTTTGCAAAGGGAAAGTAAAGTAAGGAATATCTCCGGGTAGACTCAGACTAAAGAGTTGAGTCATTGTTAAGAGATTAAGAGATTTATTCTTATTTGTCCTTTATCTTTGCCTTCACTTGGCAGTTCATTCCATCTTCATATAGTTAACTAAAACAGCTTTCTATCTGTATTTGGAAAGGAGTCTAGGCACACATTTTTTTAAGTGGCGTAAGTAATATAAGAAAAATCAATTTCTTATGTCCCTGCAACACTTGAGCAATTAAATTTTCCTTCCACCCTCTCACCCTGTATTTTTCCAGTGCCTTTAACTTCAGATATAGGTTTGGGCCCCTTTCCAGGAGCTGGACTTCTCAGTAATGGGTGTGATTTGTCTCATGTGGGAATCCTGAATAAAATTACCAATAACATACTTACATTCAATTAAATGTTTCAACATACACACCATTTAGCCACTCAGTAGGGAAATGCTCTTTGCCACATTCAAGGAAAGGTAATCGATACATGCTCACTGGTAAGCATATTTTCAGACACTGGTATGTCTGAAAATATCAAAACATTATAAGGAGCTAGGTGATGTAGATGACTTTGTCTTAGTAAATTGTAGTCTGAGACCTTGGCTTAGCCCTAATGAATTCCCATCCCTGCTGTTCAAAGGCAAACTGTTGAGTGCTTTGGTTGCTCCTGACTCAGCATCAGAAATCTCTAAGTGTCCCTTTCTTGGGAGAGAAGCAGTCTGGATGCAATCAGAAAATGTGCAGGACACGCTGTCCCATTGAGAAAAAAAAGTTACATTGACAGGAAAAGAATCACAGTCAGGTCCAGCATTCAACTAACTGGGTGTTTTCACCTTTCAAAATGTCATACACTGACACAGGCAGGGTAACACTGTAAAAGACAAGCAACTCAAACAGCCCATTCACAGAAGGGAAGTTTCAGATCTGTGTATGCCTATCAAGGAGATGTGAAAGGTGACCTGTGAGTCTGGGAAATTGTTCTGTGCAGGGGAACACTGAGCTTTGGCTGTGGAAAACTTGTGAGGGCCAGGGGAGCCCAGTCTTTTGGGCCTGCAGAAGAAGCCCCTTCACTCTGCAGAGGGGCAGGCAGGTGGGAAAACAGGGACATTCTCTCATCTGTGTGTGCTTACAGTCAACATGCTGAAGGCAGCAGGGAGCAGTAGGCAACTGAGAGAGGGGAGAGCAGCATCTGTCCAGAGCCTTTAACCAGTCTGACCCATTAATGCTGCATGTGCAACCCTTTTGGCCAGTGCTGAGAGGTAAAGGAAGGTGAAGGGGTTTTTGTGCTGCTCCTTTAGATTTGGAGGTCAGGCTGCACTTGCATTTGAACACTGGATATATTTGAGTTGAAACATGGGTATAGGCTAGGCTATGAAATACCAGATAGACACTGCCCAGTCTCTGTCATGTGAATAATTTGACTAATGCCTACTTCTTTCCCTAATAAATTAGTCTCCTGCCTCCCACTGAGCAGGTGAGGAGCGAACATACAGTTGCTTTTATGGCTGGAATAAAATGACTAAGATGACAAATACGGGTGAAGATCTGTCAGAGCTGACAAAAGAGAAGGAACCAACCGTCCTCATATGTGAATACTGAAGTCAGACAAATGTATAATGCATCCAGCTCTTTCTAATGTGTATGTGCATCCTTCATGCTGGGATTGCACTCCAGGATTTTGAAGTTTAGCCAGTAGCCACTGTATTTCTGATTGTTTAGCACTTGCTAAAGAGGAGCTCAGTAGCACCAGGATGAATTAGAATTTTTGCCCTGGGAAAGAAACAGAGAAAACAAAAACATAACCAGATCAGTAGAAAGTCTTTTGGAATCAGTATTATTTTATTAGGGAAAGATCTAAAAATATCAGATGTGGGTATCTTTTTCTGTACAAATTGAAGTGTGACCTGAGAAACAGTGCAGTTTTGTAAAAGTTTGTTAAAGTACGTGTATGTAGGAATGACTTGAAACAAATTAAGGGATGGAAAATTAAGCATGTGAAGAAATCAAAAATAGCAAAAAGGTTTAAGCTCTGTATGACTCTGTATGACAAATACTACTACTGCAGAATGAAACAGACTTTGCAGATATCTTTGGTGTTTTATACTATGTTGAACTATAAAATCTCTAAGAAAATATATAATTTCTCATCTGCCCTCCCTTCACTTTCCTCTTTTCTTTCCCTACAACTGAGTGATTCTCTGGGGGAAGAGCCTGGATTTAGACACATTAATTGAAGGTTACACAGTTTGCTCCACTTGCCATTTCAGGAGGCTGCATTAACATCCCACCTGGCAGTGTTGTTTACAAGCAGTTTTGCAACCTTTCCATTCTGCTCCCTTATTTTTGTTAGGCATAGTGTAATGATGCCATATGACATTTTGAGTCTGAATTGATATTCCCTGTGGTATCTCCTCAGGCCTGTTATGCTCTGGGTGTTTGCATTGCCTATTCAGACACCCACGCACAGTGTGGTTATTTTCATTTGTGACTGAATGCAAGCTGCACGCCGGATGTCACAGGAATATGTTTAGAGCTTCCATTGATCTCTTAACTACAAATAATCATTATAGCTGCAAAACAAATAGTGGATCAAAACTGTGGGAGCGTGGCCCAGAAGATGCTGCTCACTTTTCCTTCTGAAATGCATGATATGTAGGCTGAAGGTATAATATGCAAATGGCTTAAAGGATTTTAGCAAGAAATCAAGATGGGATATCATTAGGCAAGAAATGATTGGGAAAAATTAGCTTCATGTCTTTGATTCTGTAAAAGAAAAGGATAAGAAAAAGGTGTAGGCAGCCATGTGAAGTTGGTTGTCTTGTGGGAGTCCTCAGTGCTCTCTAAATCCCCTGCTGTAGCTTTGACTAAACACAGGGGTTTGCTTCTCAATGCTGTTGTTTTGCAGCAATTGCACTGTTGGCCTGTTCCACTCCAGAGATGGCTGCATCCCCTGTAAAGTGTTTGAGGAATTTACAGACTTGTCCCATGTTTTGTGGGAATTATATGTAAAACTTGTTCTTGGGCAGTTGTGTGATTGCAGGTACTGGTGAGCAAGGCATGGTTTGGAAGCAGAGAAGTAAATGAGATATTGAGGTGAGTTAATTATTTTCTGGGAGAAACATGGGCTTGGGATGAGAGTTATTTGAATTTTTTCATCAAAATTATATTAGATTGCAGCATCCAGGTTGCAACACCCTGCATCCCTGCACTACTTGGCCTTACTTAGAAGAAAGGAAATTTTGCAAGATCTTATAGACTATGAATGCTATTTTTATGGGAAGAAAGGTGATCCAATGATCCCTGAATATTCTGGTTCACCTCTTTTCCTTGCACAGCTTCCCTGGATGTAATCCTGGGCAAGTCACAGGGGGCATGTCTGTGCCCACAGAGGGGATGGAGCTGTCTCTTGCACTGTTCCTCAGCATGTAGCCAAGCCCTGCTGAGAGTCTGATTTCATAAAGAGCCCAACTTGAACCCAGCCAGGCTCGTGTCTGTGAGCATGAGCTGTCACAGCTGCATGTTGCCACAGAGGATTAGGTTAGGTCAGTGTCAGCTTGGGGAGTCTGCCCTTGTGCTGCTTCAAACAATCCACTCTGTCCTTAATGTCTCTCTGCTTTGGTCTTCCCTCTGCAAAAATAATAAATTTCACTTCTGGATAAATGCATTGACAGTTTATGGTGCAGGTAGCCACTGCAGTACTGGGGAATTATTTGAATATCTAAGGGGTTTAGATGTAGGTGATTCCTCACTGAAACTTGTCCTTACAGAGCCAGGAATGCTTTTAGGTCCTTCCTAGCAGAAGATCTGGTGTTCCTTAGAAACTGGTGGTTTAAATAGTCGTTCACAATGATTCCTGTCCAGAAGAAATACGTGGGACACAGCAGCCTCATCTGGCAGCAGTGTGCAGGGGAGCACACAGTCCCTGGCCCTTCCTGCAGCCCTGGTGTGGCTGCTAATGGTGACAGGGCTGTATCACTAGCACTGCTCTGTCTTTGGAAAGTGGGGGAAATGTTGATTCTGGAGTTCATTCCATCATATCATAATTGGTTTGGGATAATCATTGAACGTGCACAAGAGCAGCCTTTTTTCCACCCCTGCAAATGAACTGTGGTTGGTGTCATGCTATTTTGGTTCTGTTTTCTGCTTAACATTCCCCTGTAAGTGTAGCTCCTCTGAGGCTTCAAGTGAGACAAAACTGAACCAAAGTGACTTTGTTTTTTCTGTGTAAAAGGATGGACACTGAGTGATAATGACATATTTTGCATGTGAGCAGCAGGTGCAAGACCAAGTGTCTATGGTGGATTAAAGTAAATATGGGAGTTTTTTTCTATATTTAACTGATATGTGACAAAGAAACAATGTTTAAATGTCACTTTCCATGGGTTTTTTGTGTGTCTGTAATTATACATTCTAATGTGCCAAGTAGCTACTCACTGAAGTTCAAATTTACATAGTAAAGTTGTGCATAACAAGGCAAACAAGATACAGTCTAGCATTCATCTCCATGCATCTGGGCTGCCTCCACCCAGCAGTTACACTACCAACAAATGAATGTTTTCTGCTCTCTTGAGTTCACATAAATAGCTGCAAATTCCTATAATTAACTATGATAAGTCACTCCCCACTATTAAAACAAAGACGTGTTTGTTTATCGGTCATACTTGCATCCACCACTCTTAACATTACAGTGTCGACTGATGTTTTTTCACTGTGTTAAACAAAGCAGAAATATTCCTGTTGGGCAATGCCAGAGTCCCAGAAGCAGCCTCAAAAGCACAAGCACTGGGCTGTCGCCTGCTGAATGCTCCATTTCTCTGCTGAAGGCTGTTTCTTTTCCTTGCCCCCTCCTGCTCCAAAGACAGGAGTGTTTAGGTGGGGAGTTGTGGCTTTGGGGAGCAAGGCACGCCTTGAAAACAAGAAAGAAAAGGCAACTGAGAGATTGAGTTAGTCCTTACGAGGCCTAAAAGTAAAGCAGGTCCTAAGAATGTCTGATTTTCCATGTATAAGGCCCACATTTAGTCATAGGTTTTATGTAGCAGAGCTGCTCCCAATTTTCCTGCTTGAATTATTTTTTCTGATATTCAACTAGATTGTGATTTCTCACAACCAGGTAATGACATAAAAAATACTTGTGACATTTTTCCTCTAAAACCTGAATTGGGTTTTGGGTGGGGTTTTGAGGGTGGTTTGGTGGGCTTTTTTTGTTTGGAGTTTTTTGGGGTTTTTGAGGCTTGGGACACCAAATCTTGCCCCAGAAAGTCAGTTTTCTTCCCAATTCTATTTTTGCTTTTTTAAGCCTACTCTCAGGGCTTAGTGGAAAGTCTGCTTCACTTAATTCTTACATACATAAGAATACCCGCTGCATTTTGGGGCTGTGCTCAGGTTGCCTCTACTATGAAAAGACTTTTTTTTCACAGCTTTCAATGTCTCAGAAGTGATACATTGTAAGAGATGTTGACCACAGAATTAAATTAGGCACCCAAATTACAACTTCCATGAGACACTAAAAAGGCAGAGGTAAGACAGCAGGAAATATAACAGTGGCAATTTTGTTTTGTCTAAATTTTCCATGAAGAAGTATTTCATAACTTACGTCAAATTGGAAAGCTGGTCATGTATCTCTCTCTGCATGGAAACAAGATCATCTGTAGGCCACAGATTACACAGGAGAGGATGTGCAGTAGTGGCAGGATGCTGAGGTCATTCTGTGCTCTGGCACCTTCTTCTTCCCAGCATGTAGGCCTGTAAGTTGCATTATGAATACAGTAAAAGATTTGCTCTCTAAAGACAACAGCTGTAACTCAGAACATTTTATCTGCTGGCTGGAAGAGGTTAATAGTTGACCATCTGAGACAAGAAGGGTACTCAGAAAATGTCTTGTGAAATTTCAGGCCACTGATGATTTAGGGGTTGCTAATCATGAAAAAGTATGGAAAATTTTTCCTTTTAGCTGGTTTCTTTGGATAGTAAAAATAAGTCCTTCCCTTCATACTTTAAAGCAGACTACATGTAGCTGCTTCCTTTCTTATGGATTTTGTTATACATAATTACCATGCATGAACAGCACAGCACATGGATTATACAGCAAATTCTGTTTTAGCCATGCAAACTCCCAGTGACACTGTGGGCTCTAACAGCTGGGAAGATGTGATTACAGACTTTCATGTTAATATTGGGTGCCTTAAAGACTGCAGAAGCTTGTTCCTGGGTCAGCAGAGCTAGCACAGGCTAGCTAAGGCCTCACTAAAACAAAGAAATAGTGTAGAGGATTTTCTATGAAAAATAGAGAAAAATAAACCCATCAAGTTTATTATAATGCTGAAAGAGTTAATTCTTAAATCTTCACCCCAAATCAAGGTGCAGGTCACTCCCAGATTCCCAGACTGTCCTTATTGCTTGGCCTCTTTTGAATAGTTATTAGTATCATGTTTTCACTGATATTTACAGGCTTCAGAACCAGTTCTGGCCTGGTATTTATTGAGTACTGTGTATAACATGTGGCAAGAGATGTTGTAGCATTTAGAATAAAGACAAAAGGGTAAAAGATGATTCCTCATTTCACATTGAGAAACTGAGGCACAGGGAGATGTGGTGAGTTGCCCCAGAAAGGCTCCATCCACCAGGGATTGCTGCTCCTCATGCTGGGAGGGTGTTTGGGGTGCAATCACTTGCTGCTGAGCTTGTACATCCTGTAATGGGCAGAGCCAGTGTGTGGAGCTCAGCCTCCAGCTGATTACTTTGTTTTTAAATAGAGCTTATCTTCCTGAAATAAATGCAGTCTCCTCTCACTCTTTTCCAAGAAACGTATTGATGGATCGGTGGAATTTTTCAGCTCGAAACTCTATCTTTGGATAAAAGCAGTCTAAGGGGTTGTTTAGAACTTTTGCTTTTTTTTATTTTAAGTCCTGGTTTCATATTCTTTCCAGGAGCAAGGATAGAAACACAACAGTTTGGGAACATGAGCTTTTTTTCTCCTCCCAGCCCTAGGTTTGCCCTGGGACCAGCCTATTTTGCATGAGCTCAATACAGCTGTAAAAGGAAGAACTAAGAAAAATGCCAACAAACAACAGAATATAGAAAAAACCCACTTAAAATCTTACAACTCAGAATACCACAGAGCTTCATTTGTCTGTAATCCTGCTCCATTTAATGGAACCTCTTCTCTCCAATTCTCCTTGTATTTTTATTAATCTTTGTGATTTTCCCTAATGATCTTGTTATAAAGACATCACATCACGTGGCGCAGGGACAATGCACATAAAAGTTAAGAATGCATTTAACTAGCAGCCATTGATTAGTGTTCTTGATGAGCTTAAATACTACCTGGGAAAGGCTTTCTATCAAATGCAATTGGCTGCAAATGCATTAAGCTTAATGAAAGTCAGGATTTGGGTATATATGAATATTTTTCCTAAGAGGAGGTGCCCTTGCCATGAGAATACGAGCACTTGCTATCCAGCCTCCTGCCCCAGTGGGAAGGGGTGGCAAATGGCAACGTGTGTGACCCCTCCACAGCTCAGCCCCAATTCCCACTCCACTTAGTTTGCTATAAATCAGGAAAAATACCACTGGTGTCAGTGAAATTAAACAGGTCCTGATAGTTCTTGTGATCTGCTGATGCAGAGGAGATGAAAGATAGTTCTTGGTGAAGTTTGGGAAAATGTCAATCTGAGGGATCCAGCAGGAGATTTTGGGAAGGGGGAGCAGCCTAGTGTTCTGTGGATTATTGAATTCAGCAGCAGAATCAGGAAGAGAGGTTAAATGAGAGTAAAAAGCTTCACCAGACCTTCCCAGGAGTTCAGGTGGGATGTGTGTACAGTGTCAGATGCTCCATGTTAAGCACAGAGAGCACTGTGTGCTGAGAGAAGGGTTTTGTCCTTTCCATGACCACTGTGTTGTGACAGTGAGATAAGCTCCATCCTGCTAAGAGTGCCTAGGAAATGTTAGTGCAGAGCAGGAACGTGCTGCAAACCCAGATATTGGCCTGCCATGAGCAGGTACCAAGTGCACAGAGCCAACCCCTACTCGCAGTTTAGCCACAGGAGCCTGCTTCTTCCCTGTCTTTAGAGTCACAATTCTAGGACTCCAGGAGCTGCAACCTGTGAATCCACTGTCACCTCTTCCTGGACTGTAGTGATGTCTTTGGCTTCCAAATTTGTTCTTTTCTGCTCTCCAGACTAATTTAATTTACGGTAGTTTGAATTCTGGTTACCGCGTGTATTTTGTTTGGCACAATTTTCTCCAAAACCTTTCCATAAAACTAAAAATATAACACACTGAATAAACCACTCCATTACCCAAAGAAAAGAACTTATTACTGAAACTCAGGAAAGTATATTGAGAGGTATTAATTTTAACTTCAGCTTCTGTCATAAAATTCTGAAAAACAAAAAAATCTGGAACATGCAATTAAAATAATTGTAGGTGTGTGGATGCCTGCCTCCAAGCAAAGAATCTAATAATACATTAAAACCCTTATTTTTGATTCTAGCAAAATATACAATTATAGCCATACAAGCTGCCATTGCATCACTTCTTGGCTTCATGGAGGAAACTTCACCTACTGCTATTTCTACTGCATGCCAAGATATTATTACAATTCTTGGTTACTTTAACAGGGCAATGTGCTCTCCAGTACACCGAACTGAAAATGACACACACTTTCCTACTAAGATGGTATTTACTATTGATTTATTTTGCCCTAGAGAGTTCTGGTTAGCATTCCAGTGATAATTGACCCTGCTTTATTTAACTCTTTCAGAAGAGCATCTTTATTTCCACAGTGCCTTGATACTAGAAGGCATTGAAATGCTAGTTCAGACAATAAATTTGCAAATGACTGATTCACACTATATTCATCATTTTCAAGATTTATAAGAGAAAAGAGAAGTCTCAGGATATGATTAATTAGCTCATTAAAGTAACAGAGAATGTTCAGATCTAGATTAGGGAGCAATTGTCATCTGAGTTTTCTTGGTACTACCTCTGCTATACAGCAAGCTTACAATTAGTGAGCTTTTCAAACCAATACTCTTCCAGAAGGATGCTAGCAGGCATCTTTCAAACCATACCTCTTCCAGTGTAAACAGTTAACTGCCTACACCAGAAGAGGAAGAGTTTCTTCATATTCCTGCAAATGCAGTGTCAATGAACAGTCTTGTACTATTCTCATCCATGGAAGGTTCTTCTGCCATTGCACCAAGATCCCTGTTTGCCCTAAAGCCTTTTAGATTGCATCAGACAGTGGCATTCACTACAGAGATGGGGCAATGCTCATCCCCTGCTTCTACCTAAAGAATGGCAGGAAGGTGAAATAGAAAACAGAGCATTTACTTGTGGCATCAATAAACCTTTATTGCTGAATTATTTTTTGGATATGACAGTTCCTAGTGTTGTTCTTTCTCTGATCTTCCTTTTTACAAAAACCTGCATAGCCATTTCTGAATATTTGAGTGACCTAGAGACAATGCCACAAATGAAACTGCACCCTCAGGGCCTCCACCTATAATTTTGCCATCTCAAGTTGACATGTGTAGGGTTCAGAACACCTCTAAGAGTCTTTTTTTGTTGACTTAATCTGGACAGAAGGAATATGTATAAGGCTTGATCTTTGAGTTGTGCACAGCTCCTACAGTGAGTTGTGCACAGCTTCACCTCTAGTCATCTGTGTGGGGGTTGTAACTCAGAAAACTCTTCCCCTGGACTTGGGACTGAGGCATGCACCAGAGCCCAGCAGAGTGCTCAGGCCAGGTCCCAGTGCCTGGCATCCAGGAGTGCCCATCCCTGGGGTGCAGCTCCTGTCCTCTGTTCCAACCACAGTCCACATCTTTCCTCAAAATACTTTGCTATCTCCTGCTTCTGGCATGCAACAAATCACACCCACACCCTTCTTTGACTTGTTCCATTGCCACTGCTTGTGGCTTGGTTTTGGAAATGCTGACTGCTGAATTTGTTAGATTAGTGATTCCTTTAGAAATGCCCCTGGTAAAGGGTGATGTTTCAATCACAATTGCCTCTGTTTTGTATGCTGTCAGATCCAAACATGAGTGTGATTTTATTCCTGCTGTGCCCTCCCACACCTGGAATGACATCTGGATGAATTTGAAACAGCTGCACTAAAAACTTAGAGAACTTTACTCTTTATAAGACTATGCTGGTCCCAGGCCCTTAAACACTGTAGAAGCATAGGTTTTGGCTCTCAACAGAAGGATTTGACATATGACTTTTTTTGAATGTGGACTATTTATACATAGGCCACTTGTTTGAAGAGTCTAATATCATCTCATTCTTTGGAGACTGTGGAGCATTGACCCTGCCTGAGTGAAATCTAAAAATTGCAGATGTCTCAGCCAAGTTATTTTCTGCTCAGTGCTGTTGACATACAGAACTGTGAAGTGTTGCTTTGCCAAGGAGGAGCAGGAGGTGAATGACACCTGGAAGACACTTGTGATTATCCCATGGCTCTGCTGTTGCCCCAAGGAACATGATTCCACTTCCCTCAGCAATGCCCTTCTTCATCATACCATGCTTACTTGGCTAATCCCAGAAGTGGCAGACATAAATACCTGTAATTAACACTGACAGTTAATGCTTGTGATGTGACAAATGATTCCTCCTGCCTCCCTCTTGAAGCAATCCAGTAATTATCCTGATCCCTATTTTGTGTAATCGCAGTATGTGCCACTCATTTTCCCTCCTAACCAACAGCAACCTTCAGCTGTGTTAATGCACTCAGGGTTGCATCCATGCTCAGATCAGCCAGCTGCCAACATACAGCTCCTGTGGGGTAGCACTGTGGTGCTGGTATTTAAAACACAAAGCCATGGTCTGAGAGATGGGACAAAGCAAGGGCAGAGCTTCCATGCAGGTTTGCTGCTGTCCTTAGCAGAGACAGCAATGTGACATTACTGGCCCAAGGAAATGCCATGAGGGCTCTGTAGCCCACTGGGCTGCTCCTTCCCATCCATCCCCACCCCAATTTCCTGGCTCACTGCCATCACTGTGCCCACACTGCAGCCTCCATCATCAAACTGGTGCTGCTTGGTAGTGGCCCTTGTTAGAGGAGGAGGGAGCAGGAACGACAGACACTGGCTCTGCCACTGAACCTGACACATCTTGCAGCTACACCCAAAGGTCTGCCTCTCTCATCCTCACCTTAACTTTCATGAGGAGGCATGTCAGGCAGTGAAGGGTTAATGTGGAAAAGCAAAGAGCAGCTTTGCTCCCAGGAGCTCACCAGAGGTGACAGGGTGGCTTGCTGCACTTCCTTCAAATATTGGCAAGATGGACTTTTTAAATGCAGGTTATGTAATGTGTTTGGGGACTATTTAAACTAAATGTTATTGACAGCCATTACATCTGGTAGTATTAGTAAGTATTTAGGGAATTTTTTTAAAGGTGAAGTATTGACAGGAAAGGCTGTAACAGCTACTTCTGGGCCATTACAATTTATCTTCTAAATCAGTCTGGGTTTATGGTTCACTGACATGTTTCACCCTATTACCTACTAAAGGGTGGTTAATGACAATGTGTGGCTACACATGATACTAGAGCATGTGTGACACAGCACGTCTGGGATGCAAAGGTCTTGCAGGGAAATGCTCCTCTGAGGGAAGCTGTTCACAGCAGCTCTTTGCCGGGCTGTGTCTTAATAGCTACATAATAGAATAAAAAGTTGAATTTCACCTCTCACAGTGATGTCTTAACTTGAAAATGGGTCAATTTATGATGAATCTTGTGTTTAGGACAAACCTGGGCATTACAAACTTCCATACAGCACATGGAGGTGTGAGCTGCAGTGGCTGAGTGTCCCGGCCATCCTGCCTGGGGGGGAAGCACAGGCTGGCACTGCCTGTTGCTGTGAGAGGCAGAGGTTTCTCTCAAGGGCAGTCCTTTCAATTCAGCCCTAGATAAGTCATGAATAGAGGTCACTTTGGGGTTATTTGAGTGCGTGGGTAAAAGCAGGTGGTTACAAACAGTGAAGTCCCAAATAGCATTCACCTCGACAGGAGTCCTTATGCACAGCCTTGGTGGAAATGTTTTTGGAAGGAAGAGAAAATAAGGACACAGCACTGCTCAAAATAACCTTGGTCTAAATAATCTAAGCTTTGTGTCTTGATCCTTGCTGGGCATATTCTGCTCACCAATACTATTCTGAGATATTTTATTCTTTTGCATTTTTTGTTATTGAAATTAAAAGCAATTAATAGACACCTGAATTCATTTATTTCCTGCTGAAAGGTATTTTCTTCCTCTTTATCCATACAGTTGTTTTGAACTGGAATTTCCTTCTCCCTTCCCATTTCCAAACATCTCCAGAAGCAAAACAGATGTGGATTCACCTGCCCATAGAGAAGCCCCATCTTTCCAACATGAACACCATAGACTTTTCCACACATATAGTGGTTGGCCCAGGTGTTTACAACAGTGAGGTTTTGCCATGAAAACAACATTTCATTCCCAACATACAGATGAGCCTTGCCATCTCTTTTAACCTCTGATCACCAATTCTAGAGTCTTTTTCTGGAGGCTGGAAGAAAAGAGGCCAGTTAATGTCTGGTCCAGTCTCTTGTTCTTTCAGCATTGAGCAACTTTTTCACAGACATCTTTTAAATAGTCAGACACCCCCTTTAACCCTGCTCTTGCCCTCCATTCCTGTAGCTTGGTGGGGTTGTTTTTCACTGAAAGCCAGGCTGCTGTTGGGATGTAGGGCTGCTTTGGGCAGCCAGACCATTTTCTCCTCCTTCTGTTTGCCCTCGGTTTTCCGCAGCGCAGTGAGAGCCGTGCCTCAGTTAACATTTACACTGCAGTCAGCATCCTGTGCCCTGGTCTATTTTCTGCAGACATGTAAATAGAAGCCTTTTGTAAACTTCGTTTAATGATAGTGCTGTATTATGGGTTGTCTAAGACAGTGTCAAGGGATCCTGTTTTCTTTTAACTTCACCGTTTGGGTAAGGTATAATCTACAGTACATCAACACAACACATCTCTCTATTGAGTGTTGAGGTGAGATACAAAGCTTTCAAAGCAGGCAGATTCTTTTACTGTTTCTTGGTTTCCTCAAGCACTTTGTACATGAAAGATTGTTTCCTTATCTCTTGGAAAAGCTTTTGGATGAAATTAACCCCAGTGTAGAGGGTCAGCCTAACGGCCTCTATACTACTTAAGCCCTCCTTAGACCTTATTCTCAGAGCTTAAATTGGATTTGTGTGGTGCACAAGGTGCATTTCCCCCCTGTGACTAGGTAAAAATGAAAGATAAAATAATTTATACTTAACAATGATTTCAGTTCTTGGCTGGATCTATTTTACATGGCTTTGTGCTGGGGGAACTCTTGAGAAATAAGTTACTAACTGCATACAGCTTTGAGAAGCTCTCCAGCAAGCCTGGGGAACCTGGGCCTGCCTGAGGAGGAGCTGGTCACTCCTGCTGCTGCTGCTGCTGCTGTGCTTGGTGCCACGGAAGCACTTGTGTTATCACAGGTGCTGATAGCAAACAGGGAGCAGTGGGAAGAGGACGTGCCACCGAAGGCACTGATCCCATGCAGCTTGTCTAGGAGAGTGCAGCCTTCACCCCTCATGCCTCACTTGGCCTCCTGGGGAGTGACACACCCTGGGGCCGTTGGCAAAATCCTCAGTTTCTGGCAAAATTCAGGGAAGCAACTGCAGCTGCCCTCTGAACACTTCTCAAAGAGGAATATTGGTGGCTTCTCACATTCCTTTTTCCTTTTCAGCCCCTGCTACTGAATTATACCACTTGGATGTCCAGGTAGGAGAAATTTAGAAGAACTCTTTTGGGAACTATATCAATCTGCAATAAGTGTTCTTGATACTGCAGGAATAGTCTCAAACTATAGTTTCTTATTTTCCTTCTTGAGAGGTCTAGGTAGGGCTACTCATTGATATCAGGGAAAAATAAATCCAAAATGCTACCCTAATGTAAGTCTTTGGACATCACTGGTTACACACAGGTGTACATGGGAGAATCATGCCCCAAATGAGCACCATAATGAGGCATTTCTCCATCTCCTTGTCCCCGTAGTGCTACAGTCAGCTGGGGCAGGTTGCCTGACAGCTGCCCAGGCTGTCTGCACATTTTAGCTAAGAATATGGTCCTTCTGTTACCAATTAGCTCAGCCTGGCACTGGTCAAGTCAGGCACTTGTCTAAATTCAGGTTGTCATTTTGGACATTTATAAATGGAAACAAAGCTGTGTTTCTCCGTCATGCATCTAAATAAGTTCAAAACCAATGCTAAGTCCATTTTAAGCATTGAGTCCACCCAGTAATCTTATTTCCCTTTTTGGCAAATTATCTTTCTATTATAATGTGTGACCACAGAAGCTTCAATGACAGTAAATCACTTTCTCTCCCACCTTAGGATCTGTGAAACTAACCTGGCTTGACCATCTAGTTCAGGAAGTTCATTTGAATGTACTCTTATAGTAGAGGTTGGATGAGGAATGATTCCATTATAAGCAGTGTGAGTTATGTCTCCATATATCTGAGCTTAGTTCAAGTGTGAGCTATGGAATTAGGGCCCTCATCTCTGAAAGGATCCATGGGCATCCTCAAATCATGATGCAATGGGCCTTTTCAAATCATCTGTCCCAGTGTGGTGAAGAACTTGTCAGACCAATACTAATTTTTTGGCACTGGCAAATCCTTTTCTAAGGACCGAGATTCCAAGGCTGAATGTTTTATAAGTCTCAAATAAAATCATAAAGATAAGCAGCTAGCACGTCTGGGAAGGTACTCAACTCTTTGATGGATCTGGTTGTTAGAGTGTCCTTCTGATTGTATCCAGAGTCTTTTGAGTTTCCTGCACTCAAGGTAGTACAAAAGCTCAGCTCATAGGAGCAAGCAGGAAAGGTTTGCAGAAGCAGCCTCTGACACTGGTAAAATACCAGTTCAGGTTAGTGAATTTTGGTTTTCTTTCTTTAATTCAGGTATTTGGGTGTCGTTTCTGTCTCATCCACTCAGCTCATGAATGACACATTAGGGGTCTCTTTCCAGTAAATCACAGCAGCAGCTGCAATATGTACAAGCCCGCTCAGATACTGGTGGGAACCAAGCCATGGAGGAGTGGAGATCCACACTGACTAATTTGCTGGGAGTGAGCCCCACCCTCACCTGGAATCCCTGTTAATGTAATAATCATCCAGAACTGGGAGTGTTAATGGCAAAAAGAAAAAAAAAAAAAAAGAA